>CAJVRI010001331.1:3810000-4365000 GCA_911649635.1 Poeciliopsis gracilis | reverse complement strand
TCATGAGTTCATGTCTGAGTTCTGGCAGTTAAATGCTTCCATAGAATCAGCTTCAATTGTGATTTTTGTTCTCCGGTCTACAGACAGCAAAAATAACAAAGACATTTATTATTCTCTGATTTTTCCTTCAGCTGATTCTGAATTTACTGAAATAATTTTTTTTATTATTATTATTAATATTCATTTATTCTTGGATTTCTGGCTGAAACAGGTTTTAACATAATTTTGAGATTTTAAAAGCAGTAAAACTGATCTTTAAGTTGGATTTGGAGTCATGACTCCATTAAAAACAACAAGAAGTATAAAATTATTAATCTGCCTTCAGATTTTTTATCTGTCAGAAAAACTGCAGATTACAGAAAAAACAAACAGGATTCTTTTATTTACAGCTAAAACATCAAAAAGAGAGAATCAGATAAAAGGATAAAAACAGCAGAAATCATCACATAAAGAGGAAACATGTTGAGGCGACAAATTGTGAGCAGATCAAGATGATTTTTATGGCTCATCTCAGAGCGGATCTAAAGGAGCCGGCGGTTCTGGACGGTTTGTTGCACATCTGAGGAAACTAAATTCTGCCTTTCCTGTTTATTTTAGCCATTGACTGAAATTTGTTATTAAAATGCAACGTTTAGTATATAAATGTGCAGAATTAGAGCCTGCAGGTCGTTACATGTTTTCATTTTTATCCAGCTGCTCATTCCTTTGGACAGAAGTGTCCCGTCTTTAATAACTGCATTTCTGTTGAAATGTTTCCTTTACTGTACATAACTTATTCTTTCTTATTATTTTATGTATTTATATTTTATTTTGTGTGATTTCTTGTCACTTTGTTGTTGTTGCAGGAAAATAAAGACATTTCTATTTCTATTAATATCCAGTATCATGTTTTAACAATATTTACTTCTCAAACTCATCACATCTTAGTGTGTTTATAGTTGTGGCGTTTGGAAATGTCATAAGGTTTTGACTGAAGCTGGTGAATCTCCTCTGAGGGTTGGATGCGGTTTGTGAGCTGCAGTTTCTGCTCATTGACGACGTGAACAGAATCACCGATCGATACCAAGACATTTGTTTTAGGCTCTAAACAGGAACGACACGTAAAACCCTGAGCTTCACTCAAACCTTAAAGTCTGAACGGTTTGCAAACCCAAATGAACTAGGAGGACCAGTAAAGAGTTGCTTTAAATGAAATACTAAAACACACTTTGCTGTGAAACTCCTTTATCTGCTGAATGTTCCAACCAGCTCTGCTCGCATTAAGGAGCTCTAACAGTGCCATAAATCCTGCTTTGGAGGCTGGTTCAGTTCTGGCTCTGAAACGTTAAATGCTAAGTTTGTTCTGATGGATGATTCATAATTCAGCTGCAGTTCTACCGTTCAGCCACTAATTAACTGTAATTGAACTCAATTTAATTAGAACCAATGAGATCTGGGATGGATTTAGATCATTAAGGGATTTAATGTGAGAAAGATTCCAACAGGAAGCTGATGAACAAAAACCCTGAAGTCTGAAACTGAAAGTTTCTCTTTTGTGTTGTTTGAGATGAATGCATTCTCTCAAAGAAGCAAAATATGAAACGGTAAACTCCTTCCACTGCTGAAACATTTCATTCAGTGTTTAGTGGCTCATTAGGTATTGATTATTGCTCTGCAAGGTATTAGAAACTGCTTGACTTTTGTCCCATCAGGCTTTCCATACAACCCTAACCCTAACCTTCAGAGCCAAAGTTCATCCTGATTCAGTCGATGAGTCGCTTCATGATGGGTTATTAGACGCTTTGCAACAAGGAACATCTGCAGCTGCCAGATGTTTCTCAGATCTCCCATCAGACAGAGAAAATGAAATTAATTCAGCTGAATCGAGTCTTTTTCCAATCTTTTGGAGAGGATGGCGCTGCGTCGACGTTGGAAGTGATGATGTGGATACAACCAGCAGAGGTTTCATTTCAGCCGCCGGAGCTGAGCTGCAGCTCCGGTTCTGCTCCAGATCCAGATCCTCAGCCTGCAGGCCAGAAAGGAAAGAAATGAATCTGAGCCAAACAGAAACAGGGAGCAGGAGGAGCTTCTGGTGTTTTCTAACCAAAACTGGGTCACAGGCAGCAAAATCTGCAGAAACAAACACTTAATACTGAAGTCTAGATAGAAACTGGTGTCTGGCGTTTCTACGTGTTTAGTGAAGTTTCTGCTCATCTGCTTGTTTCTCTCTGCAGTCTCCACCGAAAGGAGCAACCATTCCATATCGGCCTAGTCCAAGTCCAGGAACGGTGCTGCTGGCAGGAAACCAGGTCAGGATGAAAACTGGGCTTTTTCTGTTTCTGCTTCTGGATCAAAACATGTTCAGTTTCAGATGAATTCAGGAATCTGCATTTAATAATTTAATATCATTAGATTATTAAATGCTTCACCACCTTTTTAATTTATTTACTGGTTTATTACTTCAGGGTGTAAAATCAAAACATTTTGACTGATGATTTGCATTTCATTTCATTTTTGTTCCCTCTGGACCTCAGGCCCGGTTCTGATCCAGGATTTCTAGTGAAGGCTCTTTAAATCAACTCTAAATATTTAGTTCAGATTATTTCCTTTTGTCCAGTTTGGTTCAAATTCAGTCAAACTTATTCCAGTACAACCATTAATGTCATCATATTAGCTAAATATGATGACATTAATGTCAATATATGAAATATGATAAAATATGGAACAATCACATTTTGAATATCGGATGGAGTCAGAAAAACAGGACAATCATTGACTTGAGTTGCTTTGGCAGAAAGAAAATCATCTTCAGCGTCTTTAAATATTACAGAAAATTAACAACATTTAATTATGAATATTAACCAAGAAGAAACTCTCTGCTTCAGTCAGTAACGTTTATAAAATATTGTTTTTACATTTTTATTAAAACTGTCTCCATGTGGAAACTGTTTAATATGCAACAGACAATCTGTAAAAAAATCTGTTTTAATGTTTCCACATGGAAACTGTTTTATTAAAATTGTAACAACACATTTTATAAAAGTTACAGACTGAAAGATTCAGAAAATCAGGAAATCAATTTGAATATCAAAGCTTAGAAACCAAATGAATCATTTTCAGATTGAAATATCTGAGAATAAAAACCAGAATGAATGTTGATGAGATTTTATTTATTTGACGTTTTCTTCATTTCTACTGAGGAGTTTTTAATCCAACTTTTTGTTCGGTTCTGAAACATGAATTTCTTGACTTTGGACCGTCTGAGCGTCTCAGAGAAAGTCGCGTGTGAAGCTGGAAGTTTCTGAAGTTCTTCTTTGACCCGATGTCGGCTCCGACGGGTCGGCAGGAACTCGGGTCAGGTTCTGCACCTCTAACTGCAGGCTGGTTCTGTTCTGTCCCGGTTCTAGGTGTTCGAGGCTTCGGACTTTGGCTCTCACCCGCTGTTCTCCGTGGCTCAGGGCGGACTGGACCTGCAGCAGGTGAGTCATCAGAGCCCAGCGGCCGACCTTTGACCCGAACACGGATCTTTTCTGGTTGGTTAAATAAACCATGAAATAAAAGTTTTAAATGAAACAGTAATGTCAGTGAATAAATTCAAATTAAACTGAAGTTGATATGGGTTTAATAGACACAAATCTGCAGAATCTACCAATTTCTTTGTGCAATTAGTGTTAAAATAATAGAATGAAAACCTAGAAATAAACGTTTGGTTCCAGTTAATTTCCATCTGGAACCAAACGTTTATTTTTCTCTTTTGTCTTGAAGTTCTGCAGAACCGAACCGTCAGATGTTCGGTCCGAAGTTCAGATCTCATCTTCCTCCTGGCAGCGCTTGTCATAAACCATCTGAAGCTTTTCTGCTGCCTTCATTAAAGATGCACATCTTCCTCCTCCTCCTCCTGTTCCTCCTCCTCCTCCTCCTCCTCTTCCTCCTCCCTCGCTCTTCGTCGGCCATCTTTGAAACGGTTGTTGATGTGAGAGCAGGCTGCGTTCGAACTGAGCGCGCTCCAAAACGTTACCTGGAGTCAGATGAGCTGTTTGAAATATGAACGATGATTTATGATGAGCTGAAAACAGAATCATCATTAAGACTCCTGGTTCTGCTGCTCCAGACGGGCCTTTGGATCAGAACCAGAGACTTAACTTTCATTTCTCAGTAATGATTAATTCATGACGAACCGTCTGCATCTTTCTTTTTCTGATGATTAATGTCCTCAGAACCACTCTGCCAGTCCGGATCAGAACCAGAACCAACCCAGCAGAGTCCGGCTGGTTGTGGATCAGCTGCGGTTCTGATCTCGCCTCATCTCAGAACAGAACCCGGTTCAGGTTTCTCAAGTCACGCCTTCTTTCCCTCAGATTGGTTCTGATCCAGTTCATCCTCCCACTCACAACTTGAGCGAATGGAAGGCCGTAAACGCGGCGCTGCAGCGCCACCTGCAGGCAGAGAACAGACCCGCTCCCACCTGATGAGATCACTCCATCAGAATCAGAACCAGATCCGGAGTTCTGATCCGTTCCTGATGTCAGAGACAAACTGAAGGTCCAGTTACTCGGAACAGTCCGGTACCGGACATGGAGAGGACAGCTGGACAGATTCCTGCGACAGTTCTGACTGCAGCAGCCGCATTTAGCCTCACAGCGAGTGTGTGTGTGTGTGTGTGTGTGTGTGTGTGTGTGTGTGTGTGTGTGTGTGTGTGTGTGTGTGTGTGTGTGTGTGTGTGTGTGTGTGTGTGTGTGTGTGGGGCCGCTTGTCAGTGAAAACAACAGTAACTGGATCTAATTGTGGCCCAGCAGCAGGAAGGTGACGGGTCGGCGCCGGTGGAGGAGGAAACTGCAACAGAAATGTTCTGAAATGTTTCTGGACCGGTTCTGGATTCTTCTGGGTTTTATTCACATCATTCTGCATTTTTCAGCTCGGGTGTGAAAATCATTCTGTGGCAAAAACTTTGAGTAAAAAAATATATTGGAAGGAAAATAATTTTTTATTAAAGACAAAAAAAAAGAAAAAATATGGAAGACTGCTCCTGTCAAAATTGGCAGTTTACATGGTTTGATTAAGTCATTAAAGTGCCAAAAAAAATTAAACAGAAAAAATGTTCTCACCTAATATTTTTTTGCACATTTATAATCTATTATCCATTTTCCCAAGTTTAATTTAGAGGTCAAACTGATGATCTCTGCTTTCTGTTTCTTCTGTTTCAGACATACGCGGTTCAGAGCCACTACAGCATTCCACATTCGGAGGTAAACCCAGTTTCTGGGAGCGATTTCCGCTCAGCTCCATCGTCTCACGGCTTCTGCTCTCCGTTTGTCTGTCAGTTGGTGAAGCTGCAGCAGCTGTCCATGCAGCAGCAGGGCCTGGCGTCCATCAGCCAGGCAGCCGCCGTCCTGCCCGGTACGTACAGGGACAGAACTCTGCTCCCCATTTGATGCTGTTCTGCAACCACTGCTTCTTTTCCCTCAAAGTCTTGTTTTCATGAGTTGAAACTGTCAACAGGTGGCGCTAAAGTTAAGACTCCTTATGGAGAAACAGAAAAGCGGTAAAAAAAACGGCAGCAGAATAACATGAACAGGTGAAAATCTGATGGAGTTAAAAATCCACACTGAAAATCCCAAAACATTTTAGAACAAACCAGGTTTTATTATTTTCCTCTTTTTTTCTGTTGTAGAATCTCCGTTTGACTAATTAATAATTGTTCATTCTCATGTTCAGTTTGTTTTAATCCAACTCCAGTCCATTTGTCTTGAAAGTCCGGTTCGGTTGGTCAGGTGTGAACGCTAACCGACCTCTGACCTCTGGTCCTCCAAACCTCAGTCTGGTTCAGTTTGAATGTGAACAGAGAGCGCTCCAAAGCAGGAAGTGGACTACAGCACAGGGCATTCTGGGTAAATACAGCCAAAGCTAGCATGCTAGCCTAGCGCTAACATGCTATCCTAGCGCTAACATGCTAGCCTAGCGCTAGCAGCAGAAATGGCTCCTGTTCTTCAGCCAAAGACTAAAGAGAAATCCTCCAGCTCTAAACTCTGACGCCTCCATCTTGTTCCATCTGGTGAAACAGGAAGTTGCTCTCAGTGTCTGCAGAGGTTTTAGTGTCGTTTCCTGCAGTGGTTGTTGGTGCAGCGCCCCCACAGGCCAGGAGGGGAACAGGCTGGTTTGGGTCAGAACCACAGCAGATGGAGGTTCTGTTCCAGATGTTCTGGTTCCAGTAGAACCAGGTCGACCGGACCTTCATGGGAAAACGCCCAGAGTTCATCTCACTCCTTCCTGTTCCTCTCTGCTCTCTGTGGGAGAATAATTTCAGTGTTGTGTAATCTCTGAATGCTCTGAATACTAATCTGTGAGTGAGAGCTGATCAGAAGCCTCCAGCTGGGCCGACGGTCCGGCTGTCGAGCTCCTCTCTCGGCTGAAGGCTTCGGTTTCCGTCCACTTCAGGGAGGATTCACGCTGCTTCTGGGGAACCGAGCTGGAAATCAAACGTGTGACGGAACAAACAGACGATTCATAAATCCATGCAGATGCTCAGCTGCTTCTGAAGCACTGAGGTGTTTGAATAAATGATGAAAGATGCGGATCTGTGATGATGTTCTGCTGCAGATAAAGAACAGCTCAGACTCACACCAAGAGATGAGAAACATTTGGGAAAAAGACGGAAAGGGAACGGAGAAAGATGGAAGAAGTCAAAACATGATGAGAGAAACAGCAGACAGGAGAAGAGCAAAACCAGCTGCTTTTATTTTCTATTTCCAGAAACAAACCTCCATCTGGTCACGTTTCATGAAATATGATCAGATCTGATCAGAACATCGGCGCTGCTTTGAAAACCAAAGCAAACAGAATAAATCTGGGATGTTGTTCAGAGCAGATTCCCAAACTTAAATCAGGTTTCAACTCTCAGGAGGCAGTTGCTATGGTTACAGCCCTGCTGCATCCTGAAGATCAGCGGTTCTGAACCCGGTCCACAGAGCCGCCATGTTGGGTTCAGGAGGAGTTCTGGGTTTTCCTGCTCTGATTCCAGAACCTCTGCAGTTCTGGATCTTCTCTCTGATCCGTCTCTTTCTGATCCCCAGGAGCCATGGAAGCAAATTCCCAAACCACGTCTCAGGAGCTCCTCATTCCGAACGATGTGAGTAAAACGTCCGGCTCCAGTGGGCTCCTCTTCCTCTTCTTCATCCACCTTTTCTTCCTCTTCCTCTTCCTCTTCCTCCTCCTCTTCCTCCTCCTCCATAAATGTGAAACAAACCATTTTAAGTTAAATAACCTCCCTGGGTATCAGCTGGAGGCTGCATGTGATCAGATTCATTGCAACTTCACTGACATGTTATATTGAGGGCCAAATGATATAATTGGTCAGTTTTATGATTCACCAAATAAACAGATTATTTCTGTCTGAACAACAAAATAACAACAAAGAAATTCCTTCATTTTGTAAATCCTGTTGCAGAAAAACAGAAATCTGTCATTTTATTATTAACTTGAGCTGATGTGAACATTTCTAAGCCTCATCTTCAGACGCTGACATAACTTTGAAAACTGAAGTGATGTTGGACCAGAAGGTTCGGCTCCGTTTTAAACGTGAGTTTAAATGATCACCTCTGTCTCATATTTGTCTCTTATTATCCTGAGTTAAAACTCCAGAGGAGGGCAGGTAATCTGCGTACGGGCTGCGGTAAACTGGCATGCGTTCCTGCAGATGTGCATAAGCCTGGATGTTTCAGAGGTCATCCTTCCACAGCGTTTTCCCTCTGAAGGGATAATCTCCACCTTTAAAGGGTCGTTTCCTGCAGTGAAACACATCCAACGTGCAGACCTGCTTACATGTGAGAAAATGTCTCCGGTTGAGAGAAACAGGGAGCAGAGAGCTTTAAGCTCCCGTGCATGGAAATGTGTGATAGGTTTGTTTGTGAGTCAGGGCCGAGCAGAGCAGCTTAATGACGTCCTGTAGCTCCCAGTTAGTGCTTTAGCAGCAGCCCTCCGCCTCTTCCTCCTTCACCAAACCTTCCTAAATTACAGGGGCAGCAGGAAGTCGCCAAAAATAGCCGCAGGCGTCTCCTGCCTCGTCTGCTTTAGGCTGATTTCATCCGAACCTCAGAGGAGAACCAGAACCAGGCTGAAGCCTTCGCTCAGTTCCCCGCTCTGTCTGTGGTTCTGTTCATCCCAAGTCACAGCTGGTTCTAGTTAATGCCAGCAGGGGGCACTGTTGGGTGGAACTGCTTTGGTTTCAGGAGACAGAAACTGTTTCCTGTGTTTTTAATGTTTCTATTAAACCCGACAAAATACCAAACAACGTCACAGCAATTCCTTTAACCAGGATGTAAAGGTAGGAAAATCTGTTTCCACCATCCAGCTCAAAATGGGATTAATTAATCATTTGTTCAGACAAACTTGGTTATCAAAGTTTAGATATATTTAGGAAATAATCCCAGAAAGAAAACCTTCCAGTTTAAAAAAATTTAATTTTGCCTCCTGAGGACAACAGTCCTGGTGGAGTGTTTCCTTCCCACTGTCTCCACATGCTTCCTTCTCACTGTCTCCACATGCTTCCTTCCCACTGTCTCCACATGCTTCCTTCCCACTGTCTCCACATGTTTCCTTCCCACTGTCTCCACATGCTTCCTTCCCACTGTCTCCACATGTTTCCTTCCCACTGTCTCCACATGTTTCCTACCCACTGTCTCCACATGTTTCCTTCTCACTGTCTCCACATGTTTCCTTCCCACTGTCTCCACATGCTTCCTTCCCACTGTCTCCACATGTTTCCTTCCCACTGTCTCCACATACTTCCTTCCCACTGTCTCCACATGCTTCCTTCCCACTGTCTCCACATGTTTCCTTCCCACTGTCTCCACATGCTTCCTTCCCACTGTCTCCACATACTTCCTACCCACAGTCTCCACATGCTTCCTTCTCACTGTCTCCACATGCTTCCTTCCCACTGTCTCCACATGCTTCCTTCCCACTGTCTCCACATACTTCCTTCCCACTGTCTCCACATGCTTCCTTCCCACTGTCTCCACATACTTCCTTCCCACTGTCTCCACATACTTCCAACCCACTGTCTCCACATGCTTCCTACCCACTGTCTCCACATGCTTCCTTCCCCCTGTCTCCACATGCTTCCTTCCCACTGTCTCCACATGCTTCCTTCCCACTGTCTCCACATGTTTCCTTCTCACTGTCTCCACATGCTTCCTTCCCACTGTCTCCACATGTTTCCTTCCCACTATCTCCACATGCTTCCTTCTTACTGTCTCCACATGTTTCCTACCCACTGTCTCCACATGCTTCCTACCCACTATCTCCACATGCTTCCTTCTCACTGTCTCCACATGCTTCCTACCCACTGTCTCCGCATGCTTCCTTCCCACTGTCTCCACATGCTTCCTTCCCACTATCTCCACATGCTTCCTTCCCACTGTCTCCACATGTTTCCTTCCCACTGTCTCCACATGTTTCCTTCCCACTGTCTCCACATTGCTTCCTTCCCACTGTCTCCACATACTTCCTACCCACTGTCTCCACATACTTCCTTCCCACTGTCTCCACATGTTTCCTACCCACTGTCTCCACATGTTTCCTTCCCACTGTCTCCACATGTTTCCTTCTCACTGTCTCCACATGCTTCCTTCCCACTGTCTCCACATGCTTCCTTCCCACTGTCTCCACATGCTTCCTTCCCACTGTCTCCACATGCTTCCTTCCCACTGTCTCCACATGTTTCCTTCCCACTGTCTCCACATGTTTCCTTCCCACTGTCTCCACATGCTTCCTTCTCACTGTCTCCACATGCTTCCTTCCCACTGTCTCCACATGCTTCCTCAGGAGGAGGGATTGCTGCATCAGACTGAACCAAGCAACTGAATCTAATCGTGTCGATTTAAATGTTTATGTGATTCGATTCTATTGGTATGTTGTCCAACCAAAGGTTTGGCCACTAATAACTATTCATACATGCAAAACGCAATTATTAACACAATTAGTCATTTAGATCAAAATATCAGCCAAACATTTCAGTTATTGTTTGAGAATCTTCAGGTTTTAAAATAACAATAGATGATCAAATAAATCTGATTTTGTGTTTTCAAACAGCAAAACATGGAATGAATGAAAACAATGTCTCTTTAAAACATACAAATTTATTAACAAAATTAATTTAAGTTTACAGGTAAATAAACTCACTAAGCTACTAACTCTCCACCGAACTGCTGAGTAAAACATTAAAGGATCCGGAAAACTAAAACTACTAAAGCAACTAAAGTTAAACCAAAACTGAACAAATAAAAAGAGAAACAATTAAATTATGCAATGACAGCTTTTCTCCATCCCAGTCCAGATTCACTCGAATCCTCTGGATCTTTTTCTGGACTGATGGATCTGAGGGAGCAGCAGGTGGAGATCCTGCTGAGTATTTACTGTCATATGAACTGAAAACCAACAATCCAGACTGGATGCTTCCCGTCCTCTGGTCAGAATCTGCTGACACACCAATGTGAACTGTCTCCAACATCATCATCCCAGCTGTGGATCCTCGAGTTAAAACCGTCAGAGCTCAGAACAGAACAACCATGATTAAACCTCTGGGTTATAAGGAAGCTGCTGTTCCTCTGCTAAACTCACAACGCTCAGATCGTCAGACAGGAAGAGCTTTGGATGAGCCGTGTTTGGGTCCAGAACCAGAGGAGTGTAGGTCACCATGTCCTTCATGTTGCTCCAGATGTTGAAGGCCAGGTTGCCCAGATGTTTGGCCTGGTCTATCAGAGCTCCTGAGGGCAGCTGTGGATCCTCCAGCAGGGGGCAGCGCTGGACTCTTTCCACTGCAGCCTTGTAGTTGTGCAGGAATGAGACGTCTGCAGCTCTCAGCTCCTCCTCTGTGGCTCCGACTGTGTCTGAAAGAGCTGCTATCTCTCTGCTCAGAGCCTCCATCTTCTCCTCCATCATCCCTCTCTTCTGCTCCTCTTCCTCCCTCAGTGCAGCCAGCCTGGCCTCCTCTTCCTCTGCTAGAAACTGATGAAGCAGCTTAAACTGCTCAACAATCTGCCTCTCTGTGTGTCGGGCCTGGACCTTTATGTGTTCTGCTGTCTGATCAAACTCCTCTTTAACTTCCTTCTTCAGCTCCAGTTTCTTCTTTAAAGGCTCCAGAGATGTTTTCAGATTCTCTCTGTGATCCTGAGCAGCTTCATCGATGGGTCTGAATCTGTGCTTGATGTGTTTTTCTGAATCTCTGCAGACGAGACAAACTGGCTGCTGATGGTCCAGACAGAAGAGTTTGAGTTTCTCAGAGTGCAGACTGCAGAGACTCTCTGAAGCTTTGTGGTCTCTCTGCTCTAAGAATGATTCACAGAGTCTCTTCAGAGCCGGATTTAAAGTCGGTTCCTCTCTTGAAGATTTCCTCTTGCAAACTGGACACTCTCCTGCTGGTTTCTCTCTCCACCAGTTCTTCAGACACTCCTTACAGAAGCTGTGGCTGCATGACAGAACAACCGGGTCCTTAAAGCCGTCCTGACAGACCGGACAGCAGAGATCCTCCTCTGGTCTGGAAGCCATTTTGTCTCTGAGTGAAGCTGAAAACACAGAAGGTCCAGTCAGTCACTGAACTCTGAGTGTTTTTGGTCCAACTCGCCTTCACTGTGAGCAGCTGGAAGCAGCAGTTTCCACTTTTCTGTCCTGCAGCTGGACTCACTGAGAGGAAGCTGCTAGTTTGGTCTGCAGGTGAATCTGATCGTCTCTCTGCAGGATCCAACGACCACAAACTGATTCCTGCTGTAGTTCAGGTGTGTTGGATGGTGGGCGGAGCTTAAACCCATTAGACCTGCTGTTTCACTTTCTACTGAGGAGCAGAGCACCAGAAACACGCCTGAAGTGCTGTGAATGAAATCCACCAATCCCAGAATGTTTCTGTGAACATTTCACCCTCAGCTCTAATCTTCATCTCCTTTGTCTCCTCTTCCTCACAGCTGATTGGATCAATCATCGGTCGCCAGGGAACCAAAATAAACGAGATCCGGCAGGTGTCTGGGGCTCAGATCAAGATCGGCAGTCAGATCGACAGCAGCAGCGACCGCCATGTGACCATCACCGGGACGCCGATCGCCATCAACCTGGCGCAGTACTTAATCACCTCCTGGTAAGAATCAGCAGGACAGAAACACGCAGACGCTCCAACTGGGAGTCCTGACCGAAAACCAGTTCAGCTTCAGTTTGAACTGGTTTTCACCAGAACAGAACCGTTTGGAGTTTTCCTGCAGGCCCAAAGCACTTTGTGACATTGGCAGTGGAGCCGGACAGACATCTGTTCTGCAAACGCTTCACATGATCCGTGACAAAGTGTGGGGCCCCTGGATTCTCCCTGGGGCCGAATCGAGGCTTTTCAACCTTTTGCTGCTTCAGGCTTTCAACATAAAGATCTAAAATGTTTCTTATTTTGTGATGAATCAACAACAATTGTGAGGTGGAACAAAATTTATTAGATATTTTAAACTTTTTTAACCAATAAAAAGCTGCAATATAATTCGGCCCCTTGCATTATTGCTCTATAGCGCCACCTTGCTGTGATTACAGCTGCAAGTCTGTCCATTCTTCCTTAAACCAGCTGGAGCTCAGTGCAGTTGGATGGAGTCGCTTGTGAACAGCTGCTTCTCCATTGGATTCAGGCCTGGACTTTGACTAGGCCATTCTAACACCTGTTTATTTGTGAACCATTTTGCTTTAGTTTGGGATCGTTGTCTTGTTGGAAGGTAAATCTTCCTCCCAGTCTCAGGTCTTCAAGACTCAACAGAGTGGTTCTGAAAAGCAGGCCCAAACCATGATGCTGCCACCACCATGTTTACAGTGGGGATGGTGTGTTCAGGGTGATGAGCTGCATTGTGTTTATGGAAACTTATCTGACCAGAGCTCCTTCCTGCATGTTTGGAACTTTAAAGCAGATTTTTCATGGATCCCTTAGGGAAATGTCTTCCATAAAGTCCAGATTTGTGCCGCTGTTGACAGACTCTGGATCCCGCTGGATCCCTCTGGATCCCTCTGGATCCCGCTGGATCACTCTGGATCACTCTGGATCACTTTGGATCACTTTGGATCCTGGTAGATCCAGAGTGATCCTGGGCCTCTTGGCTGCATCTCTGATCTTTCTTCTCCTGGTTCCAGAGGAAAGTTTAGAGAAGTCCAGGTCTTTGGTCTGATGTTTAAAGCTTGGAAAATCTTTTCTTTTTTCATATTCTCCAACAGTATCGGACCTGCCTGGTGTTCTGTGTATCGGACCTGCCTGGTGTTCTGTGTATCGGACCTGCCTGGTGTTCTGTGTATCGGACCTGCCTGGTGTTCTGTGTATCGGACCTGCCTGGTGTTCTGTGTATCGGACCTGCCTGGTGTTCTGTGTATCGGACCTGCCTGGTGTTCTGTGTATCGGACCTGCCTGGTGTTCTGTGTATCGGACCTGCCCTGGTGTTCTGTGTATCGGACCTGCGTGGCGTTCTGTGTATCGGACCTGCGTGGTGTTCTGTGTATCGGACCTGCGTGGTGTTCTGTGTATCGGACCTGCGTGGTGTTCTGTGTATCGGACCTGCCTGGTGTTCTGTGTATCGGACCTGCCTGGCGTTCTGTGTATCGGACCTGCCTGGTGTTCTGTGTATCGGACCTGCCTGGTGTTCTGTGTATCGGACCTGCCTGGCGTTCTGTGTATCGGACCTGCGTGGCGTTCTGTGTATCGGACCTGCCTGGCGTTCTGTGTATCGGACCTGCCTGGTGTTCTGTGTATCGGACCTGCCTGGCGTTCTGTGTATCGGACCTGCCGGGCGTTCTGTGTATCGGACCTGCCTGGCGTTCTGTGGTCTTCATGATGCTCTGTGAGCTTTGAACAGAACCTCAGAGCCTCACAGAGCAGCTGCGTTTATAGGGTCTTGGTGACACACAGGTGGATTATATTTGATCATTTAGGACGACGTTGGACCAATCAGAGATTCTCACTGAACGTCTGCAGTGAGTTTGATGCACAAAGGGACCAAATAATATCAAACGCCCCACTTTGCTGTTTTTATTTGTTAAAGTTTCAAATATTTAATACATTTCGTTCCACAATAATGAACATTTTAGATCTTTGTGTTTAAAGCCTGAAAAGCAGCAAAAGGTTGAAAAGTTCCAGGAGGCCGAATACTTTAGCAAGGCATCATGTGTTGCATTATTGTAGAGATGAACTGAGCTCAACGCTGAGAATCTGTGAAATCAGACTCAGTTTTCACGAGTCGCTGTTTCAGGTTCCTTCCTCATGCAGCTGCAGCGATAGAAACGGAAATAAAGCCGGCTCAAAGGTTTGTCATTAACAACATTCATGTTACAGTTTGCATTATGAAAATATCTGCTGCATGACGGAGGGAGAGATGGAGAGAACAAAACTCTAAGACAGACGTTTGTTCCTGAAGGCTCACAGTCAGAAAGTCAAACTGTTTATTATTTATTCCAGTCAGATTGAGTCAGACGAGACACTCTGAGCTTCCCTTCACCCGGCGGTTCGCTCGATGACCTCACACTGACATCATCAGTCTGATGATGTCCGATTCTCTCGGAGATATTTCAAAATTGTCAGCAAATTTTCACAAGCTGAGATCCTCAGACATGGAGCTGAAACCTGCAACGTTCAGACGGGAAATCCTGCTAAACCTCTCAGGACTCAACGAAACAAACATGGCCGACAGGAAGGAGCGACGTTTGAGTCCATCGGGCCGCCATGCCAGCTGTTCAGTTTTCTGTGTGTCGGATCCACCGCCATGTTTTTGTTGCCTCTCTTTCTGATTGGCTTACTGAATATTCCCATTTATAGGTCAGAAACGCTTTTAGACGTTTATTAATATTATTTTTCAAGCCATCCAGATAATCAGGACGAAGGAGAAAATTGGGACAAAAATCATTTTGGAAGTTGTTAAATGTTGGTTCTTTCCCGTCCTCCAGTTTTCTCTGGACAGACGGTCTGTAGACACGGCGTGTTGGTGAGTGGATGGTCGTTGGTTGGTTGTCTGGTGACGGACTGTCGGCTGGTCCAGACCCGCCTCTCGTCCAGTGACTGATGGACACGCGGTCATTGGTTAGTGGGGACAGACGGAGGACAGACGGAGGACAGACGGAGGACAGACGGAGGACAGACGGACGTTGGGCCCGACTCTCTTTATGGGTATCGGTTTGGTTCTGTTTGAACCAAAAACCCAACCCAGAGCTCAGTCTGAACCGCCTTGTTTGTTTGTTGGAATGCTGTGCAGCTCTTTTCATCGTCCTTTTCCAGGGTAAGCTGTGAGTTTCTGCAGGGAAAGTCCTCGGATTGCAGCGAAACGTTTCTGCATCATGTGTGATGGAGCTGCCCTGCTAACGTGTCTGTGATGGTTTTGTTTCCTCCTCCCTAAGCCCCCTCCCAAGCCATCACCCCAACTTATACAGCACACCCCCCATCCGTACAGCGACCCCCCTACAATAATCTGTTGCAACCTCCAGCAAAACACACCTGTCTTCTGATTTTCTGTTCTGTCAGTTTTTCATTTTTCTCTCCAAAAAAATCCTGTTTGGTTCCGTTTTGGTTCACATTCAGTTTTTACTCGTTTTTTTTAACATGTCTTTTATTTGACCCTCTAACCCTTCTCCATCCGACCCCTCCTCCTGACCCCTGTGCTCCCTCCACCCTCCCTCCTCCACCTCCTTCCTCCAGTTGAGCCCCCCCCCTTCCCCATAGCTTCCCCAGCTCGCCCCCCCCCTCCCGCCCCCCTCCTCCTCCTCCCCCCTGGCAGCGATGGGTGCTGCACTGCCCCACGCTCCGATCCTGGGCGCCCCCTATGCCCTTCCCCTCTCCAGCCTCCTGGGAGTGAAATCCATCCCCTACCTGGCACTGTCCACCCCTCCCGCCTCCGCAGCAGCAGCAGCAGCAGCGGCGGCGGCGGCCGCCATCGGCGCGCCGGTGCTCCCGAGCTCGGTGCAGACGGCGGCCACGGCGGCGGTGCCCGTCCCGGCTCACGCGGCGGCCGCGCTGGCGTCCTACACGGCCAAGATCTCATCGTCCGCCAACGGGATGAAGAAGCCGGAGAGACAGAAGTTTTCTCCGTACTGATGAAGGAAGACGGCCGTCTCTGCTTCTGGGCTGCTCTTCAAACTGCAAGGGCCTCTGAACTCTGTCACTTCCTGTTTCCATCTCTCTCTCTTCCCCTCCTGACTGCTAGCAAAGATCACTGTGGGATTATTGGAACATGCATGATTTATCTAAAATAACACTGATTCTGTGAAGCCAACAGCGATCAGTGAAGGTGAAGCGAAACCGGAGCGAAGCAGATTTAAAACGGTCGTCATAGTTTCAGAGTTAAACCAGCTGAACCTGCTGATCATCTTCACTGGTGACGAGAAGGATCCTTTAAATCTGACAATCACCAAGTAGCTGCAGCGGTTACCTCTCAGGGTCCATGCGTCCGCCCCCGCCTCTCCGTGGTTCATCCACCCCGATCTGGAAAGAAACCATTCACCGCCCCGCCATGATGACGAAGAACCGGGTCAACATTCTGCTCTCCACTTTCAGCAAAGTCCAGTTTGAAACGAGGCGCTGACCGTTATTTATTGTGTTGCTGCTGTTGTTTAAATCCCAGCTGTTTTCCATGTCAGTCAGAGACGGGAACGTTTCTGGGTAAAGCCTGTGACCCTCCCACCAGCTCTCCACTCAGAGGAGGAAATAATGATCAACAAGATGAAAAACCTCTTTTTATTTTCCTCCCACATCGGACCAGAACCGAGCAGCGGGAGGTCAGGGTCCTCCACCCATCCGTCCGGCTTCTGGAAGTCCAGACTTTTCCAGGGTTGTGACAACAAGAAGAAAAACAACGACACAATTTTAGTTACTGCAGCATTAAGAATCGATTCTGTCAGAGCCTTTCATCCTTCAGAAAACTGATCGTCACGAGATTCAAACTTTACCAAAAGCATAAAGGGTTAATCGCCGTATCTTACTGTCACCACAAGGTGGCAGAAGAGAACCAAGCTCTCTCCAAACTGCAGGAATAAACGTAGCAAAGAAAGTTTCTGCCTTAAAACAGTTTCTGGATGCTTGAAGCGAATCTGCACCACTTTCTGCCAGTTTGAACTTTTCCTCTTATAAACACTTGATTTTACACAGAAAACCAGTGAAATGTTAGTCTGTCTCCAGTCCAATCATAAATGAGATGAATTATGTTTAATAAGTCAGCAGCCATGTTGGAGGTTGAGAAGCTTCAGGCGGTTCAGGTTTTATAAAAATCCACGTTTTTATCGGCCGGCTCCGCCCACTATCGTTTGGCAGCCATATTGAAATCTGAAACTGGAGGAAGTTACATAAAGCTACATAAAATCAACATGAATGATCATCTTTTTATGTTTTATCAGCAGCTGTGGATGCTGATCTGGGGCTCCAACAATCTGCTGCTTTATTTGCTGTTTTCTGCTGACAGCATCCATGTCAGAATCTGCAACGTTTCATTTTCCAACAATCCCACACAGTGGAGCTTCTCTCTGGTTTCTCCTTGCTGGTTGGTTTCTGCAGCTCAGAGTCCGGAGGCGGCGGATCCTGCAGCTGCCTGCAGCCTGTCAAAGCCATAAAGACTTTCCAGCTCTCCTTCTGTCTGTGTTACACTGTATACTCCTATATTTATTATTAACCGTTATGAAATATTCCCTCAGAGTTTATATCACTGATCACTAACACTGAGCTGACTTTGTATACGATGTAAATCTACTTCCTGCTTCGTGTCTCGTTGGGTTTTCTTGTAAAGATTTTTTTAAGTCCTTTTTCTTTCAATTAATTCAAGTTGATTTAAATTATTTTTTAACTTATTAAGAGAAGTATTACAGCTATGGGTTTAGATGAAATTCTGTTTCCAATATGACTGTAAAACTGTGTTATGTTTTTTAAGTGTGTGAACCAATTAACTTTTTCACTGTAACATTGATAATTGTCTAAGTTTGTGTTTCCACTCGTTTAATCCGACTGGACATCAGAACCGAACCCGAGGACGTTCTGAAATCCTTCCTCTGATTCTGGACAGAACTAGAACAAGTAGAACTACGGCAACACAGCGACCCAAAATACTGAACAGCAAATAGATTGATTAGCAGTTAGGAGGATTATTATGGATAAAAAAACAGACAAGAATGAGATTCATGGAGTTTATCTTCTCAGAAGCAATTAAAAATGGCTGCTAATGACAACATACATGATTTTAACCTGAAGAGTGAAAATAAAAATTCCTGCTGAGCTAAAGCAGCAGGAGAGAGCGATCTGGAGGTACGGAGAGCCAAAATGATCAAAACTTTGATTAAAAGAAAACATCTTTTCAATAATTTGGTGAATTATTTGAATTCAGATTAAACAGAGACTCAAAACGAGTTTCATCCTGAAGCTGCAGTTTGAGACTTTTACTTTCTAAACTTCCTAATAAAACTGATTCTTCCACAAACAGCAGCCAGATAAACGTCAGTAGAGAGAAACATCGGTGCCAACAAGCTTTTATTAAAAACCAGAAGCAACAGCTTCAACAAAACTTTCCGTTAGAGGATATTTAATGATCCAAAACATTTTGATTTTATTCTCCTTATTCTAGTTCTGTAGCAGATTTTCTGTTTTTGATTTTTTTTTCTTTATTCATTTTTCCGGATGAACTGAGGAACATTTCTCTGGATCCTCGCTGCTGCTGCATGTCTGCTTGGCCTCACTACACACACACACACACACACGCACACGCACACACACACACTCACTACACACACACACACACACACACACGCACACACACACACACACACGCACACACACACACACACACGCACGCATGCACACACACACACACGCACACACACACACACACACACACACGCACGCACGCATGCACACACACACACCAGGCTGCAGCGTCTGGGGATCAAAGCAATACTGAGCAGCTTCAGGTTGGACGTGTTGCATAAACTTCCTGTTTGTATTAATAACTACTGATGATGATGATGATGATGATTAACAAGCTCACTTATTTTTATAAAGTCACATCACTTCTTTCTTCTTCCTCTCTTCATCGTTTCTGTCGTTCCTCCTCCGTCTGCATGAGTCTGACTTGAATTGATGTCTATGCAAAAACAGTTCTGAGGTCCAGTTCAGGTGGAGGCCGACGGACCAGGACCGGACTGAACCGACCCGGACCGGACTGAACCAGACTGAACCGAACCGACCCGGACCGGACCGGTGGTCCTGGTTCAGACTCACATGTCCGCCCTGAAGACGACACACATCCTGTCTGCGGTACCGTCAGGTCGCAGTTTTATCTGTCATTTTCCTGTAATCGGAGTTTCGATTAACCGATTTTGGCCGATATTTTTTTCCTGCGATGTTAATTTGCTGAGTTGGCAGCAGTGGCGTCCCTGTAGTGAACCAATGTTCAGACTCGACCTGGTGGGCGGAGCCTCCCTGCGGCGCGGCGGCTGATTGATCACATCGTCGATCTGTCGGTTCATCCATTGTTTAGATGTTCATCGCTTTAGCAAATCATTCGTACTAATTATCGCCTCCTGAAATGATCGAATATCTGACTCAAATCATCTTTGGTCAAAAGTAGCTTTAAATATTTTTGTTATGCAGAAACTATTGATAACTATTGATAAATCTCGTAATGTAAATTAAATGTTCGATTTTCTTTCTGTTTAGCTGAGGCAAAAAAACCCAAAACACCTGCAGCTGAATTTTAAAGCTCATGCTCATAAATAGTTTATGTTGTTAAAAACGTTTTTAAATCTCCATTTAGTCTTTTTGCTTCTCCGTATGAACATCAGGTTCTGATGCCGCTGAGAATCTCCGTTATGTTTCAGCGTCTCCAGGAGCAACCAGCAGAAAATCAGATTCAAATCCAACACCTTCTAAACCAGACTGAGATATTTTCATCAGGCAAACAAAAAAGTAAAAATAACCAAAACATCCTCCATGTTACGAATCCATCTGTTTATGCGACAAAATTCACCAGACCCGACATTTAGCATTTCCTGACCTGCAGTCGGCCCGTGAACCTCTGCTTGGAAGGAACCTGATCTGAAACCGTTTCTGAATGTGGATATTTGACTGGCGAGACAAACTTCCTGTCGGTCTGACGCAGACAGGAAGTGGATCTCTGCAGGGTGACGCAGACAGGAAGTGGATCTCTGCAGGTGAAGGTGCAGCTCCACGCGCTCAGCAGCATCTGAGGACAGTTATGAATATTATTGCACTTGAACATGAAAACTCTGTTATGACCAGAGCTTCTGTGAGTCCAGCGTGTCTGGGTCGGCCTGACGGGTCGGTGGTTCTGTTTTCTTCCATCCATGCCATGATCCAATAAACGAGCACTGAAAGAACCGGTTCCCCTCGTCTCTGTTTGTTCTGCTCTGACCGGCCGGACCAGAAACCCAAACCCAAAGCTGCGGGAGGGGAACCCTGTCGCCATGGCAACGCTACCAGACCCAGAGTTTCTGCTGTAATCTTCAGTTACAGCTACATTATGTGACTTTTAATAATTTTTCAAAACATATTTGTTGAAACTGTCAGCATGTTGTGAAAGTATAATAACCAATCAGAGCCAGGAGGCGGGACTTAGTGCTGTCAATCTATCTGCCATTACCACATTTAGCAGCGACTACATGAAGTGATTGACAGCATTAAGCCCCTCCTCCTGGCTCTAATTGGTTGTTTTTCAGGCTACAATAGCAACCCAAAGGGACCGATGTTTCCACAGATTGTCTGTCATAATCCATAACATGGATATGAATATTTTAGATCAAGAAATGAGAAAAGAACAATTTCATCTTTATATAAGGAGCATTTTGGCATTTATTACAGTATAAAATGGAATTAATTCACCGGATTGAAGAACAGAAAAATTAAAAACATCTTAAGTGTTTATATTTTTTTTTTATTTTCGTTCAGTTCCAACCACAATGGTTTGAAACCAGGACAGCCTGGGCTCTGGGCGCACCGGCGACCAACTGACACGCAACACAAGTTCTTCTTCTCTCCTGCTAAAGTCTTAGAATCAAACAGAAATGAACGGATTCAGTTCAAACAAGTCAGCAGAGCTGTGCATTTCATTTACCTTCAGGAAAAAGTTGAATAATTTTGGGGTTTTAATAAAATCTGCTGTATAAATTAAACTTAAGCTGCTTTTGTTACAGAGCTGATTATCACTCAGAGCTCTGCTGCCCTCTTGTGGTTAAACATGCAAGTTCTCATGTTTCTCTCAACTGCATCAACTCTGAAACCTTCACAAATTACACACTAAATCCCATTTATCACCCGTTTGATCAATCTGAGCTCTGCAGCACCAGAACCTCTGACCGGGTCCAAACTAAAACTTTTGAGGCTCTAATTTTATTCTTTATGAAAACAAAGACTGAATCCTGGAAGGATTCAATTTTCCCAGGAACGGAAACAAGAATTGGTTACTGTTGCTTTAAAATCTTAATTGTGTTAACATGATAGCACAGCTGGTGCTGGATTGGTTTCCTCATGAGTCCAAATGTTCTCAGTTTCAGCTGCATTTTAACCTGAGAAACCAGAAAATCACAAATATTTTCAGGTTTTCTTCAAAATATTTCTTTAGTAAATAATTATAAAACATGAGTGAATTAGCAGAAACATCTTCTAGTGATTTTCTTACTTCAATATTAAAATCTGTCATTTTCTGTTCAGAAGTTCAGTTCTGGCTAAAAACTGAGGCGAGCTAAATTTATCAGTTCTTGTCATAAAAAACATTTTTTACTCAAACACGTCTGTAACTGTTGGCTTCATCATTTTCTTACTGAACTCACCAAAGTAAACCTGACACATCACACCTGTTTTAGAAATCTGGGTGTTTAAAGGAACAATAATGTTGAAATGTTAAATTTGACCTCAGATTAATTCTCCTTTGCCCAAAATATCTATGAACCAACACGCTCCACTCTCCATCTTGTGCTGCATTGAGTATCAATAATTCTTTTAAAATATTTTTAAAATGTTGACAAAAATCAAAACCAACAATCACAAAAAGTGCTAGTTTGTCTCATGATGTAACAGTTTTTAGGCCTTACGTGCTTAAACTGACCCCTGACCTTGCAAATACATGGCAAACATATGAATCACAAAAACAAGTCTTTTAGAATGGACCACAACATCCAGAATGCATTTTTTTTTTCATGAAATCTTGGAAATATTCATAAAGATGGTCAATGTAAAAACCCAAGTACATTGTTTTAAAAAATAAAGCCAGTAATTGTGCAGCAGCTGCAAACCCCTTTGAGCTCACAGGCTGTCAAACCTGCAGCTGCAAAACCAGGTTTCATGTCGGCTCAGAAAATGAAAATGCAAACAGACATCAGCACAACACAAACACTTCAATTCTTAGTAGGAAAATGGGTTTTAAAAACACCTTTGCAGTCTTTCAAGTGTTTCACATCAAGATGTCTCAATATTCACATGTGAACAGTTTCAGCTCCTGTGTGAATCTTCCTGTGACTTTTTAAATTTGACTTGCTGTTAAATTTTTTCCCACAGACATCACAACTAAATGGTTGGTCTCCTGTGTGAATTCTCATGTGGATTTTTAAATAGGATTTTTGACTAAATGTTTTCCCACAGACGTCACATCTAAATGGTTTCTCTCCTGTGTGGACCCTCATGTGACTTTTTTAAATGTGCTTTTTCGTTGCATCTTTGTCCACAAACATCACATCTGAAAGGTTGTTCTCCAGTGTGGATTCTCATGTGACTCTCTAAAACTGACTTGCGATAAATCTTTTTCCACATGTTTGACAACAAAATGGGTTTTCACCTGTATGGATTCTCCTGTGGATGTTCACAGCTGACTTGTGGCTAAATCTTTTCCCACAAAGATCACAGTTAAAAGGTTTGTCTCCTGAGTGGATTCTCATGTAAAATTACGACTAAATCGCTGTCCACAAACATGACAACCAAATGGTTTGTCTCCCGTATGGTTTCCCATGTGAATGTTTAGCACTGATTTATCACCAAATCGTTGCCCACAGACCTCACAGCAAAATGGTTTCTCTCCAGTGTGGATTCTCATGTGCCTTTTTAGATGTGATCTTTGGTTAAATCTTTGTTCACAAACATCACAGCTAAATGGTTTGTCTCCAGTGTGAATCCTCATGTGAGTGTTTAGAACCGATTTCTCGCCAAATCTTTGTCCACAGAAATCACAGCTGAATGGTTTCTCTCCTGTGTGGATTCTCATGTGACAGTCTAAACTAGACTTCCAACTAAAGGTCTGTCCACAGAGATGACACCCAAATGGTTTCTCTCCTGTGTGGAATCTCATGTGCCTGTTCAAGTTGGATTTTTGTATAAATTTTTGTCCACAAAGTTCACAACTAAATGGTTTCTCCCCTGTATGGATTCTCACATGTATTTTAAGAAGATTTTCCCTCAGAAAGCTCTTGCCACATTCATTACAGCTAAAACATTTCAGGTCCATTTGGGAATCCCTTAATTTCAAATTCTTCTTCATTGTATATTTTTTGTTAACCAAACACCTAAAAGAAAAACCTTCCAGCTGAGAAGGACCATTCAAATTTCCCACATTATCCTCACTGACATCCGTATCTGAAGAACTTTCATCTGCACTACAATCCAGCTTCCTACATTCCTCTTCCTCACTTTCTAACTTCCCTAAGTCAACTGAATAGCTGACTGGAATATCTGCGTTCCCCGTTTGCTGTGAGCAAACAGGTTTCACTTCCTCGTCTTCCTCAGTCTTCCTGATGACTGTGGTTACTGGAAACCAGCTGGCATCATTCTCCTCCTTCATACTGGACCAGTGATCCTCCTGCTCCTCCTTGATCTGGAGTGACTCTGGATCCGGCAGGTTCACACCAGGACTCCGTCCTTCAGGAAGCTCTTCCTTAACCAGCAGCAGCTGCTGAAAGTCTGCAGGTAACAGTGGAAGATCATAATCTGGTATACAGAAAAATGCATAAATAAAATTATGTCTCTATGATCATAAAATGTTTTCTGAAATATAAAGTTTTTTTTCTGAAGAGTCACATTAGTTTTCTTGTTGAGACAAAGTTATTTTTGAAGGAACCGGGTTAAAACGGCTCTTTGGTAGGTAAAGATGTCTGACCCCTGGAGAAAGCAATAATTAAAAAAAAGAATAACAATCTTCCAATCCAGCTGTAATCAGCAGACAGGATCAAACAGCATCCAAACTGTCAAACAGGCATTTAGGAACATGAAGGAAAACCTGCAGCTTCCTAACAGTTGCAGCAATTACTAAATGAAGTCATACTATTTTATGAACTATCAACAGCTGCAGCCATACTGCTGCATGATGTCAGGAAATCTTCCAGTGGTATTATCATTGGTAAATAATCCTAAAAAACAAAGATTCGCTGCAGTCATAAAGTTCTGGCCAGCAGGCAAACCTTTTGCACCTCATCCTATAACTCCACTGTCGAAATCACAGGTGACAAAACTGCTAAGTCGTGTGGGGATTTTTGTTCCCCAAAATTTTAATTATACTATGAATTCTTTCCCTGCTCAATATAAACTAAACTACAACTTTTCTGACTGTAGGAATGTGGATCACTGTAGAACCAAAACTTAAAAAGCTTTTTTCTCATGTCTCTGTGACAAGAAAATTTGTCACAGAGACAAATTGTTTGCTAATCAATTTGGCTTTGATTGCAAAGAAATGGGTAACAATTTTATAGTTTCAGTTAGGATGTAAATGTGACCTGAGATAACTTTTATTACCCATCGCAGTAGTTAAACAGTAATCAGCACCGTGGATCTTAGAGATGCAGTGAGTTGAAAATCCAGCTGGTCCTGAGTCTGAAAGCCTGAAATGTTTTCCTGACAAGTTTATGGAGTTTGTTCCCTTCAGCAGCAGCAGCAGCTTGAGAACAGCAGCGTTTCCCAGTGGAGAACACACACACACACACTGATACACACACACTGATACACACTGATACACACACACACACACACACACACACGATACACAACACACACACACACACACTGATACACACACACTGATACACACTGATACACACACACACACACACGATACACACACTGATACACACACACACACACACACACACACACACACATACTGACACGGTACATTTTGCTCCTGATCTGCAGACAGAGTTGATTTGAAGCGGAAATGTTTCCATTGATCAGGATCATTTAACGAGCTTCAACACTTTACAACAATATGTGGCTTCAAGCAGCTAAGCTAAAGATGCTAGCTGGCTAGGCTACAAACAGTTCATCTTCATAATGAACTAAATGAATCCTAAATAAAACCTTAAATTAAGCTTCATATATTTGAGGCGAGACTTTAAACAGACCGAGTCTCTGCAGCTCTTCCGCCTCCATTTCGGGATCCTGTTGGGCTTCAGTTCCTTTCACTTCCGCCCGGAAGTCACAAACTTTCCACCTTCCTGTGATGTTTTCTCTCCTGGCTCCGGTTCGAAAAGTAAAAACCCCTAAAACACGACCCACGGCGCTCCCACGGCCGCTGGGGATGCAGTCTGCCCAGGAATCAGCTTCTTCTTCTTCTGTTGGTCTTACCGTTTAAACGGAGCGTTACCGCCACCTACTGGCCCGCGGTGAGCATGACTGGAAACGTTTCACTCCGCAAACCTGTTTCTCTGAGAAAAATTCAGTTCAGTACAAATATCTTAATATAGTTATCCATGTATCAGTCATTTATTCTGAGATTCTTTTACTATTAAGAAGATTTTGGAAAGAATGTAATAACTATAATTTGTAATGTTGATTCTGGATTTTCATTGAAAGTTTATTTTTTTATGGAAAGAATACAAACACCGACTATCACTGGCTTTAATCTAATATATTCAGCTACACCCTGCCATACTTTATTACATTGTGTTGTGTTCCTCACTTTATTTGTATTTGTAGGTTTTCTTAATAATAAAAAAAATTTATCTTAGCTAATAAAAAATAGCTGACTTTTTCACAGCTAACCATTTAAAGTAATGGCTAAATTCATTCTTTCCCGTTATTCACTGTTAAAAAGCAGAGGAAGGTTTAGTTACATTTATGTCAGTGACATTCTAGCATAAACAGCAACTTAAATAAATGCTGGTCTTCTCTATCATGTCTAGTTCATCTAATAGTGAATAAACATTTGAAAAAGTATTTAAGACCAGTTTCACCGTTTTTAAACTGTAGATATTTTACTACAAGTACTTTGCATCATTTTTACACATAAATTATTTAAGTATTGAGTTTAAAGTTTTGTGAAATAGAAAAACTTTTTTCCCAACCAGCATTTGAACTAAAGTAAATCACACTAAAGGTTTAGTCTCATCATAACAACTAGGCATGTTTTACCATATTTACCAATTATATCTAAAAAATAATGTAATATTTGGAAAATGTGTTGGTCATTTAAAATACCTGAATATGGACACAATTCCGTAAATCAGGTGTCATGCTCAGTCAGTTCAAACATTTCCTGGCTGCTCTTCTAGGCTCCGTTTACAGAACCGACCCAAACCCCACATCTGTTAACGAGTCATCAGGAAATGTTTAATCCCAAGTTGGTGCAAACAAACTTACATGAAATGTTTATATGTACCACAAAAGAAGAAGACATGGCTTAAAAAATAATAATAAACGACAAATATTCATAGTACTGATTGATTCCCGGCAGAGCAACTAGTCACTAGAACGAGTCGTAATAATAGTGACGGACTAATGGCATCCTGGCGTTGGGTGTATGAACGCCGCAGCCTCAAACATCTGAGGAAACTTTGAGAACATCAGAGCTGCAGTTTGATCACTCAGATCTCCAGGGGTAAAATCTCTTCACCATGATGAGAGGAAACATCCCGTCAGTGAAGGTGTGTGTGTGTGTGTGTGTGTGTGTGTGTGTGTGTGTGTGTGTGTGTGTGTGTGTGTGTGTGTGTGTGTGTGTGTGTGTGTGTGTGTGTGTGTGTGTGTGTGTGTTAGTATTCAGATCAGAGAAGGACAGCTTTCCTCCGTCCCACTCTAGATTCACTCTGATCCTCTGGAGTTTCTTCTGGACTGAGATGAATATGAGAGGAGCTGCTGGAGAACATGCTGAGTATTTACTTTTACAAAACTGCATAAACAACAATCCAGAATCTACCTTTCCCTTCCACTGGACAGACTCTGCTGACACACCAAGAGACCAAGGTGAACTGTCTCCAACATCAACATCCCAGCTGTGGATCCCTGAGTTAAAACCCTGAGAGCTCAGAACAGACCACGAGTAACCAAACCTCTCTGGATCATCAGGAAGCTGCTGTTCCTCTCCATATGTCAAACTGGTCAGATCGTCAGACAGGAAGAGCTTTGGATTCGCCGTGTTTGGGTCCAGAACCAGAGGAGTGTAGGTCACCATGTCCTTCATGTTGGTCCAGATGTTGAAGGCCAGGTTGCCCAGATGTTCAGCCAGTACCAGTTTACCGTCTGCTCCATATTTCTCCATGTCAGCTCAGTCCGGCAGGCAGGTTGTTCATCACAGCAATGAGAGGATGACTCAGAATTTCCTCAAAATCTTCTCAGATACAACAGAAACTATCATTTCTGCTGTTGGTCCATAGAGCAGGGTTAGGGTCCAGAACCAGAGGAGTGTAGGTCTCCAGAGATCTGTCCATACAGCGTTCAAGAACCAGAACAACACAGAGTGAGGCACCTTTTAGTTTCTATGCTCCTCAGATCTGAACCAAACTGCTGAAACCCTGAGATGCTTAAATTCTTAGGCATCTGACATATTGAGCTCTATGTTTCATCAAACCTTGATGAATGTATTTTAGATGTTTACCCTTGGAGTTCTTGCGAAGCATTTTGAAATGTTTTCTGGGCGACGGTATGAGATTAACTGACCCTGCTGAGTCAGTGCCAGTCCAAGCTTCACATCATCCACTTGGTGTCACATTCAGTTTCTGGCTTACGAAGCAGATCTGAAGCTGAGCTGAAAACAACCAGATGTTCAGTCAGACCACCTCCAGTTTCCTGTCTAAAACCACAGAGTTTAAATCTGAGAAAGAAGGTTTAACTTGGACAGAAATGCTGTTTTTTCACTGAGATCTCCATGGAAAGGATTTTGATGTTGGCAGAGACGAAACACGGAAACATCCGGTCAGTGAAGGTGTGTGTGAAGGTGTGTATGTGTGTGTTAGTATCCAGATCAGAGAAGGACAGCTTTCCTCCATCATAGTCCAGATTCACTCTGACCCGCTGGAGTTTCTTGTGGACTGGGAGATCTGAGAGACAAACTTCTGTAAACCGTGCCAAATATTTACCTCTATAGAACTGTATAACCCAAAATCCAGACTGCATCTTCCCCTTCCTCTGGGCAGACTCTACTAACACACCCAGCAACCAATAATGACTGTCTCCAACATCAACATCCCAGCTGTGGTTCCCTGAGTTAAAGCCCTCGGAGCTGAGGACGGACCACTCTGGTCCAAACCGCTCTGGATTATCAGGCAGCTGCTGTTTCTCCCCAAACGCCCCTCTGGTCAGATCTTCAGACAGATGGAGTCTTGACCCAGCCGTGTTTGGGTCCAGAACCAGAGGAGTGTAGGTCACCATGTCCTTCATGTTGCTCCAGATGTTGAAGGCCAGGTTGCCCAGATGTTTGGCCTGGTCTATCAGAGCTCCTGAGGGCAGCTGTGGATCCTCCAGCAGGGGGCAGCGCTGGACTCTTTCCACTGCAGCCTTGTAGTTGTGCAGGAATGAGACGTCTGCAGCTCTCAGCTCCTCCTCTGTGGCTCCGACTGTGTCTGAAAGAGCTGCTATCTCTCTGCTCAGAGCCTCCATCTTCTCCTCCATCATCCCTCTCTTCTGCTCCTCTTCCTCCCTCAGTGCAGCCAGCCTGGCCTCCTCTTCCTCTGCTAGAAACTGATGAAGCAGCTTAAACTGCTCAACAATCTGCCTCTCTGTGTGTCGGGCCTGGACCTTTATGTGTTCTGCTGTCTGATCAAACTCCTCTTTAACTTCCTTCTTCTGCTGCAGTTTCTTCTTTAAAGGCTCCAGAGTTTCCTGAAGTTTCTTCTTGTGTTGCTGAGCAGCTTCATCGATGGGTCTGAATCTGTGGTCGGTGTGTTTTTCTGAATCTCTGCAGACGAGACAAACTGGCTGCTGATGGTCCAGACAGAAGAGTTTGAGTTTCTCAGAGTGCAGACTGCAGAGACTCTCTGAAGCTTTTTGGTCTCTCTGCTCTAAGAATGATTCACAGAGTCTCTTCAGAGTCAAACTAACTGGAGGATCTTCTCTGTCAGATCTTTTCCTACAAACAGGACATGAAAGTCCAGGTCTTGCTCTCCAGGACTTCTTCAGACACTTCTTACAGAAACTGTGGCTGCATGACAGAACAACCGGGTCCTTAAAGACATCCTGACAGACCGGACAGCAGAGATCCTCCTCTGGTCTGGAAGCCATTTTGTCTCTGAGTGAAGCTGAAACAGCAGCAGAGAAAATGGTTAAGAAGGAAGCTTGGTTCCTTTCTGCAAAAAATTCAGCATATTATAGAAAATGTGTCTTTGCTTACTCCATAAAGTTGGTTATCTCTCAGAACAAGTAAGGTTTTTAAGAAAATTACTAACTTAATTAATCATTCATCGATCAATAAGAGCTTTAGATTCTGTAATTAACCAATCACTTGCAATCCTAAAGTACAGACAACCTCAATTTCATTTGGACAAACAGCTGCATTTTATGAGAAGAATTTATGTAGTTAAATTTTGATAGGAGGAGAATTCAAATATGACTGATTCTGATCCAGTGACTCAAGTGTTTGCAAAATTTTATTAAAACAAAATATGGAAATCTCTGGCATAATTTTCCTGGTAAGATTTTTTGTTTTTTAATTATTGAGTTGTAAAATAAAATACATTTATTCTTAAGCAATATTTTTCACCACCTTCAGTCCCAATCTGGAACAATGGATGGATATTGATAAAACAAAATAATTATTTTACAAATATTTGTATGAGTATCTATTTATGGGTGCAAATCTAATCTTTGACACAGTAAAATATGGTCTTCCAACCAGGGATGAACAGTCAAATTATAGTCATTCTTGGTCAGTTTTTTTATTCACAAATGGCCTTTTTAAAAATAATAATAATAATAATAAAAATCACGCATTTTAAAGTTTTTAAAGTGAGCAAATTGTATTAGAAGGAAGTGCATGAATGTTGTAATAACACAAAAAGCCCAACCTTCATAGCAAAATGCTAACAGTTTAATTTACACTGTAATCATTCCTGCTTCTTTTCTCACACTACTTATTTTATTCTTTTTTTTCATGTCAAAATGCTCTTTTTGTTCTGATCTGTCATACAGGTTTTAAAATATTTCATATAGATTTAAAGCAAACGTTTGTTGTCGTTATTTATCTTGAACAAAATGCCTAAAATATCAGCAGATAAAATCTGCTTTGATGTGACTAAAACTGTCGTTTTGTTAGCAAAACCAAATGAAGAGACGAGTAACTGAAACGCTGCTGTTAGCAACCAGGCGGTTTAGCTTCGCTGTTTCCTCGAGTTCAAACAGGAAACAAACTCCAGAGAAATGCAGCAGAACGAGCCGGAAACAGAAACGATCCCTTATTTTCAGAACCAAACAAGAAGCTGTAACAGAACCAGAAGCTACAAACCTTCAGAAATAAATGCTCCGTCCGCGGATCCTTTACCGTCTAACAACCTTTTCTTCTGCTGCTGCTGCTGCTGCTTCTTCTTCTGGGTTTCAATGGCGGATGCCAAACCAGGTGAAGATGCATTTACCGCCACCTAGCGAGATAAATTCCCTCAAGCACTTTGTCTTGCCTTGTTGCTGAAAATGTGCTATAAATAAAATGTACCTTTAACTGTTGGCTATTCAACCCCAATATGACCTAATATCCCGAATATGACGCGGTATGAGCTCTGAAAATAAATACTTATCCATGAAGGAGAAAACTGAAATAAAAGTTAACATTTTAACTAGAAAAAATTGTAATTTAGCCCTGCGACAGACTGGCGACCTGTCCAGGGCGACCTGTCCAGGGCGACCTGCCCAGGGTGACCTGTCCAGGGCGACCTGTCCAGGGACCTGCCCAGGGCGACCTGCCCAGGGCGACCTGCCCAGGGCGACCTGCCCAGGGCGACCCCGCCTCTCGCCCGGAACGCAGCTGGATAGGCAGCAGCTCCTCCCGACCCCGTTAGGGAGAAGGGTAACGGAAAATGGATGGATGGATGGATGGATGGATGGATGGATGGATGGATGGATGGATGGATGGATGGATGGATGGATGGATGGATGGATGGATGGATGGAAATTGTAATTTAGTCTCAGGAAAATCACAATTTTCCAAGATTCAAGGCAAAAGGATTCAAGAGCATTAATAGTAATTCAATAATTAATATATCATATTAAAACCAAGTTATTCCCTGATATTGTGATGTCAGTCATTTTTAAGGGAAAACTCCAGACATTAGTTGGAAAATATCTTCTCCACAATCCTGACGAGTTTTTTTTCTTTCAGTAAGTTTAGATGTTATAATGTCCGAACATCGAGGAAAATTACATTTCTTGTAATTTCTGACAGAAAATATCCAAACTTTTCTAGTAAATGTGAAATTAATTTCTGAATTTTTTAACAGAAATGTTTGTATGTGTATTATATATATAAAATTTGTGGCTTATTTATTTTGTTTTACTGCAGCAATGAGTTGCAGATAATGTTTCCTTTATATTTTCACTAAACTTCCTCGATTTATTTAACTTATGAAAAAAACTGTTTTTCAACAAAGTCATTAATTTTGGACCAAATAAATGACATTACCTTCATTAATTTAGTCCAAAACAATTGATTTTTGTAATAAAGTTGAACATTTTTTAACAGTACTTATACATGAAACTATCTGATTTGTTTTCCTTAAACTTCTGAGCTACTGTCTCATTTCTGAACTCTGAATGTTAGATCATGTGTCAAAGTCACGGCTCGTGGGCCAAATTCAGCCCGCCAGAAGTTTTTTTGTGGCCCTCGAGACTCAAGTTTACAGTTGAGTTTTTAAATATCATCAAATCAGCAGTGATGTCTGTATAATAACAGATTGCATGAAGGTGAAAATACATTTCATATTTAATTAAAAGAGGAACTCATAATAGTTATTTATTCACATTTTAATATTTTAGCAATACTTTCTGCCCCTAGTGGCATTGTTGATCTTGATGTGTGAAAAAGAAAATGAGTTTAAAACCTCGGCTTTAATTCATTCTATTAAGTTTCAAATGCAGAAATGAGACTTCAGCTGTAAAAACTCTGGTTTTATTTCAGAAACAGTTTGAAGATGAAACAATAAAACATCAAATATTTCTCTTTTTAAAACACAAATCATTAGTGACCATCATTCATCCTGATCTGCTCATATTTCTGACTCATTCCCATAAAAATGTCCAATTTGCTTCTTGAGTTTTTAATTTGCTGAAAGTTTTGGAGTCAAAACATTTTTTTCTGCTTCATAAATCTGCCGTTCGCTAATAAAACCAGAACAGATGGAAACATGGAGGCTCTGCTGGGAGTTTAAAAAACGATCCCAAACAAGCACGACTCAAAACGGATCAACAGGAAGTTTCAACATAGATGGGAAGGGTGTCTCTCCTGGTGCATGCTGGGAGAATGGACTGGAATGCTAAGAACACCAGAACACAGCGAGGAAGAGGAGGATCACCAAATAAAAACAGGAAAGGATTAGCTTCAAGTTTCCAGAAACATCTTGCAAGTTTCCAGGATGGATAAAACGGGATAAAGTGAGAAGCTTTTAGTGTCGCGTTTTCCAGCTTCCTGGAGCAAAACCAGCTGTGGAAGTGTTTCGAAAGGTTCCTTTGGGCCGTCTTCATCCGCCGGGTCGCTGAGGAACATGTAGTGTAACTGGCTGGAATTCATTTAAACTGAAACAAACACTGAACAACATGGAGGAAGCCCTGGGAGTCAGTTAGTGTCGTTGACAATCACAATGACCATGTGCTCCTCCTCCAGATTACCCACAGTCCTCTTGGCCGCCTGCAGGAACTGCTGCGAGAACTCCCCGGGCGGGAAGGCGTACAGCATGGCGCCCGGGGTGCCCTCCTTGGCGGCCGGCAGGCTCACCACGCCCGCCGCCTCCTTGTTTCGCAGGTAGGTGACGAGGTGGCGCAGCAGGCGCACCTGCAGGCCCGGCTCCAGCCCCGGCGCCTGGCGGTCCACGGGGCCCTGCAGGGCCAGCAGGATGGCGAAGCCGTCCGGGCGGCCCAGCTTGATGCGGCGCGCCACCTCGTCCAGCCGGGCCTGGTCCATGCGCAGCCGCTGGGCGATCTTCAGCTGGCTGGGCTGGCTCTGCAGCTTCAGGCTGTCCTTCATCACCGTGTGGAAGTAGGCCGCGCCGCCCTCCAGCAGGAACAGGTCTGTGGGGAAGCTGCTGTTCTTCAGGGCGAAGAAGCCGCGCCACAGCCTGGACAGCGCGCCCTGGGCGAACTCTGACAGCGTGCTGGGGGAGGCCGGGGCGTCCGTGGCGGGCGAGGCGGCGCCGGCCGCCTCGGCGCGGTGGTGGTGGTTGTTCAGGTGGTCGCTGGAGGACCTCTTGCTGTGGTGGCGGCCGGCAGGAAGCTCTTCTTCGTTGGTGGTGGAGTGTCGACCAGCGCCGCTGTCGGGGGAGTGGTCCCGCGGCTCGGTGGTGGAGTCGGGGGCGCGGACCCGCGCCCGGTCTGGGCTGGCATCAGGAGACACCGCCCCTCCTGGACCCCGAACCCGCGACCTCCCCCGCTCCTTCTCCTCTGGCGGCTTGTCGGCGGACAGGCTGCGGCTCCTCCTGCGGCTCCGCCTCTCCTCCCGCTCCTTCAGCCACCGCTCCCGGCTCTTGCTGCGGCTCCGCGCCGCCCGCCCGCTCCGCCCGAAGGCCTCCACCCCTCCGGCCCGCCGCTCCAGGCTTCGCGTGGGGCTGCTCGGAAAGTCTCTCTCCAGGAGGCCCCGCTCCCGGAGGGAGAGGAGGCTGTGGGGGGGCGGGGAGCGTTCCCGGCCGCCCCGCAGCTCCCTCTCCAGGCTGCGGTGGCGGCTGTACGCCTCCCCCAGGAGGTCGTAGTGGGCGGAGAGAGCGATGGGAGGCTGGTACCCGGGAGGGAAGGGCCGGGAGGGGCTCTCCTCCACCTTGGCGAAGTCCACCCGGAGACGGTGCTCCTGGCCCCCCAGGGGGAAGCCCCTCATCTGGGTGCAGGCGGCCTGGGCAGCGTCCAGGCTTTCATACTGAATGTAGGCAAAGTTGTCCCCTTTCACATAGTCGATGTTCCTGATGCTGCCAAAGCGGTCAAACTCCCGGGCCAGGGCGGTCAGAGAGTTCCCGGGGCCCAGGCCGCCCACCCACAGCCGGGTGGTGGGATTCGCCTTGCCGTATCCGATCTTTATGGGGTTCCCACCGATCAGCCGGCCTTGCATGGCCACCTTGGCCCGGTGGGCCATGTCCAGGTTCTGGAACTTCACAAAGGCATACGCGCCGCCCTGGCCGCGGGCCGGACGTTTGATCACCACGTCCTCAATGATGCCGTACTTATCAAAGCCGCGCCGGAGCTCCGCCTCCGTCACGTTCCCGTCCAGGTTCCCGATGAACAGGTTGCTGGTTGCCCTCTGGTCATCCTCCGGCTTCAGGTCCTCCACCACGGGCATGGCGGGGAACCCGAAGGGTCGCCCCCTCTCATCCAGCATCCCATAGTAATCCAGCAGCCGGTCCCGGTCCCGGGTCAGCGCCAGGCTCTCCAGGGCGTACTGCCGGGCCCGCAGCTCACGCAGGCTGTTGACGGCGGGCCCGGGCGGGGACAGGGAGCGCTGCCGGTAGGGGTAAGGCGGCGCATGCAGCGGGAGGTACCCGACGTCCGGCGGGGTCACACTCCGCCTCCTCACGTACATGGGCTCTATCTTCAGCTGGCGCTCCCCCAGTACCAGGCGGGACGACTTGGCGTGCCGGGCCTCCTTCGCGTCCTCCGGGTGGCGAAAATTCACGTATGCGATCCGGCCCAGCTCCGGGGTGTGGGACAGCTTCACGCTCACGTCCCCGAACTTTTTGAATTCGTGGAACAGCGAGTCCTCCACGTCCTCGTCCGACACCTGCGAGCCCAGGTTGCTGATGAGCAGCGTCTTGTACTCCAGCGTCCCGGGCCTGGCGGCGGGCGGCTCGGCGGAGCGCAGCGGCGGCCGTCCGAGCAGGCTGAGTTCATGTCGGTGGTGGAGCTCCAGGGCGGCCGCCCGCTCCTCTCTGAGCCGCGGCTTCTCCCGCTCCCTGCTGCGGCTACGGCGGTGATAGCTCCGGCTCTCCGCCAGCAGCAGAGCCAGAGGCGGCGGGGGCAGCTCCTCTCTGCGGGCGCCCTCCCGCTCCCTTTCCCGTATCCGCTTAGCGATAGCGCGGGACGGGCTGCTCTCTCTCCCGGCCTGCCTCTTCATCTTTCACCGAAGGATGGAGCCCAAACTTTTCGGAGCCGTGCAGCGGGAATTCGGCGCTCGGAGCGGGTTCCTGGAGTGTTCGTGGAGACGAGGCGGCTGGGGACGGCTTCAGGGAGAGACGCGCTTCCAGGGCGGCCGCTGAGTTTTAGCACATTTACGGTAAAAACGGTTAGAAACGATGGGAAACATTTCAGCATCACAGGAGCTGCACCAGGGCCGCCATCTTGGACAATAGGAATGTGCGCGTTCCCTGAGGAGGACTGAGGGCGCGGTGACGCAAAGGCAGCTGACGTCATGACGTAACGATTTGATTTCAAAACATTCGTTCCTTTTGATTAGAAACTGATACAGTTCTGCTAAATTTGAATGAAAAAAACTGTCTTTGAATCTTTGAAGGTCTTTCTGAAGATCTTTTAAATAATTTTAGACTTTGGTTGCGTTTTACTTGAGCAGGAAATTATTTCAGGCGCAGAATGAGTCAAGATTTAAAACTCTTATAACAGTATGTTTGAGATATAACTACATTTATCTCACTAAAAACCAGAATATTTTTCGAAAAAGATTGTAACAGTAAAACAGCAACACCTAGGAGATATCTGTCAGAGGAGCATATTTTTATGTCTTGTTACGAGAAACCTTCTAATTCTGTTCCCAACATTGGCTTCACACTTCATCTTATTACCACTGTGGAACAAAATTAATTATATTTAAGATTACACTTAGACATGTATAAAATATCCTGAGTTGTATAAGTTGTTTTTCTACTCCTCTCTCCTTGCCAGCTGGACCTGGTAACTCATAGTCTCATAAGAACAGCTCGTCTTTGTGTAGGTAAAAGGGAGGCCAAGGCCTATAGTTAGAACAGCCCCACTATGGGAACCGGATGAGATGCTCAACTTATCTGTGTAGCTTTAGAGGAAGCCAGGTAAAGGACGCCTCCCCCTCAGGGCTGTCTATTTGGTTCAGAGTTTATGTTATGTGTCCTAATTTGGTAATGGGCATTTGAAACGACTCCCACTTCCTGTGAGCCAAGGACCTGCATATGATTCTGACTGTTTCAGCCTCACCTGGAGTTTGCTATGACTTTACCTGTCGTTCTCCACTTGCAAGTGATATTGAAAGTTTTTGTTCTTTGCACTTTTGCTGTCTCAGCTCATCTCTGGAAAATCTGTGCATTTCAACAACCACATTTAGAACTTGCTGACATTTCTTAAACATCAAAATATGAAAAGGTTGTAACCAGACACCTCGCAGGATGTTGGTGCCATTCAGAAGTGGCAATTTTTTATGATTTTTAAAACATCCTTATCGGTGAGATGAATATTTTTATATCTTGTTAGAACATGAAACAAACTTTTAACAAGTTACTTGTCCGTATTTATTTTCAAACTCTGGTCCATATTTTCTCACAAATTTTCAGAATGCATATTTTATGCTTAAGTATGGAAGTTTAAGGAAGTAAGAGGCTACTGCTTTGAACATATAATTCCTAGAAACTGTCAGGATTGATAACGTTTCATATCTTCTTGTTTTAACAAGATATAACAGAATTTATTTTTTTAAAAGACAGAGAAAAGTCAGAATGAGAAGGAGCCCCACTGTGTCGTTTCAAACTATTTTACATCTTGTCACAATAAGCTCAGATTTGAAAGAAATCCTGCTTTTCTATTTATTTCGTATCTGACTTCTTACTTTTCTCCATTTTTCATGACGTTTTGCTTTTTTACAGAATGCCAGGTTCTAGAAAATAATTCAGAAAATTAAAAATAAAAATGTAGAAATTTTCAGAGCATAAAATACAAAACGTAAAACAAAAAGTTTTGCTGGACTGTCGATCCCAATGAACAGGTCAAGATGTTTGCAGAAAACGAGACAAATCAACACCTGGAGCTTTGGAAAAGAAATGCTACAAGGTACAATGAGCTGCAGGAAAGGATTATAATTGAAATGAAAATTTAAATCTTAACATTTATGCTGTTTTCTGGCTTAATGTCCACTTTTTATATCTTTACTGGAGCTTAAAGCAAATTACTGGACTGTCAGATTCTTAAACTGAAACATATTCTCCCAAAGCTGATTTGAATTCTGAATAAAAAAATTAAAAAACAAGCTACAGAAAAGATGCCAGAGTTGCTCTTCAGAACCAGGTTTGAAACTCAGCAATCGGAGGTTCTGAAGGAGGGAAGCCAGAGAGCAGAACCAGATCATTTTAGTCAAAACAAAAATTTTTGGAAAAACCTTTAATAAATACAGAAAGTCACTTAAATATGAGTTGAACAGGCAACAAGATTCTATTAAACAGTGTCACTGCTTTTAAATTGGTTTCTATTGTTTTACACTTGTATGTATTAATTAGTTCAATTTGTGACCAGGTTGCTGCATCTTGCAGATTTCTGCTCAGGTCCCTCTTGAAAATGAGATCTACAGCTCAACAGGGTTTACTGTGAAATGAAGGAAATTTAAAAAAAACTTAAAAAAATTAACAGAACCAGGAATACAAACCATAAACGGGTCACTTTATGTTCTGTTTACTTCCTGTCTGAATGTCAGTCTGAACGCCCTTTCAAAATAAAATATTTTGGGTTGTAGGGATGTCGGCAGTGATGGTTTTAATCCAAGAAGAAACCCGTAAATAACGAAGCGGAGGAGATGGGAAGTGACTCAATGTGTTTAATGGTCTGACTGGTTCAATTGGAACAGAACCAGCCAAGGTAAGAACCGGTGGAGTGGGTCCGAAAAGTCCTATAAATCAGAACCAGGTTTTAATTCAGGTGTGCAGTCCTGTAAACAGTCAGCAGGGGGCACTGCTCACAATCAGAAACGTGTTGGGGCTGAACGGACTCCAGGATGAGGAAGGTGAGCTGCTGCTGGTCAGGGATTCTGGGATGCATACAAACTCAGGCTCTTATTGTGAAAGGACTGGAGGAGCAGGAACTTCAGTTTAAAGTACAGTAGAAACTCTGAGTCTGCAGAGCAGACCGAGACGTGCTCTTCCTCCTCCTGGCAGGACTTCCTGTCTGCCCAGTCAGTGTCCCCGCCGCTACAGGTCTGTCCGTGCCTTGGCGGCTGCAGGCGCGTACTTGGGCATGAGCTCGGTGATTTTGCGGATGAAGTCGGACTTTTCGGCGCAGCCTTTGCACGACTCGCCCCACTCATCCAGGATCTTCTTCAGGTCCTTGACTTTCAGCTTCTTCAGGTCCACAGTGGTCAGGTCCAGCTGCTTGTCTGCAGGACGACAAACAGACATGAGGAACGACAGAATCGATCCGCCTGGACAGAACCCAGCTTACCGTATCTCAGCTCGCAGATCTGACTGTCCTTCTTCTTGAGCTTCTCGCAGATCTTGTCCACCGGGACGTGGTAGCTGAGCGGTTTGGACACTTCGTTTATCATCTTCGTGGCGGCGTCGCTCGTCGCGCCGATGTAGTAACACTGGACAGACGGATGAAATGGGAGAGATCGGATCAGAACATGTTCCAACATCTAAACCACAGGTGTCAAACTGAAGGCCAGGGGGCCAAATCCGGCCTGCAAAAGCATCGTATGTGGCTCTAGAGAAGGAGGTCCAAAACCTTTAACCTCTGACCCCGTTAGCAAACCCACAGACAATGTTACAAAATACACAAACAGATTGTAGGATTTTCTTTTAAATTTACTATTCAATAATCATTCCATTAATTTAGGAAAACTACTGACTCATTTAAATGGTTGTGTGTTCTGTGGTGGAAAAATGTGATCAGGTAATATTATGACTTTACTACCAGATAAGACAACTTTGTCACAATACCCTCTTTTTATAAGAAAATATGTCATTTATTTTAATAATCACAATTTTTTCCTTTATTCACACATTTCTCATGTTTTGTTTCTTTGATCTGAATGTCAGAAATAACATTTAAATTATTTTAATTTATTTCGTTTTGAAAAATTATTGAAAAATAGAAAAAAAAATGTTGGGGATTAATTTTTTATTCATGTTTTTTCATCCCTGCAACATTGTGAGGCTTCCACAGCGCCCCCTGGTGGCTAACGCTCTGAAAAGCACTGATCTAGATTAAGCCTAATTCAAGCAATTATCTACTAATTTCAAGATAAAGTTAAATGAGCTCAATAATTTCCATTCTGATGAATATTTTTGAAGGGAAATTGTTTACAAAGTCTTTGTGATCCATTTTATTTATGGTTTGGGTTTTTGTCATTTTGTCTTAATTTTGGTTGTTATGTTTTATTCTGGATGTTTTAAATGTCTTTTGTTCCAGTGTGACATGTACAGTACAAAATCAAAGTTTATTGAACTTTGAGGGCGAACCTGTGTTATTATACCATTATAAAGATATTAAATAAACGGTGACAAATCAACAATGTTATCATTTATCGCAATAATTCCTGGGACAATTTATTTGTTATTGTGAGGTCTAGTTCAGACTCCAGAGAGACGCAATAGAACATTCAAGACAAAAGTTCTGTGATTAAATATTAATTTACCAATCAAATCAAACTACAAAAAGTCCCTCCACAATCACTAAATCACTGATCAGTGTGAAAAGATGTTCAGTCATTAATTTTAAGAACTCATTGAATGCAAAGACAGTGATTGATTAATATTTATAGTGATGCACAATATATCGGCATTAACATCAGTATTGGCCAATATTAGACATTTTTTAACATCTGTCTTTTATATATGTACATATATAAACTCGCTAAATATTTGTTAGGTAAACTCTCTTGTCTTTCCTGTGTTTGTTTAATTGATGTCTGATAGGTGTCTTATCTGACAATATTAGTTATTGGCCCAAATTTCCCTACATATTGTAACTGTTAATTGTGGGTTTATCAATACATTCTGGCACAACCAGCCCTGTAGACAACTTCAGGTTCTGGTTCTAACTCCCAGGTCAGTGATTTACTCACAAATCTGTTCTCTTTTCCTTTGGTGTCACTGCAGCTCTTCAGCAGCTCCTTCTCAACCTCGGCGCTGTTGGGGTTGGAGTCCTTCAGCGACTCGTAAAACTTCCCCAGGAAGGAGACGCACACTGAACAGACGGGAGATGAACACGGTCAATCTAAGAGAAGATTGACGAGTCCAGAACCTGAAGACTGAGATTAGGATTATTCCTGGAAAACTACAAAGATTAGTCAGGAATATTGGACTAAAATTAATATAATAACACTTATGATTTGAAGTTTCTTAATGTTTTCAGAAAACAGCATTAAGGTTGTCCCAGCCTGGAAAAATATCCAAACCATGAAAGTTTTGATCCATTTGAATAAAATCAGCCTGCAGACGAATTCACTGCAGAACCAACTGATTTCACTCAGATATTTTTCCCTCTGATTGGGGAAATTTTCTCAACTGCAAACAATCTGATCAACATGAAGGCTTTCAGAACATTTTTTGGGTCATTTTCTAAAAGTTAATCACTTTAGTCTCATCTTCCTCCAAACTTTGTTTCATAGATTATGATTTTAAATCGGCTGAATACATTTTAATGCAGCAAGAGCTAGTAAACTGGTTTAGTTATTAATAACAGTAATAAAAAGATCATTTTTAGGTGTGTTTTCAGACTTTGGGTCAATTCTGAACATTTCCCCTGATTATTTTACTTCTGATCATCTTTGCATCACGCAGGAACAATTTTAAAATTCCACAATCAACTAACTCGTTATTTATAACCAGGAGCACCAACATGAAGTTAAACCTCCTTCCTCCAGGCCAGAGACAGATTCGCTTCATTCCTGGGCCATCAGGTTCTGGATTTGTCCAGAACATTTCAGATATCCTGGATCAGGTTCTGCTGGAAGAGAGTTCTGCAGAACCGTTGGACACAGAGTCTTGCAGCAAAACTTTGTCCAAAAGCATCCAAGCTTCTCATCCTGGTACCGTGGCCTTGAACTGACCATCCGCCTGATGATGCATTGGTCCAGTTCTGGTTCTGTGATCTTTAATGCAGCTCCATCTGTTCTTAAACCAGTAGATCCAGTTCCATCATCCACTCCCAGAACGCAATGTTCACATCTAAACCTCAGAAATGGCTGCTCAGTTGGTGCTGCATTCACTGACTGATTTGTAAATCATTCGCCCCAATTTCAGACCCATTACCAGCCTTCCGTTACAGTAGGGGGAGATCTGAACTATTAAACTATTTTGATTTATTTGCTTAATTCTTTTTGTCCTCCGTCCCATTTAAAATGTTCTATGAAAACCATAAAACTTGATGCCTGCGATGAACACGTTGAGAAATGTGGGGGAAATAAGATTCAACGGTGCATTTCGTCACCAAACTTCCTTCAGATAACATCACTTAGGGACGTGTTGACTTCTCCTCTCTGATCAAGACAAACGTGAACACACAAATCCAGGATTTAGTCAAACGCCTCAAAAACCAACAAATCGGGTAAAGTTTGAATGATTTTCTCTGCTGCTGGAAAGTTTCTGGAGCTCAAAGCTGGTTTAGCCATTGCTAACAGCAACTAGCGCCTCGTCCTACCTTCACATTCTCCTTCCTTCAGGCCTTCAACAGGTCCCGGTAACAGGGTGAGGGCCAGAGCCACGGACAACCCGCTCAAACTCAACATTTTTCGGTTTCTATAAAGTCAGAAGGACGTCCGTGGAACCGCTGTTGGACAACGACAATCTAACTCATGAGTCTCCGCCGCTTCGGAGCTGACGGACGCCGGTAAAGCTGGTAAGAGTGTCGGCTCCTGCACATGCGCCTCCTGATTGGTCAAAGCATCCACAAACCTACACGCACTTTCCTCTGATTGGATCGCGGCACCACTTTCCGGGGACAACGTCCAGTTGTCGTGATCTGATTGGTCCACAGCGACACTGTGTTGTTAAAATGACAGGATCTCTCTAGATGAGGAAAAAAATACATAAACTTCCCAGAAAACATTTTAAATAATAATAAAAAGTTTGATCCCACTTTGAGAGCAAAAAGCAGACACACTCTTTAAGATAAACACGGCTAGAACCAGATGAAACTTGTTATAATGAAGCGACAGAAAGGAGCAACAAGCTCCGTCTATTCTGTGGTCTTATTCTTGATAAATATATTAAAAATATTTTTTTAACATCTATTTGTATAATTTCACTGCATACACTCAGTCGTGAATCATTTTCAGTAGAAAGGCAACAAGACCAAACTGGGAAATTATGCAGACATTTAAATTTTACAGTGATGGCTGAAAATAACTGTAATCAGCAGTTCTGGTGTTTTTATGATTTTAAAACGTATTTCAGATGATAAATGATGTAAAATCACTATCACATTATGGAGTGTTATACTTCATATGAGGTTTAATCTGCACTCAGGACTTCCTGGTCTTTAGTGTTGGATAAAAGTGAAGAAATGATCCGAGATGAGGCAGTGAAAGTCCAGTGATCCAGACTACTCTCTGCTGTCAGAGAGGAACATTTGAACTCTGACCTTTAGGTGTAAGAATCCTACTGAACTTGCAGGAGGGTTCAGTAGTATTATCTGAGACTTTAGAGATTTAACTCTAAAATCTCAGATAATCCTGAAATCAACAGATTATTTTCACAGGAAAAACAACAACATTCCCAGTGGATCATTCAGCTTCTTTATTCATCCAGGAACTGCAGACAGAATCCCAGCTGGGATTAAAACTCCCGCGAGTTTTGGCAACTTCATTTGTAAACTTGAAATCTGGAAAACAGAGTGATTGACAGAAGACACAGAAACCAGATGAAACCTACAGAGATGCTCAGCTGTGGCGCGGTCCAGTCAGTCTGAAGGGGATTATAATCCAGATTAAAACAGCTTCAATCTAACCCAAACCTCTCCTCTCTGACTGCTGAAGGTCTAGGTGTACATCATCTCCGCCATGTGCGACATCTTCTTGGGGATGTAGAGGTAGTACTCCATGTAGCCGGAGAGGTCCTCTATCGTGATGTCATCCACGTAGGCGCGCGCCTGCTCCGAGCAGGACCGGGGAGAGCCGGACGCCAGCGGTGATGCAGCGCAGGGGGCGGAGCTGCCGGATGCCAGCGGCGACGTGACGGAGGCGGCGGAGCTGCCGCTCAGAGTTCTGGCCTCGTCCTGCTGGACGTTACGCAGCCCCGTGAAGGAGTAAACCTCCACGCCGTTCCAGCCGGGCTCTTGCTGCCTGCAGCCGCAGCTGGATCCGGCTTCGCGCTCGCCGCCGTCCTGTGAGCCGGCGGCAGCACTGCGGGGGCAGCCGCAGGGGGGCTGCGTCCCCTCCGCGCAGTGCAGCTCAGATAGAGCCCGGAAGTCTGCGGCATCGGACCTCAGCGGCGCCGAGGCTCCGTCAGGGGAACCCTTCTCCTCTCCGGAGTGCCCGCCTTCCCACCGTGGGGGCGCTGCTGCCGTGGCACCCTCTGGTGACGGACCCCCCACCCGGGTCTCATAACTCGGACTGACCCCGAAAAGAACAGGCGAGCAGCGGCCCGGCACAGCGGAGGAACGCCGCTCCGCCTGGACCGGAACATCGTCAACTGCAGGGTCAGACACGGCCAGTCGCTGCTGCTTCAGGCCGCCACCAGGGGGCGCCAGAGCCGAGGCGGCGCTGCTGCAGTAGGTGAACCTGGGCGGGTGTAGGATGGGCGACTTCGACCGCCGACGGCGCTGGCTTCGCGAGGACGTTCCTCTGGAGGTTTTCCTTGTGCAGCTGAAGGAGAAAAGACGGGAAGGATGGAAATATCTGCTGGTTCTGATAGATGATAGAGGAGCTCATTGGATTATCGGTCTCATATGAAAATGTCACAATATGGAGATCATTTTAACAAATATGCAGAAAACATATTTTTATCAAACTTTTTACAAACTGCAGCTTCATAGAAGTTTTGAGCTGAGATGGTGAGAAACTTCCTGATCTTCTCTGATCCAGCAGAACCCAGACTGATCTGGAATCGTGTGATGAAGCTGACTTTATGCTAAGACAGCCTGCCGTATCGCTGCAGGGTTCCACCTACCAGTGCCAGGTGTCCTTGGAGTTGCTGAGTTTGGCCTTTGCTCCGCCGGCGCCCTCCAGGCCGACCCGGGCCGGCGCTCTGGGCGTCAACGCATCGGAAACGCTCTCAGCTCCGGACAAACTGGACAAACAGAAGAGAAACCGCCTTGACCCAAAATGTTTCCACAGACTGCAGAGAGAAACATTAAAACCAGAACTAATTTTCACATCCGGTTCTGATCCAGATCAGATGAGGGATTCATCAGCAGGAACCAATCAGGAGACTCCGCTGGTTTTCCTGATCAGTTCAGGAAAAACCGAGACGAAAAGCCTGAAACTAAAGTAACAACATCGCTCTCCAGGGTCAAAGGTCACCTACCTCTCAGCGTCGACCCTGAGCTTCTTGAAGGCCGTCTGCAGCGTCTCCTCCTCGCAGTCTTTCCCTCCTGCCTCCATGGTGGGAGGAGGCGTCTCTGACCAGCCCCCCAGCTGCAACACAAACGCCTCGTCAAAACTATCCACACTTCCTCCTCGACCCGAATCCTCGACCCGAATCCTCGACCCGAATCCTCGACCCGCTCGGCTTTAATCCCACAACGAATAAACACTTCCACTTTCTCAACCGTGACCCTTGAACCCATCATATAAGTCAGTTAAAATTCGCCCACCACATGGCGGCGCTGTTTAGCTGATTATTATATTCCTGTCTTCTTTTTCTCACTCTGAGCAACGTTACTATGACTGTTACTATGGCAACGGTCACAGTTATCATTGACAAAATATCTCTATCACACCATTTTCTAAAATCTTAACTTTACCACTTTATCCAATCTGGTCTGAGTTTTAATCTGCACCATAAAACATTTTAAAAGCTTTTTTTAGTTTAAAATATTTCAAGGTTTTCAGATTTAAAATCTGAATAACAAGGCCTTGAATTTTTTTTTCTTTTTTTTTTCCAAATAGAATACATTTCCAAAATTCTAGTTTATGTTTAAAGTAAACTACGTAATATTTCAATCCTTATCTAAATGATCCAGATCACTGGATTTTCCTCTCAGTTCCGCTGAATAAAACCTGTTTAGAACCACTGAGGTGATCCAGCCTTTAAAACAAAGATAACTTATCATTTCTCATAAATATCTACTGAAACACATTTTTTATGTTTTAGGTTTAACAGAAGAGGATGGATAATATTTGTTCAATGGGATGTTGATCTAAATAAGCATTCCTGCCACTTTTAGTATCGTTCTGTCATAAAAATTCAGTGTAATTAACCAATGAAAGGCTGCAAACCTGCATTTAAAAAATATCTTTAAGGACGGATATTCATTGTATCACTATTGAGAAAAAAATCCTCATTGGGATAAGAATTTAGATTGATCAAAGCAATAAACACTAACTAAAATTTTTCAAAACCTACCAAAATGCCAGAATAGTTATATATACTGGTCTCAACTTCTAGTCTCATTAAAGCATCAATAAATATGAGATTATTAGTAAATGCAGTTACTCTGAGTAGGGTTAGAGATAAGATCGCTTCCCATGTCACTGGTGTCCTGAAGAGATGCCTGTTTGAAAATGAGTTTGTCTTTATTTTAAGTGTTATTGTTATTTTCAATAAATATTAAATATTGTGATAAGATTCTAAGACAAAGTAATCCACTTCTTTTATTTATAATTAAAAACATTCCTTAGCTCTTTATAATATTTGCTGAAGCTGAAGGTGCCACTGTTGAATAAACATCCCTGGTCTTTTAAACTGAGTTTTTTATGCTTTCATTTTTGACCTAAAAGTTTATCTAAACAATAATTAGGAATATATTAAACAATGCAGAATAATCCAGTCTAGAACAGGGAGTTAGATCTGATCAAATGTTGTCTATTTCTGTGGAAGGTGTTTTTACTTTGGCTAACTTTAGCGCCCCTGTTAGCATGCTAACGAACCAGCTAACTGACTGGACGGAACCTCTGCGGTTCCGAACAGCTTTAAACTCTGAATTGATAGACGGATAGAACCCTAGAACTCACGGCTCAGGTTGTCCGGGCCACGCCAAGCACAAGTCCAGAAGAGTCCAGAAAATTCTGGCTGGTTCCAAAGAGGCTAAAGGGCAGAAGCTAATGCTAGCTCTGTCGCCGCCAAAACGCGATTAAAAACAAAAAACGGCAGACTCAAAATCCAGAGCAGGTTCTACAGAACCGCTAATGGACCGACACCAGTGCTAAAAATCTGCAGCAGCCAAATATTCGGGGTTTTCGAATCGGATCGGGACTTTTCTCCGTCAGAAGCGTCTTGTTTACAGTCGAACCGTCTGCAGTGACTCTGCAACAACTGACGTCACTAGTCGAGAAACCAACCCGACGAGCTGTATGGAAGTCCCGTAGTGTCATTAAAATGTGTTTGAATTTGAAGCCTAATTTATTAATTAGTATTTAAAATATTTTATTCATCCTATTTGTTTACCCTGTACTGTTATTATCTTGTTCTTTGTTTCATTATCTTAAATTTATACACCTGAAAAAAAAAATAGTATGGAACTCTACAGGTGCCTATTTTATGTTTAAAATATATTTAGTTTTATCAAGTTAATCAAAATTGAACCTATTGTAACATTGATTAATAATGTACAGTGTATATTAATAATTCTATTTTTCAATCTTTACTTCACTTAGACTTGAGAAATGGCTATAGCTAACAATTATTTTAGTCATTTGATTATTCTATTGCATAGTCATAAATGCATCACTTCTGTGTAATATTTTGAAGGTTTCTTGACAAACACCAAAGTATGTCAGTCAAAAATATTACAAACTGTCGTTCAGATCTACAAATACACTGATTTTCTATCGTTCTCTCTTAAGATCCTTTAGATACAAAATTTAGGACTTTTTTAAAATCAGCTGATTATTTGATTTATAATTTTTTTTAGCTAAATCTCCCTATTATTGTTCTTAAAAAATTAAATATGAAAACAACTGTCAGACGTTCAGAAAGTTTAAAAACTCCTTACAGAGATTATTTCAAGTAATTATAGAAATTTTGTTCAATCAACTGAACCAAAAATATAATTTTTAAACAGATGTAAATAATGTATGTGTGAGATCAGGACTGTTGGAAGTGGAATTTCTCCATTAATATTGGACCCTCTCTGACTAGCAGTTTGTACAATTAAGAAAACATTCACATAATAATAATCCACATAATTCAAAATCGATACTTTTAAACATTTGAATTTTTCATGTGCATGTGTTATCTTCAATTACTCTTTGAAGAATATAAATTAATGATTTCAACAACATTTAATTTCCCTTTGGGATTAATAAAGTATTTTTGAAATGAATTGACTTTGAAACATTAAGTGTATTCTAGTTTTAAAAAAAAACTGCTGCCCTGAACCCTTGTATTGCTATAAATAACAGCATTTTTTAAAAATTATTTTCAGTAGTAATTTTGCCCTCGGGAGAAGTAAATAGATTCTTTTTTTCTGTCTTTATTTTTTGTTTTTGTTGCGCACCACTGAAAATGGGCACCAGGAGGCAGCACCTGCTCAGGGTTTTCCTGCTGTCGCTGCTCTGTTTGCTCTGCAGGGTTACAGAGTTAACTTTTCTTTGAGAATGGCCCAGAATGCTTCGGCAGGGTGTGCCTGTTTTCCCTCAGGGATCAGAAACAGAATCAGCAAACAGTAAAAGAACTTACAGTAAGTCGCCAAACCTGCTCCATCCTCAGAGAACCGTGAAGAAGAAGTAAACAAAAGGTGGAGGACTGTTCTCATGTTTATCTAATAGAGATTTCTCAATCTCTGTCATTGTCTCTGGGGGATAGATTTTGTCCCAGAGGAAAAACCTCCCAGGCAGAAACTCAAGAACCAAATGAAAATGTTCAGATCTCACAAAACAAACATGAATTCAGCTGCTGTCCAATTAGGTCAAATGGAAATTACATCTCCATCTTAAGGTGAAAAAAAATAGGCAAGTATCAATAGGTGGCGCTGTTCTGAGTAAAACAAAGCCCTGAACCTGAAGGAGGTCTGGGAGTTTTCTTTTGTGTCTGATCAAAGCTTCTGGTTTGGTTTTAAATCTGCTTCTTCTTCTGGCTGCTGTCTCTAGGGGGCGCTGCAGAGGATCAACAGCCACCATCTCAACCACAGCATCTCTGCAAATCCTCAGTCATTCATGAACCTCCTCTTCCCTCTACCTTCTCCATATTAAAGCTCTGCTATCTCATTGTCCCTGCCTCACTCTGGTGTCTTCTGGGAAATGTAGTTCCATGGGGACGTTGGTTTCCCCTCATTGGTCGATCCTAGAACTCTTCCACACACCTCACCACTGTCTCACTGCCACAGCCCTGTTTGCACAGCTAGCTGCCAACCTCTACTGTTTATTAAAGTAAACTGTCTAAATATGTTACTTAGATTTCAGTCTTTTTGATATATATTTTTTATTTGTTATATTTTGGGGGAAAAAAGTCTGGAAAGTCACTAAATGTAGCAGCAAAGTTGCTAAGGTGGCAACGACTATTTCCCTCGACTTGACCACACCCACTCATCCCAAATTGGCCACGCCCCCAATATATTTGCTCCACCCACATTTGTTACATTTTTCAGAATTTGTCAGGGGGCCAAAATGAGCTTGTTTGTGTTTTCAGAATCTGATGAAAGTTTTGCCTATGAGGGAAATTATGGTTTATTTTGGAATTTGCTGAGAAGTAATACAGATGGAAAAATAAGGGAAATATAAGTTTAACATCAGAGGAATTCCTTCTTTATGATGATGAGAATCCCAGTTTATTGTGTTTTCACAGCTGATCATCATAACTATCGTTTTCCATGTTTGATGCGCCAATGAATAACCCAGAAGTGGAAATCTTTCAGTTTCCTTTAATAAAAAAAAAGATTTTCATGTTTTAGTCTAACTGACCTGCAGATTGAGACCTTGTGATGTGCAGCTCTCTGAAGCTCTGCAGAAAGGCTGAGGGTTGGGAACAAATATCCCAAGAGATGGAGAGATGGAGAAAACCATGAAGACCACAGGAAGTGATCAATCACACAGTTCATAAAACGTTGAATCGAAGCTCTTCAATCAGTAAAATCACCTTCTGGTTTCTCCAAAATAGCGCAAACGTAGCCGCTAGAAAGTGGGCGTGGCTTGTCGCGCCCACGCCTCTTCTGATTGGCTGATAGATGCTGAGCACTGAATTATGAATATATCTCATCTAATAATGATTTTTAATCATGTGGACAAGCTAATTGACATGCAATTTTAATTTCATTTCTTATTTAATGGAAACATTGCAATTATGAAAATGTGTTTTTTTGAGATTTGCACATAATTGTTGGAGATGCTGGAAGTTTGGAGGAATGTAGTGAAAATTAGTTTCAGCATTGCTGATTAGTCAGGCCTGTCACAGTGGCAAACTTTAATGGATGGTAAATTGTCCCAGAAAGTTTTGAGGAAAACAATAATAATATTGTTGTTTTGAGAAGATTAACATAATGACACCATGATGTAAGAACAACATTCTCACAGATGAATAAACTTTAAATTCTAATGAACATTTAATGCAGGAAATAGAAGACATTTTAAATATCCAAGATAAATAAACTAAACAACAGAAACAACAAATAAAAAATAATTATAAAATCTCTATTAACAAAACAGTCATTCAAAAAAAGAGACCAAAATATCAAACCAGCAACTTTTAGCATCCAGTTTGTGGAAGGAAGAGAGAAAACATCCATCCATCCATTTTCCGTCACCCTTCTCTCTAACGGGGTCAGGAGGTGCTGGTGCCTCTCCAGCTGCGTTCCGGGCGAGAGGCGGGGTCACCTGGACAGGTCACCTGGACAGGTCACCCTGGACAGGTCGCCCTGGACAGGTCGCCAGTCTGTCGCAGGGCAACACAAAAACAAACAGGACAAACAACCAGACACACACACACACCTAAGGAGAATCTGGAAAGCCCAATCAGCCTGACAGTCATGTTTTTGGACTGTGGGAAGAAGCCGGAGAACCCGGAGAGAACCCACCATGCACAGGGAGAACATGCAAACTCCGCGCAGAAAGACCCCGGGCCGGGAATCGAACCCAGGACCTTCTTGCTGCAAGGCAACAGCGCTACCCACTGCGCCACTGTGCAGCCCGAGAGAAAACATAAATCATTTAAATTTATTATGTGATCAATTGATTTTCAACAAGTTTAAATTAAACCTCAAAAGCCTTGAAAACCGTGCAGAACCATCAGGCCTGTTCATGAACCAACAGGTGATTTACTGTAACTCAGTCTGTGGATCTGAAAGCAAAATGTGCAGAGCAGCGTCTTACAGCCGGTTAGTTTCCTGTCAGCAGCTGGAGGAAATCACCTGCAGAAGATCTGACAGCTGCTGCTGCAGCTGATGAGCTGCTGCAGCAGGTTTCCTCCTGCAGCTGTTTGTCTCCGCGCAGCCAAAGAGAAGAAGAAGAAGAAGAGAGGGGAACTCCGCCCCTGAAGCCCACCGAGGAGCAAACATCCTGACTGATGAGAAAACGTCAGGACTTTCTCTGCCTCGGACTTTCATGTCGCTGCAGCTCTCAGAAAACAAAACCAGGCGTGAAGCTGGTGGGATTTTTGGCGGCGCTCAGGAAAGTCTCAGAGAAACCAGACAGATGCTGCTGTGGTTCCCCAGAAACATCCGGCCGCTTCATGTGGGCCTCGTTTATCATAATGAGTGGACGGGGAAGTACTCAGAGCTTAGCTAGAGCTAAAATTCCTCGAAGTGAAAGCTGTGGTACTTTCACACAGCAAAGCTGCGAGTTTTGATGTGACTGTGCTGTTGATGTGGTTCAGCTGTGATGGCAGAAACAGACTCAGGTCTGTCTGGATGCTTGCTCTCTAGCTGCAGGTGAACCACAACCATCAATCACTTTCTGCCTCCTTCTACTTCTTCCTGGTTTTGGTTTCTGTTTTAAAGTGTTTGAGATCCAAAATGTTTTTCTTTCTTTAATCAGTGTGAGGAACTGAAATGAAGTTCAGCTGTTTGACTCCAGGTCATTTTCTTGTGAGTCACATTTAGAAACATGTAACTTTTTTACTACACAAAAGACTCAAATGCTTTGCAGAGAAAACGAACTTTCCTTTCACTCTGATAGATCACAACAGCAGGAAGTTTGTTTGCCATCTTTAATGGTTCTATATCGATTTGATTCATTTATCACTATTTTTGTTTTCGGTTTTAGATGAAATAAACTGACACATTGAATAAACTGTTTTCAGAGCCAGCTTTGACATGCATATGTTGTCAAAGTCTTCATGAAATGTGAAAAACAAAACGGTTCTAAATGTTTGTCTCTTTAACTGTTGCCAACCAACCGCAGGTGTTTCACAGCATCCAGGTGATTTATGACCCGGTTCACCGATTCAGCTTGAAGCCAGAACTTTGAGCACATCGTCGGGCATTTACTGAAAGGCCCTCTACAGGTGATGTTTGTATTTCTGTAAGACTCAGTGTGACCTATTGACCTCTGCCTGATCAAACTTCTCTGGACTGGAACAACATGGACCCGAAAGTTCTGGCTCTCATTCTGAAATATTTACTCGAGTTCAGAATGTCCTCGACAAACAAGGAGACAAAGCAGTTTCACTCCAATCGTCGACCGCATGAACCCAGCAGGATGAAGAAACAGCGAAGGAACGAGAAACTGAGTCATCATGAGCCAATAAACGGAGCATTTTATGAGAACAAATTAGCTCAAAATTGGTCAACCAGTGAAAGTTTAGAAGATTTCTGAATCATGCTTTGTTCGTTCATTTGTAAAGTTACCCAGTGGAAAAAAAACCCTCTGGATTATTTAGCTGCTTAAAAGACATTAAATGGAAATTTATACAGATTCAAATTAAATATTTGATTATCAAACTAAATGTTTAGTTTGCTAACTAAATATTTAGCTCATAACTAAATGTAAGCAAACTAAACATTTTGCTTGCTAAATATTGAGCTCCTCACTGAATGTTTAGTTTGCAAACTAAACATTTAGTTTTCAAGTTAAATATTCAGTTTAGGACTGTGACATCCTAAATGAATGAGTTTTTAACTGCAGAACTTTAAATAGACCATTCAGTCAGCGTGTTCTGGTTCTGATCCTGTTGGAAAAGTCCCAGAGTGAATCCCGATGAATCCATTGAGATTCATCCTGGTGAGGATGGACCAACGTTCATCGTCCAGCTTCCTCAAAGCAGAACCAGGAGCTGCCATGGCGACGGCCTGACCAGACACAGCAAGATGGCTTCTGCTCTCTTCACCTCAGAATAAATCACAAATGAAAACACTTGCAATATGGATTAAATTATCTGCATGTCTGTAAATTCAGGGTAAATATGGAGAATACTTCCCTGAATTCCCATCATTCCTGCTCTCATTTCTAATTGGCTGAATTGTTTCCAGACTTTCCTCCCTCTGTTTCTTTGTTTGCAGGAATGCAGCTTGTTTTAATGTGACGAATGGAAACAGGAGTCGGGTTCTGTCACCAGACCCGACTTAAAAAGACACAAAGAGGCCCAAGCGGCAGAAAACGCATGCCGACTCCTGAACCGTGGCGTTGACGTGAGAGCTCTACAGGCAGCCAATCAGAGAGCTGTTTACTTAGCTCACGTAATTAGCTCGTTGTTTTGACATGTGGTCGGATTGTGTGGAGGTTTGAGGTTAAAGGAGCAGAACTGAAGCCAACAAGTCGGCCATATTAACCCCAGAAAATGTGTTGTTGCAGCAGAGCCTAAGAGCCAACATGTGACTGACGGAGGAGAAATGAAGACCAGCTGAGCCAGCAGAGTCAGAGTTAGCTTCAGCAGCTGTTCTGTTTGATGACTTATATTCATAAGAAATTAACTGAGATAAACCAGAAAGATGCAAAATCACAACATAAAGTCCTAAAAAGCAGCTGTTTCTGCACTCAGCTTACAGATCTTTGCCTCATGCAGTCCTGCTGAATCCAGCCTGAACTCGGGTCACATGGTAAAAGACACCAAGAAGCGCAGCCAGTGTCAGCAGGCAGCAACTGGAGCGTCCGACAGTCAGTGAGAGGGAAGAACTTTCGATTGATCCCAATCAGCACGCATTATTCCAACATAAAGTGCATCAAGATACACTCCAAAGACGAGACAAAACCTGATTTTTTATCAAATTCCTTAACTTCCTGACATCTAGACCTTCGTATCAAACGTTTCTGATCCCAGGACGGTTGGACAGGAAACTGGGGGACTGCAGATTTAGCAAAAGGATGTTGGATCCTGCAGGAAGTTACGTTTTGTGCTGCATTCGCACAGCTCCATCATGATGTTGCTTTGTTTTTTAAAAAAGGCAAACCAGCTACATTTTACACTGCAAAACCACAAACTCTTAACAAGAAGTTTCTAGTTTCTAGTATCTCAGAAACTAGAAACTAGAAACCCTAAACTAGGGTTAGGGCTTATTTATTTTTGAAATAAGACAAAAATTACTTAAGAATAATATTTCAGCAAGATATAGGAGCTTGTTTTAAGTCAATAATTCCTCAATATTGATGAAAAAGCACTTTCATCAATATTAATTTACTTGTAACATGGAAAATGTCTTGAAATAAGTGAAATAATCTGTCAACAGAACAAGAACTTTTTCATCAGGATGAATTAATTATCCACTTAAAACAAGCTTTTATATCTCGGTGAAACAATATTTATAAGTTAGTTTTGTCTTATTATATTTGCACTAGAAACTAGACAAAAATACTTGGTGAGATTTTGTATTTTTGCAGCTGGAAGTCAGACTTTCAATATTATTAAAATATTGTGTTGTGCAGATAAACATTTAATATTTAGCTTTTTTCTCAATTTTTAAAAGCCAGATTTTAAAACATCTGTTACTTTCAGGTTGACAGTTTTGGCTCAGCTGGTAAAGAGTTTGGACCTGATTGGCATCAGCCCACATCCTGCCTGGATCATGTTGGGTCCGGCCGATCCGGTCCGGTCTGGTTTGGTTGGTCCAGCCCGGTCCGGTCCGGTCCGGTCTGGTTTGGTTGGTCCGGCCGGTCCGGTCCGGTCCGGTCTGGTTTGGTTTGGTTGGTCCGGCCCGGTCTGGTCCGGTCCGGTCCGGTCTGGTCCGGTCCGGTCTGGTTTGGTTTGGTTGGCCCCGGGGCCCGCGGTCCGCCCTGGAGCTCAGCCTCGGCGCCGCTGACCTCTGGTCTGTCGGCGCGGGTTCACGGCCTCTCAGGGCGTTGCCGGGGTGACGGATGACACGGTGATTGGAGGCTGCCGTCTTTAAACGCTTCCACATGTTTGGGCCTGGTGTGTGGGAAACGGGCCTGAGACGCCGTGGTGTTATGGAACCAGTCGTATGCGCTCTGGTAATCCCGCTCTCCTGATCCATAAACAAGAAAATGATCCAATCAGAGCAGAAAACGTGGAGACAAACAGTTTGTCTGGGGCGAGTTTTGCTTTCACTGGATAATTTCCTACAAATACAAATAAACCATTAAACTAATCAGCTATTTGGGAATGATATAAATCTGAGAACATATAATGATAATAATTATAGTAAAAACAACTCAGGATGATGTTTTAACATATTTATACCTCCAGATTAGAGCAGTAATAACCCCGTAATCCCATAAATTATGAAGGTAAATATGGTGATGATGGAGCCACTAAACTGCTAACATATTGAAATTATTAATATCTTCTCTCTTATTGTTTATATGAGGTTTAAAATTGACCATAAATCAGAAAGTTGAAATAAATACTTTAATCCCAACAGGAAGCTGGTTGCCGGTGGGACTGGTTGCCTCACTGTGTCGGTGGCATTTTGTCTGAACCTTCAGCAGCATTTAAAACGTTCGCCCAGAATCATCCAGAATGATCCTCTGTGACGCCAAACCCGACTGGTCGTAACTGATGACATCACCGTTGCCATGCCAACTCGAAAACTCAAGAAGGTCTGGAAAAATAATTGTCTCTTTTGACCCATTTTTGTAGATTAGGGAAATTTGTGGAGCCAAAGTTGAACCCCCACCAGGGGGCGCTGCAGGGGGAGGCTAACCACTAAAAGTTGAGTCATAACAAAAGCAGATGTTTTGAATTTCCTTCATTTCTGGGCTGAAATTCTGCAAAGTTCTGCAGATCGGAGCGAGTCGTTAGTTAGAAACGGGTCGACGCCGCTCTGACTCAACCGCCTTCCTCCTCTCACAGCAGGGAGTCCATCACTTCCTGTTATTAGGGCCGAGTGAGGGTCAGAGGTCAGGGGTCAGAACAGGCGCAGCGTTGACAGGAAGGCTCCGTCTCCTCAATGATAGAAGGAATCATCGAGGAATGACTGGAATTTCCCGAGCGCTGATGGAAGCTCGTTGCTTCCAGTTACAGTTTTTACGTCTGATCCAGTCTGGAAACACAGGTCAGAGGTCAGAGGTCAGAAAATGTTGCCAGGTACGACGGAAAGCGTATGTGGCGTCTCCATGGAGACAACGGGTCAGTCAAAAGGTTGAAAAGTTTGAATTTACTTCAAATTGAGATCCGAATATTCTGGTTGCATCATAATAAGACGTTTGTTCTCTACATGCAAACATCAATGCAGTTTCTCCACTGAAAAGTTTAAAATAACGGAAATAATTTGGGTTATTTAGTCTGTCAAAAGAAAAAATCCAGCTTCTTTTTTTTAGAGTCACATTGTCACAATTTCATTCTTTCAGTTAAAATGATGCAGAGTAAATACTTTCTTTGGAAACTTAATATTTAGTTTGCCAATTAAACATTTAGTTGAAAAGCTGAGACTCTTTGTCAAGTTAAACATTTGAAGCTTCAGATTCAAACCAAAAGTTTTTTATTTCTCTTCTTTTCCTTTTCCGTTTCTCTTATGACCCAAATTAATGCTGTTCATGTTTGTAACTTTATCATCCCATAGTTTCTACATCAGCTGTTGATGGATTAGTTTTCCAAGAGTTACTAATGCTGCAGGAAACCCTTTCTGTGTCGCCATGGTAACACAGTTTGAGCTTCTCACCTGTCTGTCTGTAAGAAGCCCCACCTGTTCACCGAAACGTTTCCTACAGATTCCAGGTGGGAAAATCCACAGCAAGGACTGAACGCTGGTAACCCATGGCAACCGGCTTCCCAGCTGCTGATTGGTCAGAGAAAAAGATCATGTTAAATCCTTCCAGTTTGTGTCACATCTAGAAAAATGTACCTTTGATTTACTGAACTTACCTGAACTGTTCTCCACATGAAGAGTTCAACATTTTGTTCCCTATTTCTTATTTGCACATCAGAAGCAGAAAGTCCTGATCCAGAGTCACTGGACAGTAACATACGTCACTGACGTGGGAAACTTCTCATCAAAGAGGTCAAAGGTCACATGTGGGGTACCCTAAGGTTCAAACCTAGGACCCCTCTTATTCAATATTTATATTCTCCCACTAGCTCAGGTTATAACAGGAAATAATATTAGCTACCATAACTATGCTGATGACACACAGCTCTACATTACCATGTCACCAGGTGACCTTTGACCCCATCCAATCACTGAAAAAATGCTTAGAACACATAAATGTGTGGATGTGCCAAAACTTTCTCCAGCTGAACAAAAACAAAACTGAAGTCATTATTTTTGGACCTAAAGAGGAGCGATCTAGAGTTATAGATCTAGAGCTATAGAGCTAGAGCTACAGATCTAGAGTTATAGATCTAGAGCTGTGGATCTAGAGCTATAGATCTAGAGCTGTGGGTCTAGAGCTATAGATCTAGAGCTATAGATCTAGAGCTATAGATCTAGAGTCAATGCACAGCTTCAGTTATTACAACTAAAAACTAGCGGCCAGGCCCAAAACCTGGGAGTAGTGATGGACTCGGACTTTGACCTCCAGAGCCACATAAAGACAGTAACAAAATCGGCCTTCTATCACCTGAAGAACATCTCCAGGATTAGAGACTAATGTCTCAGCCAGATCTAGAGAAACTCATTCATGCGTTTATCTTTAGTCGCATTGATTATTGTAACAGCGTCTTCACAGGCCTGTCCAACAAATCAATCAAACTGCTGCGGCTGATCCAGAAGCTGCTGCGGCTGATCCAGAAGCTGCTGCGGCTGATCCAGGAGCTGCTGCGGCTGATCCAGAAGCTGCTGCGGCTGATCCAGAAGCTGCTGCGGCTGATCCAGGAGCTGCTGCGGCGGATCCAGAAGCTGCTGCGGCTGATCCAGAAGCTGCTGCTCGCGTTCTCACTAGAACCAGGAAGATAGAGACATAACACCAGTTTTAAGTCCCTCCACTGGCTCCCTGGAGCTCAAAGAATAGATTTTAAAATACTGTTGTTAGTTTATAAATCACTGAACGGTTTATCACCACAACACATTAAAGATCTGCTGCTGTTGTATCAACCTTCCCGACCTCTCAGGTTCTGGTTCTGGTTCTGCTCTGCATCCCCAGAACCAGAACCAAAAGAGGAGAAGCAGCTTTCAGCATCTATGCACCAAAAATCTGGAACAAACTTCCAGAAAACTGTAAAACAGCGGAAACCCTGACTTCCTTTAAATCTCGACTAAAAACTCACCTGTTTAGAATTGGATTTGAAATGTAATATTGAACAATGTACTTTTTTTTTTCTTTTCCTGTTGTGGGCAACGGGCCCGATGAATACTCGTGGTTAAACGGACGGCGGAGTCCGGCGAAAACAGGCGCTTAAATTCTGACAAAAATTTTATTCTATGTTGTTTGACTTTGTGTTTTGTGTTTATGATGTAAAGGACTTTGAAATGCCTTATAGCTGAAATGTGCTATACTAATAAAATTTGATTGATTGATTGACAGATTCTGCTGGATGATAAATTGTCCCAGACGTTATTGCAATAAACGATTATATTGTTGTTTTTGAGACCATTTCCATGGCATCACAATGCAGGAACACATTATTCCAGAGAACATTTAACACAGGAAGACATTTAAAATACCCAAAATAAACCCACAAAAATAAATAAATAAAATAATCTATGAAGTTTCTGCAAATAAAATTGTCCTTCAGAAAAGATTTAATTAAGACCAAAACACCAGATTTAAAACTTTTATCATTCAGGTTTTGGTAGAAAGAGAAAATCAACAAGCTGTTAAACTGTTGAGTTTGATTAATCGAGCAATTAATTGATTTACTGCGACAGGCCTAAATATTTGCAGCCATAAACTAAATCCAGAAATCTGGAGTGTAAATGTGAGGAAGCTGATTCGATGTGAAACAGCCTGCCATACAGCGGACAGAACCCGGCCGGGTCGGGTTCTGTCCGGACCTCTGAGTTTGCTTTAATTTGTGCAAATAAAAAACTTATTGCTTGTTGCCATCCGGCCCAGTCCGAGGAGAACCAGGTTCTCCTGCTGCAGGTTCTGCTTCGGGTCTGAACCTCATGTTTCGCATTAAACCCACTCGGCTCGGTTCTGCCTGGAGGTGTTTCTGTGAAACTGGATCAGGCTCTGATCCTGCAGCAGCGCCGTCACAAACAATGTGGATGAGTTTCACCTCCTGCTTTGTTCCCGGATCAGCCCGAACTGCAGCCGGATCCGGTTCCACGCCGCCGGCCCGACCCGCCAAGCCCGGCTCAAAGAACAGACGGCAGATATGGAGCCGAGCAGAACCTGGATGGAACCGGGCCGTGGAACGCACCGGGTTTCCATGACTTCATCTGCGGTTCTGGAAGCGACGACAGAACCGGTCCGGGTTCATGAGCTGGTTGGGAAAAGCATTTCTCTCACCTCCTGTTGGTTCTGCAGCAGGTCAGAATCCACAGTTCAGGTGTGACGTCACTCCACCATCCAGAACCAGAGCTGGGTCCCGATCCTCCAGAACCGGTCCAGATCCTGCACAGGGGAGCGGACAGGGGTCCAACATCCAACCGCCAACATCCAACCGGTCCAACATCCAACCGGTCCAACATCCAACCGGTCCAACATCCAACCAGTTCCAACATCCAACCGGTCCAACATCCAACCGGTCCAACATCCAACCGGTCCAACATCCAACCAGTCCAACATCCAACCATTTAAAACATCCAACCGGTCCAACATCCAACCAGTCCAACATCCAACCAGTCCAACATCCAACCATTTAAAACATCCAACCATTTAAAACATCCAACCGGTCCAACATCCAACCATCCATTTCTCCTTGAACCTTCATTTACCAGGATGAAACTCAAACATCTTTTTGTAGTTTTGAACATTTTTTATGTTAAGTTTGAAATTATTTTTCAGTTTAAAAATGTTTTCAAATTTCAAATCCTTTTTGTTCTTTTGTTTTTCTCTTGAACAAACTTTGTGCCTGTAACATGCAGGAACTCTGACCAACATGTTTGATGTGTATTGATGATTTTGATGATGGTAATTGATCAAATGTAATGTTTATTGGTTTCTCAGTTGGTGACTGCATGATATTTTATGGCTTTTTATTTTTGTATTTTTACAACATTAAGCACTTTAAACTGGTTCAAAGTGTTTCCCACATTGCTGCTGAGGGAAGCTGGGATTTCTGAAAGCTGACAGAATAATCAAGAGCAGCAAAATAAGCCAAACAAAACCTGATGAAAACCAACCAGAACTCCAGTAGAAGCCTTTACCTGTTTCTAGAGGCAGAGACGTTTCTTCTTCTGTCCTGAATGTTTCTGCCAGGAAGAAGGATTGCAGGGTTGGGTCATGATTTTGCTGAAAGTTGATGCTTCGCCCTGGGGAGGGGCTGAGAGCAGAAAGGAGGTTTATTTTTTCAGTATCCTTCTAGAGTTGAATCATCGGGTTTGAGCAGGAGAGCAGGTGGTGAGTCACTCAGGTGCAACAGGTGGCGTGTTGCTGCCAGACGTCCCGTCATCCTTTCCAACGCTGTAAAGCCGGACGAGAGAGACCCGCTGTGTCACCGTGGCAACAAGCCGTCCGACCATCACTCAGCTGGGGCTGGGGTACCACCTTCCTGAGACGACCGTCATCCGAACCGATCCGCTGGAGTCGGTTCCACAGTCAGAGACAGAGGATTGAGTCTGGAAACACAGAACCAATCGATCAGGTTGATTTGCACTTTGAGTGGCTGGAAAAGTTCTACAACAAAGCAGCTCCACGTGCTTTACGTCATAAAAACCTAAAAATACAGAGGATCATCATACAGCCACCGATACAGAAAGTTAAAATCATCAAATCACATCAAATATGTTGGTCAATGATCCAGTTATTATGAATCAAATTCAGGCTCTCAGTCCTTATTTAAAGGACATGCAGTCATAAAGATCTTGCTGGGACATTAGTCCTTTCATCCTGGTAATGTTCTTCAGGTGACAGAAGGCCGACTTTGTAACTGTTTTTATGTGAGTCTGAAGGTTCAGGTCAGAGTTCATCACATCCAGAAACAAGCATCGAGTCAAATTCTTGTAACGTCTTTGGTTGAAGGTTTGCGGGTGACACAAACTGCTTCCCCTCAGGGTTTTATCGACTCCAGATCCAGTTACTGCCGGCAAAGTTCAAAGCCTGAGCAGCTTGGAGGCCGAATGGAGGCCGACATGGAGGCCGACATGGAGGCAGCCATCGGGACGCAGCCGCAGGCAGAGCCCTGCTGCAGGTCTCTCTATGCTGCAGGTCTCTGTAGGCTGCAGGTATCTGTAAGCTGCAGGTCTCTGTAGGCTGCAGGTCTCTGTGTGCTGCAGGTCTCTGTATGCTGCAGGTCTCTGTAGGCTGCAGGTCTCTCTATGCTGCAGGTCTCTGTAGGCTGCAGGTATCTGTAAGCTGCAGGTCTCTGTAGGCTGCAGGTCTCTCTATGCTGCAGGTCTCTGTAGGCTGCAGGTATCTGTAAGCTGCAGGTCTCTGTAGGCTGCAGGTCTCTGTAGGCTGCAGGTCTTTGTATGCTGCAGGTCTCTGTAGGCTGCAGGTCTCTGTATGCTGCAGGTCTCTGTATGCTGCAGGTCTCTGTAGGCTGCAGGTCTCTGTATGCTGCAGGTCTCTGTAAGCTGCAGGTCTCTGTAGGCTGCAGGTCTCTGTAAGCTGCAGGTCTCTGTAGGCTGCAGGTCTCTGTAGGCTGCAGGTCTCTGTAGGCTGCAGGTCTCTGTCTGCTGCAGGTCTCTGTAGGCTGCAGGTCTCTGTAGGCTGCAGGTCTCTGTAAGCTGCAGGTCTCTGTAGGCTGCAGGTCTCTGCTCTGCTGCACCGTCCAGGTTTTCTGGCGCAGGTTTTTATCTGAAGGAGCTTTTTGTGTGTGACTGGACGCTGAAATTTCAAAAGCTTTACTGGTGTCCTGTCATCCAAATGCTGCTCTTTGATCTACGATGGTGTAAAACAGAAATATGGAGGTGCTGATTGGATCTGGGATGTAAATGTGGGCGTTTTATTTGGTGGTGCAGCAGCTGGGGGGTCGGCTGGGAGGAGATCACTTGACATAGAAGCTCAGGAAATGTAAAAATGTTCCCTAAAGCACATTAATATTCTTTAATACATATTCTGACACCAGAAGATCCAAATTGATTATATTCTCTGGTGTTTCTTCCTTTTTCTCAAGTATTTTGAATTGTTGGTTGTAATTAAATTCCTTTTATCTAATGAATGAAAACAATCTGATTTGGTTCATTGTTTAAATCATGAACACACATGTTTGCGCATTAACAAAATGCTTTTGCACGTTTTTGGCCTTCTTGGTGTTTCATAACTGAGGAGAAATGGAGTCATAATACTCATAAATCGTTGTTTTCTTTCATACACATATTTGCTCTCGTGGGTTTCACTGAATGGGCGGCACAAAAATAACAGCAAAGAAATTCAGTGTTTCAGTGTTAAACAGGCGTCTGCTGCCTCTGGTAAGGCACAGAGCAGATCGGTTTACCAGCGTTTAGCGCATTAACTCTGTTCCACAAAAGCTAAAAACCACCTCAAGTGAACATAAAAACTACTTTTATTTATTTGTTTCAAACTGGTTTTAAAACAAACATGTTCATACATAACAGGAACAAAATAATGAACTTACCACAACTTTTCTGTTTGATGAGGAGAAGTAAATATCTGTCACTGCCGAACTCAATAATGATCAGAAATCTGCAATTAAAATTCTGCATGTGGGCGACTGACCTGAGTCCAGCCTGGAGGTCAGGGTTTGGGGTCAGGGATCGTCTTCCTGGTTGCTGAGTCCAAACTGGAGTCTGAATGGATGAAAACTGAGCTCACATGTTGATGAAAGTGTTTTCTTTACGGGACAGTAGCGTTTCTGAATGAGGTCATGATGTAATGATGATTTGTTGATATTATGTCACTTCCTGCCTTCCTCTGACTTCTTTTCACTGCCTGAATCCTTGAAGAGACGATAAGAGACACAACAAAACCAGAGCTTAAGTCAGGTGTCTCCAAGACTCCTAGTGCTTTTGTCTCTGGATCAGTGTGTGTGTGTGTGTGTGTGAGTGTGTGTGTGAGTGTGTGAGTGTGTGAGTCTGTGTGTGTGTGTGTGTGTGTGTGTGTGTGTGGTGTGTGTGTGTGGTGAGTGTGTGTGTGTGTGTGTGTGTGTGTGTGTGTGTGTGTGTGTGTGTGTGTGTGTGTGTGTGTGTGTGTGTGTGTGGGTGTGTGTGTGTGTGTGTGGGTGTGTGTGTGTGTGTGTGTGTGTGTGTGTGTGTGTGTGGAGGGCGTTCCTGCTCACACCGCAGCTGCCGGCCTCCTGAACTACCAGCCGTCAAACAACACAAAAAAAATCCTTTTCAGAAGCAGAGTCAGGAACCAGCGCAGAGATGATTAAATTCTCCCTGCGAGTTCAAAAGCAATAAAAAATGAAATGAAAACACAGGCGGGCGTGCGGCACAAAGAGCTCATTGTTGCCGGGCAGAGGAATGCCTGAGTGTGTGTGTGTTTGTGTGTCTGTGGGCAGAGGCCATGAGGAATGTGAGTTTTTGCATGAAGACAAAAGACGGCCTATGGCTGAGCGGAGAAGAGGCACAGAGAGGGAAACGGCCGGAGAGAAGGAAAGAGACTCACTGCGACGTACCGCGACGCCGCCGTGCGCCGGAACTCACCTGCAGACTCATTTCCTGCATTCCCTCATCCACTGACCTCTGACCTTTGCAGTGGTGTGGACAGATTTAAGACCCTCAGCTTCCTCTGGTTTTATGAGATCTCCTCTCTGAAGGAGTTTCTCTGGTTTCAGAGCGGAGCGGAAACACTTGAAGTCCAATAAAGTGTTTGGGTGCAGAAACGTCCCTCTGGGACTGATCCTCGCTGCAGACTCTTCAACAAGACCGAGTCAAGATTTCTCATGTTTTTAGTGAGCATCAGATGATTTCTGCATGTTCAGCTTCAAAACGCTGTAGCATCTCAGTGACTCTCAGGTTCGTCCTCACAGGATGAAGAACCTGCACAGTTTTTACTTTGGGTAAAAACTGGAAAAGTCCTGCAGGATGAAGGATAGAAAATATTGTTTATTGATCCACATCAGGGTCGTTTCTGTGCTGCAGCAGCAAAGTGACACACTGATTCACACAGGAATAATATATAAAAACTAATTAAAAATGAAAATAATGTGCAGTCAAATTTAAACACAAATTCTGTGAAATATGAAAAAGATAAACATTAACAATTACATTTCTATCTATTGCTGTTAAAAATGTACTTGATTTGATTTGATTGTTAATCTGGTTCTAGATTTTAATTAGATGACATTTATTTCAATATTAAATCCAGAATTTGCTTCAAATTAGATATTACATAAATTAGTGACATGAAATAATAAAGTAAAACCAACTTGCTCTTATAGATTACTTTATGTCTGTTCATCAAACTCATCTTTAAAATTCATTTGCAAGTTTTTGAATGAGTTTTACTGTTTCAGCATTATGGTGCCTTACAGTTCAAATATGGTAAAAATGACCGATGTTCTGTTTGCAACTGCACAGAAATACTACATGAGTGTTTATCATATAAGTGAATTATTCCTCCATCACCAGAAATTTATCATTCAGTTTTATTGTGAAATATGTAACAATAATTTCTGCAATTCTCACCAATCAAAATGAATATTAGTCATTACTGCCTGGTGAAACTTTGACACATCAGAACCCGAACATGTGAATGTAATCCCTGCTTCTCCTGGTTTTTATCTCCGGGGCAGGAATTTAATTTTCTTTGTGCTTTAGGTGACCTTTGCTCCATAAAGCCGTTCCTGCTGAAGCATCTTAACCTAAAAATGACTCGACCGATCAAAGATAAGACGCCAGGCGTTCAGCGCAGATTCAGCAGCAACATTTGGTTTGCTGGATTAACCCGACTCTTTCACCTCCACAGGGATGAGGCGAGTTATTCATGGAAAACTATAAATAGTTATTAATGTTTCCCAGAGCGAACACAGATACTGACTCAACCAGCGATTTGATCAGGTTGACATTTGATAGTAAGAGCAGAACAACAGAACTGCTTCAGGTTCTGCTTCCTCTTTCTGCCTCCCAGCATTCAAATGAGAGAAGCAGGAAAGAGGAACCTTTTGTTTACATGCAAATGATGGCGAAACAATCATAGAGAAATACTGATGGTGCTTTAATGCTTATCGTTAATCTGTCCGCTACAAAAGGTCGCCGCTCCATAACGCCTCCAGGAAATAACAGTGACCAGACTGAGCAGAGAGAAGATAAAGTTCAGGTCATCAGCAGAACATCTGCAGCGAAGCACAGAAACAGCTGCAAACCGGCTCAGTTTGTCCTGTTTAACCCTGAAGGCAGAAGACAAAACGCATCATTTATTGTCCATGATTGGGGAAATTCAGGTGGTCCAACAGATACAGAAACAGAAAACTAAGATAAAAATATCTGCAAATGACAAGAATCATTCAAAACTAGAGAATTCATGTCGGTTGGATCCCATGGTTCTGATCTGACCCAAATCAGCGGTACTGAGGCTGAAAATGAACAATGCAGCTATGTGGCTAGCCTTAACCTTTAGCTAAGGTTAGCAAAAACATAGTCAGTAAGATGTGGGCTATCACTAGCATGTTGACTCACAGTGACTCCTCAGTGTGCTAAACATCGCTAACATATCAAACATGAGATAAGATGCTCACTTTACCTTCAAGGCTAATGTTAGCATGAGAGCTAACAGATAGCATTAGGATGAGGGTTAGCATCACTAGCATGTTGGCATTAAATCCCTCCATTCAGAGAGCAGATGTTAGCTAAAATGAGCTAAAATACCAGAGTTAGCTTCACTGCTAACCCGGCGCTCCAGAACCATCATGTTCACAGAAATAACACAGAAATAATAATAATACGAAAATGGTCAAATATTTCATGCAACATGAGATTAACATTCATAAAAACATTAATGAACAAACTGGCATCAAAACGTTTGGTCAGGAGAATGAAACTCGGTTCGTCCTCCAGAGCAGACCTGGATCTGCCTCCATGTTCCTCCATGTCGCCTTTTATTGCTTTAATATGTCGGATTTTAACGGGGAAAATTGAATCGTTTATTAATGTTGGAGCAGAATCATTAAACAAAACAGAGAAACAAGAACAAATCTCATTTATGTCTTTTAAATCTAAACTAAAGGTTCTACAACATGAACCAGGTTTTTATAGCTCCATATTGCTCTTAGTGTATTTTTTGTGCTGTATTTGTTAATCTGAACGGGGATTTATCCTGGTAAAATAAAATTAAACTATGACCTCATTTATATTTGCTGACTTATCTGTGAGAGTTTATTCGTTTTTCACATATATGCATGTCTGGACGTGCTGTGCCTTTAAATACGCAGCGCTTAGCATTGACTACTGTCTCTGTTTGACCTCCAGTGCATCATGTGACCAAAGCCGTCAACCTCAATGAAATATTTCCAGCTTGGTTTTAAGATGAATTTCATTGTTATAACTGCTGTAGTTGTTTTCGTGGCTGGTGGGTCCAGTGGACCGGCAGGTGGGGAGAGCCGGAGGATCGCATGTTGACCTCGGTGCTGGCGGCTTTGTGTGAAGCCGCTCTTTGACTCTCCCAGCTTTCCTTTGACGTGGCTCCGGGTTTCACATTCCCTCCATTGTCCCACGAGACGCTGCGGGTCTCACCTGTGCCTCTTTGTCTGCTGCTGGCTGTCAGACGCACAGGGAGGAGATGTGGAGCCATCGCTCCGGGTCATCAGAGCCCAACGCAGTCGCTGCTTAGTCACGAACGGTTTTCATCTAGTTTTATTGTTCTGTTCCTCTAAATGTTTGTTTATTTAACCAACTTTTTAACTCAGATGGTTCAGTCTTTAAACCTGCAATACCTCTACTGACCACAGGGAGCGCTGCTTGTGGCAGGAATTGACAAAAACAGTGAAATATCATTATTAAAGCTGCAATATTTATTTTTTATAAACATTTTTTTAACATATTTTCTGAAACTGTCACTATATGTGACAGTTTGGGATGAGAAAGAAAATCGAGTTTTAGCCTTTACTTTCTGCTAAGCTACAGCTAGCATAGCCTGCTATTAATGCTAATGCTAACTCGCATGGCGAACGATGTCAGCAGATAAACGGTTTTCCTGTAACAGTAAGTTGTTTCTCTGTCATTAGCACATTTAGCAACACAATTAGCACATTTAATGCTGTCAGTCAGGAACGAGGTTGATGGGCAGCGCTAAGACCCTCCCCCTGCCTCTGATTGGTTGTTTTTGGTGCATTTCTCCACACAGCAATAACAGCTCAAGGAGAAGGTGCAAAACTTACAACAACCAGAAAGTTTCTCACTAAACAAAGATATAAACCTTTACATTTTAACAAGTTTTATTTCATTTTAACGGGAACTTTTGCTGTGATGAGAAACTTTCACGTTTTATGATAGAAAACTTGTTCAAATGAAAAAGTTTGTCTAAACTATATATATATATATATATATATATATATATATATATATATAAAGACTGTTTCTTATTGAAGCAAGATATAAAACTTATTTTGAGGAAAAACTTTCTCGATTCGTCATGTTTTTCTGTTTCAACGACAAGATGCTCGGAATTTATTATCTCTGGTAGTTAAACAACCAAGACAAACTGTAGCAGCACCAGCAGCAGCAGCAGCAGCAGCTGCAGCACCAACTGATGAAACCAAAACCCAAACAGGGAGCGAGCAGTGAAACCAGTCAGAACATGGAGAATATCCCGTCCTGGTCCTGGAGGTTTCACTGGAAGCTGAACAAACCATCATCTGTGACTCAGCTTGTTGTTGTTGACATTCATGCAGAACCAGAACATGTTGCTGCCTGCCGGCTGCCGGGAAAACGGCACCGCAGGCGAAACCTGGATGAATGCGCCGTTCCTGGGAGCGGTCCAGCTCAAACACACTGCTGCATCATTTTTACTCACACACACACACACACACACACACACACACACACACACACACACACACACACACACACACACACACTGCCTGAGACTGAGAGGGAAACGTTGTTTGTTCAGGTGAGGAGGAGCTCAGCGCTTTCATCCCGTCCACCTGAGTACATACAGAACCGGCTCCGTTCAGCTGCGGTGGCTCCGAAGATCCAGACATGGAGAACAGAAAAGTTTCTGCTTTTCAGCTTCAGATCCTACAGGAAGGTTTTCCAATGCTGCTTCTTCATTTAGATTTCTGCACAGTTCCGAAAAAGGACTTTGACTAGGCCATTTTAGCACAATTGATTCTTTCCTTTTACAGCCAATATAATCTCACATTGTCTCTCGTTCAGGCCTCTCACACACAGCGGGTTTAAAATCACTAATGTGACATTTGGAAAAAACTTCATATCTTAACATAAATATCAGCTACAGGGAGTTTAAGTTCCAGGGTTTAAACAAAATAATAAAAACCTTTTAAATCAATAGTTTTGGTACTTTGAGTCGTTCTGTTTAATTTTAACAATGAACTGAATAAAACATTAGAGCTGCTGATGTCACACGACGTTTGGAAAAAACATTTTATTATAAACATCTGCCATAAGAAATGAAATAGCTAAAAGAAAAACTTCATTTAAGGTTTTGGGTTTTAAACTAGAGAAACAAAACTTTACACCAAAAAACATATATAATTTTTTTCTGTGGAAATGAATTAAAAGACCTGAAAGAATATTTTTGGTGTTTTTGGTGTCATTCTCTCGAGTTTCATTTTAATAATGAACCAATCATGTTGACTTGATTTGGAATAAACTTATGAGCTGATTTTTTTTTAAACGTGTTGAAATGAATCTGCTGGGAACATCAGCAGGATTATGAGGATTTTCCTTCTTGGGAATAATCCATCGTTCCCTAAAGAAGCAAAAAGTTGATTCTTTAATCAGCAGAAATGTAAATAATTCCCAGAAAAAGTTCAAGGCTGGATTTTGTTTTTCGTTTAGCTTCGTCTTTCTGCTATTTCTGCATCATGTTTAGTCTAGAAATCTGGAGGTCCTGATGAACCGGAGGCAGACAGAAGACAGAGACGGGTTTAATCTGTTAATGTGCATAAAAATAGCTTTATTTCCAATAATAAATCAGAACCTGCATGTAGAAGCCAATGATTCATTGGCCTCTTCGCTCCACTGGTGTTTGACATAAAGCAGCAGAACTTTCTGTCCCGCCGGCCGCCCAGACCTGGGAACGTCGGACATTTTTATTTTCCCACCTCCTAATCTCAGAGCTCCGCCCCGGCGCCGCCAGGCGTCCAGGTCGGCTCACAGAACCTCCTGGACTCGCCCACAGCGTTTCGTTTCAGTAACAAAAGCCGGAAAAATGAAAAAGGTCAGGCGCAGGTCTGCTGCCGTCAACGCGGCTCATCGCACAACATCCCCTGAATATCGAGATGATTTCTCCTTCTACACGTAAAAACAGCAAAAAACATAAATATGAAAGCAAAAAAATGTCTAAAAGATAAAAGAAATTCTTACAAAATAAATTGTTTCAAAACTAGGTCTCTGAAAATCAAACTAGTGTGTATAAAACTTTGAGAATCACATGTACAACAGCTTAAAGGGCCAGACACCCAAACCTGAAGGAAGGCAATAAAATTATTTGACAGTTAAATTAATACAAAAAGGGAATTTGATCTAAAGCAGGAAAACAAACGAGGAGGATGAGGAGTTAGTATAAAAAACTTTACATTTACAGTCGATCACATGAGCGTTACCGTGGGAAACACAAACTATTTGGCATTTAAATATTTGGTAGATATTTCTGCTGCCAGGAAGCGGCCAAAGTACCAACCTTTTACCGAAGGACTATTTACAGGTGGGATCAGTCTGGTCCGGCCGTCTCCGCCAGAGAAACGCCAGCTTCATAAGAAATGAATATTTCTGCTTCGATTGGCTCGCGGAGCCTCAGGCCGACTGGAGAACCGGTCGGTGTAGCTTATCGAGGAAAGCCCTGACAAAAAAAACAACAGAACCAAAACCAGACGGAAAGGTTTTCCAGAACCTCCAGGATGTGGAGAAAACGGAGGATTTTCACCTTCCACCCGCCGGATTTGTGAATGAAAGGGGGATTCGAGTCACGCGAGTCGGGAGCAACCAGGAAACTCCTCAGAGAATGAATTTAGTCCCATCTGGAGGCACGGCGGTGATGTTCCTGAACATCCTGAGGGTTTCCACTCCTTCCAGCAGCGGAGCCGCTCTGCGTTTCCCGCCATGACCCGCGCCGGTCGCGCCGGATCGGCGGCCAGGAAGGGAAACGGACCCGAGGAATCAGAATCTCGTTTTAATAAAAATCTTTTACAGATGAGAGCAGAAGCAGGCCTGCCTCTGCGACTCCAGCAGATAAATTAAAATATTAACATGATTGTGATCTCTAACTGCAAAGCTAACGGCTACAGGCCTTTTCAAAATAAAAGCACTCTGAAAAACTTTTCCATCAAAAAAAAAGAAAAATAATAAAAGAGACAGAAACTGCAGACTGAGGAAGACGAGTGAATAAATAACATGTTAGCGTTTAGCTGGAAAAGTTCATTCTGTTGTTTTTTTCCTCTCAACTTGATCCGGAAACACGGCGTACCGCAGGAAACGCTCCAACCTGCCAGGAAACTCAGCCTCTGATTGGTCAGTGAGAGTCGTACACATCAGGAGGCGGAGTCAGTCAATCGGTCGAGGCGTCGAGATTCACCCGACGTCTCGCCGCTGAAGAAACACGAGGTGATGAAGATGAGGCACTGCAGGGCCGCCGGTCGGCCCGTCGGGTTTTTACGGCTGAGGTGTGTGTGTTTGTGTGTATGTGAGGTCAGGGAGGAAGGAGGCGGGGCTGGGGGCGGGGCCTACGCGTAGATCTCTGTGGTGGGGGCCTTCTTGTAGATGGGCTTCTTGCCCAGGTCGTAGCTGCCTTCGTCCTTCTTCTTCATGCGGTAGATGAGGAGGAGGATGAGGAGCACGGCGAACATGAGGCCGACGGCGCAGGTCGCGATCACACCTGCAGACAAACACACAAAAACACTTTTTATCTCCTTTCATCAAACACAAGACGCCCTGCAGTGGCTCCACATCAGCGCCAAGCAAAGCGAGGTCCGTGGGCCGTTTGAGGCAAGAACGGGAAAAATTAGGCCAATAAAACAAAACGACTGACGAGACCTAAAACACTGAATTCCTTTGCAACATGATTCAGATCTTAAACGATTCAGATTTGGCTTTCTGTTCAGTTTGGACTCCACGCCTTGAAACGGTAAAACCTAATTAATTTGCAATTATTTAAATGTTCAACAATATTTCTGCTGCATTATGTGTTTTAAATAAAATTACTGGTGAATGAAACAGCCATAGTAAGAGGCGAGAAATCAGGACTGACGCGTATAAAAGGTTTAATTTATGTGAAGCCAAGTGGCTGAACATCTTCACAGTAGAACTGGGTAAGTGAGCTGAGTGCCAGCGGGTCGGCGGCGCCGGTACCGACCTGCCACGACCTCCGGCCTGTCGAAGACGCTGTCCCCTTTGGCCTGGGACATCAGGACGTTGGACGGGTTCTCCTCCTTGGCGTCGGGTTCCAGCCCGGGAATCTCGTTTGTGTCCTTAACGATCTCGTCGTCTTTGGGTCGCACCGGGACATGCAGGTCAGGGATCCTGTTATCGAAGTCGGGCTGCAGGGGAAACAACCGGGTCAGAACTCGTTCCAGAACCTCACAGAACCAGCATTCAGAACCAGCATTCAGAACCAGCATTCAGAACCAGCATTCAGAACCAGCATTCAGAACCAGCATTCAGAACCGTTCTCACCTTCGCTGAAGGTTTGGACTCGGTTTCTAAAGAGAACAGAAAAAATATATTTTAGAACCAAGCAGAACTTACAGAACGTTTTGTTTTTAAGAACCAGAACCGACCTCCTTCTCCGGATCCGGACACGTCGTACTCGTCATCGTAATACTCGTCGTCTTCATCGTCTATGAAACCAAAGTCAGAGCCGTTCGAAGAGTCTCCCGATGCCTCCATGCTGCCGCCGTCCGTCGACATGGCAACCGTCTGCGTGGTGCTCATGGGCATCCATGTCTCCGTCTCCCTGACCTGCTGGGACACGACGGACGGTTCAGGAAGGATTTCATGTCCAAAACTACAGAGCCAGAAACCATCACCGAGAACCGGACCGGACCGGACCGGACCAGACCCGACCGGACCGGACCGGACTGGACTGGACCGGACCCGACCGGACCGGACCCGACCGGACCCAACCCGACAGGACTGGACCCGACGGCACTTTAATCCCACTGACTGCAGACACACACCTCCATCAGCCTGATTAACACACACACAGTTAATCAGCTTTAAGGATGTGTGTGTGTGTGTGTGTGTGTGTGTGTGTGTGTGTGTGTGTGTGTGTGTGTGTGTGTGTGTGTGTGTGTTCCCATCCAGCTGCTAGCGGCTCGGAGCAGGAAACGGTTCAGCTCCCAGAGGAAGGCAGCAGAGAAGGAGAAGAAGGTTTTTAATCTGTAAACTGGGAATCCTCAGTTGGAAAACTGGAAAACGGGAAAACGGGAACGCGGCCGGGAAGATGGGAAACCTCGCAGCCAAACTTCAACAGGATTCCTTGTTTTCCTCACAGCTGCAGAGCTTCTTAGGACGACTCCCGCTTTCACTTCTTCCTGGTTCTGACTTCAAACCGACCGGCGCTGGTATCGGCAGAACCGAACCAGTCCACTGGACGGATTATTCCCGACTGCTGTGGTTTAGAGTGAGCTCGAACCAGTTAAGGGAACTGAACCCGACAGCAGATTGAACTGAAACAGGAATAAAACTTTTAGCTTTTATATATAGAAACGGGAATTTCTCGGAATAAAAGCGACCACAGACGCCACATCCTGACGGGCCGGGCCAGCAGCGCTGACGTCATGGTTCTGGTAATCGCTTCCATGTGAGTTCTGCAGCGACGTGTCGATGAACACGGCTCTGGAGCCCACATGTTCCCCCCACGGTGCCTTCGCCCCAATTGGGAATGTTTCTGGAAGTTCCTGAAGTGCCGTCGGCTCAGAGACCCGTTTCCGGCCCTGCAGGCGGTTCTGCGTTCCCTCATCCCGAGACGGGCCGCAACATGCCTGCCGGGTTACAGTACAGGAATCCTGATCCCGGAGCCGGGCTGATTAAACCAGGAATGAGTCACCGGTTTCCGTGGCGACCACTCAGGCCTGCTTCTCTTCAGTCTGCGGTTTCCTGCAGGTTTAAAGGCCCTGAAAACTGTTTCTCTTTAAACGACAGACCTTTCCGACCGGCATATTTCAGCCGGATTTAACTGGAAACATTTTGGGTTTGTGAGTAAATATTTGTTCCGACTGCAACCAGAACTAAAGCCAGCAGAACTAAGTAAAGAACAAAGGTTTGCTTGTTCCGGCTACTGGAGGAGCTTGGTGCCGTTCCAGATTACTTCTGGATTCACAACAAACGTTACTGAGAAACTTTACAAATCATTTCCTCTCAATCACAAATAAAAACATTTTTAGCTCAGCATTTTTACCCAGTTTCAGTTTTTACCACAAATTATGAAGCACTAACTTTCAGTTGCATAATTATCAGAACCGTTTTATATGCATGCTCTTATTCTGAAGGGCATGAAGACGTCAGCAGCAGTTTGCTGACCTTGCGTTTTCATTGGCTACCTTTGACCTCCAGGCCGATTCATCAGTTAATGAAAACATTTAAATGTTTGACAAAACCGTCCTGCAAACCATCGACCTGCTGAGTTTTAAAAATGCATTTGGAGCCAAATGGAAAGTTTTCTGGATTTGAGCCGCAACCAGTTAATGAGTAACTGGGTCAAACTGGAGACTTAATGTTCCATCTGGTTTCACATCAACCTGCCAATAACTCAGGAAGCTCAACTCGTTTTGCTTCTAGTTCTGCAGATTTAGACTGAAACTCATGAGGTTGAACAAGACTTTGTGTTGCAGTAACTGGGTTCTGGCCCAGTTAGAGTTAACTGGTCCAACTGGTTGGAATCGTCACCATGTTAATGTTTACCATAACAGCTCCTCAACCCGGCGGCCCCTGACCTTTAACCCCCTGCAGTTATGAAACTCGAGTCATCCCAGTCGGACCGCGGGCGGGAAGACGGGCTCCGTTACACAAGAGGAGACCAGAACCGGGCCGAGTCCGTGACAGAAACAAACCCAGTGAGGCCCGGAGACACGTCTGGCCTCTGCAGCGCCGGGTCGATCCGCAGAACATGAAACCCAACAGAACCCACAACAAAGCCTGCAAACAATAAGATCAGCAGCTCAATGAACAGCGCTATAAATACCGGGCCCGGTCCGGCCCGGCCCGGTCCGGTCCGGTCCGGTCCAACACTCAGCTCAGGACATGAAACTGAAGCTGCGCGGACGGATAACCAAACACGGCTGTTGCCCTGGAAACGCCACCACAACCAACCTCAGCAGGCAGATTGGAACCAAATGTGTTCGCGCTGCAGAACACAAAGCCGGGCCGGGCCGGGCCGGGCCGGCTGCGGTCCAAACTTCATGGAGAAGCAGGAATAAACGACACCATGTGCCGCAGAGAGACGATGTTTACTGACAGAAACATCAGCGCCGTCCGCCTTCGGTTCCGACTGACAGCATGTGACCCGCAGGCGGACGTGGAGCCGAGCCAAACCAGAACCTTGCATCCAGATGGACCCGACAAACAGGAAGGGGGAACTAAGAAAGGATCCAGAGTTAAAATCTGTTATTTCTCACTCTGACCGGACCTGCAGCCCAGACCATCATCATCATCACCATCATCATCATCATCATCATCATCGTCACCATCATCCCGACCCGGATAAACTCCCACCATCCGGACCGCTCCTGCCACACAGAGCTGCTCTTTGTTCAACTAAAGCTTCTTAATTGCAGAGCTTGTTTGGTCTCGGCGGTCATGTGACTCAGAGTTCATTATGTGGATTCAAACTACAGACCTACGGAGGAAGGAGCAGAAAACAATCAAACGAAGAAACGGCTGACATCCTTCCGGGAATGTGTCCGGATGCTGCCGATCACCAATCAGACGAAAGACGGAGTTTGGCTGCATTTCAGTCCAATTACTGTAAATGTTACTTCTGCCTGTTCCTGGACAGAAACTTCATCTGCAGGTTTATTTATGAGAAAACTTTTCAAACATGAATCATTCAGCAGCTCAGGACTAATCATCAGCTCCTTCCTGGGCCACCCAGGTTCCAGAACAACCCCGTTTGGACCCGGATCCAATCCGCGACGGGGAACAAAGATGCGGACATGCCTCCAGCATGTCAATGAGCGAGCCAGCCGGGTCCGACTGAAAACAATCCTCCGTCTGCCGACCCGGAGAGGAGCATCTGCTCCATTCACACATCTCCACGTTTCCAACCCGGAGGCGCATGACCCCCAACGGCCGGGCCATGCAGTTCCAGTCTGGACCAGAACATCCTGTCCGCTCTTCCTACAACTTCTGGCACCTTTAGCTGGTTCTGATCAGGTGGACTTTCCGGCCGTTTGGTCCAGAAGTAACTCCATCACCAAGTGTTGACGCAGTCATTTCTGAGACGAAGCAGAAGCTCCAGTTTCCCCCAGACTTCCTGCTTCATGGCGTCAGCCTCACTGGGCAGCGGAGGTTCTGGGCTAAATGGATCTAATGCGGTTCTGATGAGGATCCTCCTGAGGGAACTGCTGATCTGATCCACTTCCTGCCAGCGATGAGACCGTCGGCCCACAATGACCAGACAGCGCCGGTCGTTCCTGCAGTCATTCAGCCGACGTTTCTCCTCCAGGCAGAAGTGGACAACGAGGCTGAAGAGCTTTTATTGGATGAAAGCTGCAGCAGCAGCTGCAGCATTAAAGGTCTGCAGCATCAGGAAACATCAGATCCATTCAGTATCAAGCAAAAGTCCCAGGAGACAAGAAGACATGATGGACGGACACAGGAAGAGCTTTGATGGCCCGTTAGAGGCTTTACGTCTGATTCAGAGAAGATGGGTTCTGATTTCTGCTGCTGAGGGAAAATACTGAATACTAGAATCAGAACATGAACGCATGGCTGGCCCAAAGCAGTCGGTTCTGGTTCTGATCAGAAGGAATCTGCAGCGTATTGTTTATATTCTGATATCTGACCCTGAAACAAAAACAGAAAATATCGAGCCTGGAGGCACGGCTGGTCCGCCGCTGCTTTATGCTGACTGTGTGTGTGTGTGTGTGTGTGTGTGTGTGTGTGTGTGTGTGTGTGTGTGTGTGTGTGTGTGTGTGTGTTCTGCCTGAGGAATGTGCCTGGATGTGGGCCGGCTCGCCAGTCGAGGTCTCGGCTGCTCAGCCAGCCACCACATTCCTGTCTCGGCTCTGGAGGAGCCAAAGCAAACCGACGCTCCGAGAACCAACGTCAGCCTGCAGAGTCCGGCAGGGAAACGCTCAGAATCCAGACCGACTCAGAACTTTCTGGAAAATCACACGCCGACACTCGGCTGGTCACAGAAACGCGGCGAGAACCTGCAGCCGATCCGATGTGTGTGAGGACGTTCACCGAGACACTGGCTAATCTGATTTGCTCTCATTTACTGAGGAAAATTCCTCCGAGCTCCACGGCAACCGGCTCTGTTACGCAACAGCTGCGAAAACCAGCAGAACCTGAGTTAGTTTGCTTCCACAGCCAAACACGCCGGTAAACAATAAAACGTTGAGCAGAGCCACAGCCAGGCAAATAAACGGAGCAGCAGGCAAACAAATCATAAACCACGGTGAAACATGACGTTCCTGCACAGCAGGAGGTCCGATTTCAGCTGCGTCAGGAAGCAAAACCTCGCTGATTCAGGACCAGCAACTGACCAGTGGGAGGAAGGAGATTACTGGTCGGTTCTGCTGGTGACGCCAACCCAGGCCCATTCAGCGTCTCGGGACAAAAGAAGCAGAATGGATGATTTAACCTTCAGAGACTTCAAGCTGTAAAGAGCCATTATAACTAAAATATATTACCGACTCCCAGTGATGAAGGTTCCCATATCAGCTGTTCAGAAATTTAATCTCAACATGGCGGAAAAGTGAGAGCTTCCATCCCAACTTTCAGCCTTTGGGCTAAAAGTTAGAAAAAGGAAAGCGTGGACGTTTCAGACGTTTTCCAGCTGCCTGCTGCTTTTACAGAAGATAAAAGCCCAAACGTCTTCATTTAGAGGAATCATTACATTTTTATAAGTTCATTTTTTTCTTTGAATGTAACATTTATTTTAAAATGTTTAATTTAACCGATGACCCAAACAACGTTTTTCCTAATCAGACTGGAAACAGGTCTTTGGAAAGGACCCTGGAATCGGGACGTGAATCTTACCCAAACGTTTACACATTTAATGTTTGGGTAAGATGAAAGAGACGAGGAGAGGAAACCGAACTGCGTTAACGTCTTTACGAGTTTCCGGTTCGCCCGTAAACCTGAAGCACAGATTCCCGCTAGCAGCGCTGAGGCTGAAGCTCCAGCCAGGATCAATTTCTGCGTCCGTTGCTAACAGGAGTTAGCTAATCAGCGAAGCTGTTCAGGGCTAAAGCGGCATCTCAGTGCTGAGCATGTTTCAGCAGCAACGTCAGCGTAAACCGTTCACATTTCTAAAGGACAAAAATGTATTTGATGGTGGAATAAGACGGATAAAAACAAGAAATGTCTTTGTGTTTGTGCTCATATGGCCAGTTATTCAATAATGTTTTTTGCTGATACATAGTTTGATTAAATTGCGATAATAACCCTACAATTAACTTGATTAAAAACTTTAATCCAGTCCAATCACTACAGAAAATGTCTCTAGTCTGCAGAGTTCCTGGTTCTGTCCAGAGTTCCTGGTTCTGTCCAGAGTTCCTGGTTCTGTCCAGAGTTCCTGGTTCTGTCCAGAGTTCCTGGTTCTGTCCAGAGTTCCTGCAGGATTCATGGAAGTAGTTTAATTACAGTTCTTTCAAAGAAAGAAGAGGGATGAAAGTGATACGAGGGGTTTACAGCTAAATGCACCGTATAGTTCCCGTCGGCGCTGCCAGAGTATGCAGCGGTTGGACGGGTGGAGGGAGGTCGGGTCCGGCGGCCCGCCAGCGCAGCCAGGAAGGACAAAAAGCTCCTCTCTCCGTGCCAACATTCCTGGGCCCAAAGGGATTTTATAGACCAGCGGACAGCAAAGCCGGAACCATTATTACATCCTAGTCATACTATTTATCATGCTCCCCTCCTTCCCTTCATCCTTTCAGCGCGGCGGCTTTCACAGCGCCGTCATGCAAAGGAGACAAAAAAGAAAAACTTCCTTTAAAAATCCTGCTTCATTCTCTTGCAAATGATCCGAGAGGCTAAATGCCAAACCAGCCACATTCCTACAAGATCCACCAGAAAGGAGCCAACAAGCCGAGGGTTGCTGGATTAACTCCACAGATTAACAGCCTTTAATCTGCATTAATAGAGCCAATTAAAACCAATTTGAGATCAAACCGGAGCGTCACGCCTCAACCAGCCACAGGATGTTGCCTCTCCTTTACTCTCACATGTGACAATAACTTCTTTATTTAAAGGCAGGATAATTTTTCTCAGATCCTCGGGTGCTTTCCCGTCTCCCACCCCCATCCTGCTCAGGAAGGACCCGTTCCAACTTGTATCCCAACAGGAGCAGAAAACATTCAGGCTGACGAGGCCAGAAAGCTGAACAGCCGGATGCGTTTGGCTCCGACTCTCCAACCCGAAACAAACCAAGGTTGGATCCTTCCATTCCAAAAACTTCCTGTTTGCTTTCCAGTGGATTAGAATCCAACTTAATCCTCAAACACATTCCGATCATTCCCATGTTTCTGCTTGCATTCAGAGCACGTTCTTTTGTCAGGTGAGGGAACATTGTTATCGATTAGCGAGGAACGCCGAAGCCGCATACCAACGATGACCTCAGCAGGAGATGAAAAGGCGGCGAGTGAGAGGGAGGCGGAGGGAAGGCTTTTCAAAGAGCCGGGAAAAGAGGGAAGAAAGACGGAGCGACGGGCCGAGGAGGCAAGAGCCTGAAGCTTCGCTTACAGAGCAGGAGAAACGGGATGAGGGGGAACGCTTCGGTGGGAAAGCTGTAGGTGTTTCCACAGCAGGCCCGGCTAGAAAGGAGCGTCCCCTGTGAAAAGACCCCGAGGCCCTATTGAGATCCCTCCAAGTGTGTAAAATCCCCCAGAGGGCCGGTCAAGATCAGCAGAGGTCACATTCCAGCATGAAGGAAGAAAAAAGAGGAGGAGGTGAGGAATATCACAGACTGTAAAAACGAGGTGGATCAGATCATCTTAGAAATTCCTGCTGGCTTTCCGATGATTGAAGCCTGGAGGAGGGCGAAAACCCATCAGGCCTTCAGGCCATCGGGCCATCGGGCCATCGGGCCATCAGGCCATCAGGCCATCAGGCCATCAGGCCATCCGCTAAACCTGCCATTACTGCCACTTCCCTCCATTGCTTCAGAGGAGCTGGGAGGAGGAGAGGACTGTGGGTGGCCCGCAGCACCACTCCTCCACCTCCACCCAGAATTATCTCTCAGGGAAAACACACACACACACACACACACACACACACACACACACACACACACACAATTAAAGTCACAGTTTTATTTACTCAATCCAGGAAAAATCAGCAGAAACCAACCAATCACACGGCCAACCAGCTGTTCCTGCTCACAGACAACAAGGTCACATGACTAAACCGAGGAACAAGAATATAACTAAAACCTCCAATGGCTGGTCAGAACCTAGAGACGGCGGTTCTACCAAGACCCACCAGAACCAGGAGAACCAGGACCATTACAGAAGTTGCAACACGTTGCTGGAGAAACTGGTACCTGCCTCAACAGTCGACCAATCAAAGAAATCCACTCCCATCCAAAACACCCAGGATTTCCACAGCCATGAGCCCAACGTCTACACCAGGATGATTCACTGGGTCGATTAGATCGGGTCACACTGATCCCGTCAGGGCGCCTCTGACCCAATCTGGATTAAGCAATTTGTGTGTTGGTTTGTCCATGGAGCAAGCCCACAGCATGACAGATGGATGATCGTCTGCCACACCAGCCTCACCCAGCATCCTTTAATCTTGGAAATTTGAATCTCTTCTTACAAATGTCTCCTCTTGCTGAGGACATTTGTTCCTGCTCAACATTTATAGTAAAAAGGATCATTCATGTTTGAACATGAGCAGGATCAGCTGGTCTGAGCCCGAATCGGACCAACTAACTGTTAATCTTTACAATCTGAGCTGAGGAAATATTAACAAAATGCTGTTTATGACAGACGGCAGAACACTGGGACATTTCTGTCTGGAGTTTTAAACTGCAGCCAAAGTTGAAAGAAAAGTTTAGATAATTGTTGATTTGGCTTTTTTTCTTTAACGGGATTGAAAATGAGAGGTTCTGGCCTGAGAGCTGCTGGATCAGCAAACATCATGGAAAAGCCCAAACCGACACCAACAAGTCCAGGGAAGGAGTCTGGTTCTCCAAACCCGCAGCACACAAATTCTTTCGGGATTAAGTCAACCTTCTGGATGTGGGAACACAGGAAGTCCCAGTTTAACTCTTCCCAAATGTGTGGAGGAGGGAAAACCTGTTCAGGTTTCTCCTCCACATTCACACTCATTTCCATCTGTGACCGTACACCAGGCTGGAAACCAGATGAAACGTTATCTGGGTTCCCTCTGCGCGGTTCTGGTTCTGGTTCTGGAGCCCCCCCCCTTCCCGGCCCCATCTGGGATAATGGGAGCAGGCTGCGGGAGTCCGAGCCTGAAAACCCGCAGCTTCACCGCAAAACGCATACAAATCAACCAACAGCTGAACCCGTGAAACCAAGCCCAGAAAGCAGTGGGCTGGGTTCGGCTGGGTCCGGCTCGGTTCGGCCTGATGGACTCACCGACTCTGAGAGGACGGAGGCGGACAGCATCAGCACGAGGCACAGTGGGAAAATCATGGCTGTCCTCTCACTGCGTGTGGATCACAAGCTGGAGATAAAACTGCGCGGCGCGGATATTTAACAGCTTCTACCGGCTCCGGGTTCGGACTGGCGAGTCTTCACTGCTTCTGGGTCCAACTGTAGTCCAGAAAAGGTTCCGTCTGCTCCGGTGTTCGTCGCTTTAGCCGTTTGTTTCGCGTGTGTCTGCGCTGACCGCTGGATCTCTACTGGGGCTCAGTCGCCGGCTCGCCCGCTCCTCTATGCTTCACATGGAGTGACGTAGCCAATCAAAATCCGTGACGTTACGAAAGTTTCCGTAATCCAACAGGTTGGCTCCGCCCCTCAGCAACAACAACACAAAAAACTCCGCCATGTTGGTGGGGGAAGGCAGCCTGGATTCTGCTTGTTTTTATAGCAGTCACACGTCAACGCAGCCGCCATATTGAAGAGGGTTTATTTATTTGAGTTGTGAAAGCACTTTTTTTTTAACGCACAAGAACTAATCCAGCCCAGAACCCAGTGTTTCCAGCAGAGGAGGTGAAGCAGCATTTAGTTTCTCTGCTCCTCAGATGGGCGAAACACTGCCTGAAACAAATGTTCAGAACCCAATGGTTCCTGTAAATCAGGACCGAAGACGTGTTGGTTTACTGCCGCTTCTGGTAAAAATTAAAATAAAAAACTGAAATCATGAGAATCAAACTAGATTTAAATTCAAAATGAAACATTCACCAAAAGTTGCCTTAAATATCTATTTCTATTCACTGGTTTGTGTTCATAACGAATCGTGTAAAACAAACTTGCCATGTGCATGAATAACTACTTATTTACCAGACTGATAACGTTTTAAAAGCAGTTTACACTGTTCATGGTGCAATGTTGTAATGATGAATGTGAATTAACACAGTAATTATATTTTTACCTATTTGGAAATTGCCATAATAATAAAGTATCTAGTCCAGAATTTGTTATTTGAGAACATGTAATGCTGTACAGCCACTCAGACATCTGAGTTTGGACACAGGAAGCAGTTTATGTTCCTCTAGCATTAAAACATCTGGGGTTTTTTTTAAAGTGGAGCTGCTTTTTTTCTCTGTATTCTTCTGTTATTATGACAGTTAATAACAATATAAACCATTAAAACAAGCAACCCCACAGGTTATCTTATCTAACTCAGGATGTTATGGACTACTTTCATTTTCCTCTAAACAGAAATGACTGTATGAATGATAAGAGAACGCTGGTTGAATTTCTCTCAGTTAATCTTGAAGCCGACATTAAAGGGTTTTCTGTCTGTTCCAGGGAAAGCTGAAGCAACCGACAGGCTTTTTCTCTCCGCTGCTTCAGAGAAACTCAGGGTGACGACATCTCCTTCCTCCTTTCTACTCTCTCACCACTAGACCGCAGTTTATTTTGTTTTCCTGTCTGCATCCTTCTTTCCTTTTCTCTTCTGATGAGTGGTCTCTGTTTTCACTTTCATAAATCACATTAGTTACCTAAAAACAAAACAGTTTCTCTATCAAGACCAAACTGGAACTTTGTTGTTCTGAGGTAAATAGATTTTATTAACAATTACTAAATCAAAACTAAATTTACACATTGATTATGTATAATCGACATTTAAAATGGAAATAACACATCAAAACAATAAAGAATCTCTTGAAAAACAGAAATGTGGGTTTAATGAAATTACCTGCTTAAAGGTTATTTTCAAAAGGTAATCTGACAAACCTGATTCATTGGGGCATATGTTCTAATTTGCAGTAAATATGTTCTTTTTCAAATAAAATATCATTTTTTTTACAAAATCAGGCTTAAAATCTGCTGCTGTTTTATTAAGTTAAATTTTTCTGCATTAAACGAAACATTTTATCATACATTTTTCACCCTATTCATCAGTTGCTGCTTTAGCATTTATTTGTTCTATTTACTGTAATTAAATATTTTAACCATCTAAAGTATATATTTAGTATATTTTAACTATTCAGTAATAATAACAAATGTCTCATATGCAGACTAATCATAGATACTTTCTCCATCCTTTGAAATACATTTACATTTTTATTGATTATAAAACAGCAGGATGTTAATGTGTGAATTCTGCAAGGCTTAAATTTGCTTATTTATAGAATCTTTTCCAGGTTTTTGGTATTTTATTCTTTCATGACTGAGTTTTCGCTGCTAAATGCCAATTAAACCTTAAATCTGGGGACGGAAATTCACACATGAAGAGGATTCTGGATCCAGACCTCGTCTTTCCGTGTGGAGTTTCCATGTTTTCCTGAGTTTCCTCCCACAGTGTGAAGGTGTTCGCTGACTCGCCTCCAGGTGTGAGTCCGTCATGGGACGGACCGGCAGCAGCGGCCCGAAAGACGCTGCAAAGCTCAGGAAGTGAATGGAAGAAAGGAGAGCCTCACTCTCAGGGGACAGCCTGTAATAAGAACTGCTTATCTTCAGAAAATGATTGGAATCAGTGTTTCTATTATTTTGGACAGCTGGGACACAAGGTGGGGATTTTCCTGTTTCATTTCATCCATGATGAGAAGGAAACAAGTTCAGAAAAGAACGTCATGAAGCGGGGAAAACCCAAAGGCCGTACCTGCTGCGAACTGTCTGCCTATGAAAACTCTTCATGAGCAGACTAATATTAGCAACATGGAGGGAAAGTGTCACAGAGCTGCTGGAAACCCATAAACAGTTAAAGTGACTGTAGGCGTACTGTTTGCTTTGGAAGGAGGGAAGTTTCATTCCCTGCCAAACCTGCTGGCCTTATCAGCTCAGATCAGGCAGTTAAACCTGCTGCGGATATTGCTTACATACGGCCTCGCTCACTGAACGCTCTCCTTCTCCCACTTTCAACGTTTCTCTGTCAGAAAATAATCACAGATTATCAGATATTAGAGGAAATACAAGATATAAAAACAGAAAAGTGAGATTTTAGACGACACAAACATTGTGTTGATGATCCAGCAGGGCGTCATTATTCTCTGTGATCTTTTTCTTTTCAGTCTCAAAGTTTTTATTCGATCTGCCCGTCGACCCAGAAAAGTCTTCCGTACTGATGTCAGGACACTTGATCTCATGCAGTTCATCCTGGTTAAATAAAACTTTAATGGAAAAACCTGAGTGAAGTTGTCAGTGTTAATATTTGAGTTTGTTCATGTGAACAGGGAAGCATTGATCTCTGGTTACCTATGAAAACTTTTTTTAAAAATAAAAGTCTTAATTTCACACATTTTTTGTTGCACAAATGTGGCGCAGATTATTGAAATTATATTTTGCTTGATTTTATAAAAGAATTGGCTGGTTGACCTTTGATGACCTCTGGAAACATTCAGAATGACAGCAGCCAAAATGAACATTTTTCTGTTTAACTTTCAGGAGGTGCATGTGGGAGCCGACTTCACTCAGGTGATCAGATAAATTCAGGAGGTTTTACAGCAGCTCAGAGGTTTATTATTAACCTTTGGATTGAACCTCCAAGTGGAACCGAACTGATTGTTGCTCCTTTCAGAGAGACGATCAGATTCACCTGCAGACCAAACTAGCAGCTTCCTCTCAGTGAGTCCAGCTGCAGGACAGAAAAGTGGAAACTGCTGCTTCCAGCTGCTCACAGTGAAGGCGAGTTGGACCAAAAACACTCAGAGTTCAGTGCCTGACTGGACCTTCTGTGTTTTCAGCTTCACTCAGAGACAAAATGGCTTCCAGACCAGAGGAGGATCTCTGCTGTCCGGTCTGTCAGGACGGTTTTAAGGACCCGGTTGTTCTGTCATGCAGCCACAGCTTCTGTAAGGAGTGTCTGAAGAACTGGTGGAGAGAGAAACCAGCAGGAGAGTGTCCAGTTTGCAAGAGGAAATCTTCAAGAGAGGAACCGACTTTAAATCCGGCTCTGAAGAGACTCTGTGAATCATTCTTAGAGCAGAGAGACCAAAAAGCTTCAGAGAGTCTCTGCAGTCTGCACTCTGAGAAACTCAAACTCTTCTGTCTGGACCATCAGCAGCCAGTTTGTCTCGTCTGCAGAGATTCAGAAAAACACATCAAGCACAGATTCAGACCCATCGATGAAGCTGCTCAGGATCACAGAGAGAATCTGAAAACATCTCTGGAGCCTTTAAAGAAGAAACTGGAGCTGAAGAAGGAAGTTAAAGAGGAGTTTGATCAGACAGCAGAACACATAAAGGTCCAGGCCCGACACACAGAGAGGCAGATTGTTGAGCAGTTTAAGCTGCTTCATCAGACGTCAAAAACAACCAATCAGATCCAGGAGGAGGGGCTTATTGCTGTCAATCACACTTCCGTATGCACTGCCCACAACCTTCCCCTTTCTCTCTGCTGCACAGGCTGCCATGAATGCTCAGGCTAGTTAGCACAGCCACCAATCAAGACAAACAGTTTAAGCACATTAGCATTGCGTACTTGAGGATGATTGACAGCGCTAAGACCCTCCTCCTGGCTCTGATTGTTTGTTTTGCATTTCTTCAGATGGCAGCAGGAGCACAGGAAGGAGGAGGAGCAGCTGTCAGGACACATTGACAGTTCAAATAAATGTGTAAAAACATATTTCTGTAAAAGTTACATTAAACGTTTGTGGATAAATAAGACTGTTTGGGCTCTTATTTATTATATTTAGTTGTAACCTTTACATGAATCTGCATGTTTCATCTCTTTGCTGCGACCAAAATCCAGCAGAATAAATCTGAATCAGGAAAATCTCATAAAGATAAATATAACTCTGACTGATCAGAAAAATAAAACAAACGTTTTTATGAACATCAGATCTCTTTCTCCAAAGACTTGATTTGTGATAAACTGATTGATTTGTTTAGTCTGAATGAATCTCCTAATAATTATTTACATTTTTACATGACTCATTTTTCATGTGAAGCTGCTTTCAGCTCATCTTTAATCCAGATTTTAAATGAAGAAATTTGTGTTTCCATGTCAGAGACATTAATGCATGTAGTCAGAATAACAGTGTTCCCCTCAGAGTTCCCCTTTCAGCTAAAGTCCCTGTTTGATGGTTTATGTTAATAACTGGTCATCTGCTTTTCTTCTGCTATAACATTTAAAGGGGATTTCTGCCCTAATATTTGCATGACTCTTAATCATCTGATGTTTATTGTGGTTTTACATTCAGAGAAAGGGAAAAACCTGATGTGAAAGAAAGAAAAGCATTTATGTTTAAGATGACATTTAGGAAAAGTTTCATTATGTCAGAGAAAGCAGAAGTGGAAAACAAATCCAAAGCGTCACAGCAGAGTGTGGAGGAAGTCAGAGGCTGACGGCAGCACAAGGTCAGCATCGAGGTCAAAAAGCAGAAACTGGACCCAGCGCGGTCAGACGGGGCGTCACGCACGCTGCGCCTGCTACAGCATGAAGATCACTCTGAAATGAAAAATGATCCATGTTTTATTAAAACCCGATCAAACCAGGAGCACAAACCTTACAGCATATGAAAGGTCAGGAGTAAAAATAATCAAACTTTTAGGTTTAAACTCAGTCAGACCAGAAACTCTTTATAAGCTCTGAACCAAACAGTTTAAATCAGTGAAATTTTACTTGACAGTAACAGACTTTGTGTTTTCTCAGTTCTCACAGGTTAATGCTTACAGCTCAGATACATTGATAACTACAAGACAAATAAATCAAAATCTCTTCCGTCTCTGGTAAAAACATTAAAGGCTTAATAGAGGAGCCATGTTGAGACGACTTCCTGGAGGCGGAGCTTCAGAGAGAGCAGGAGCTTCTTAAAGAGACAGAAGCCCAATTTCTAGGTGTTACATATGGAAGCAATATTTATTTAAGACATATTTGACTTATACACCATATACACACAAAGTTACTTGATTATTGGATACTGCCCCTCAAGAAGCAAAGTGATCGCATTAGGCCCGTCTTTCTTTCTTTCTATCTATCTATCTATCTATCTATCTATCTATCTATCTATCTATCTATCTATCTATCTATCTATCTATCTATCTATCTATCTATCTATCTATCTATCTATCTATCTATCTATCTATCTATCTATCTATCTATCTATCTATCTATCTATCTATCTATCTATCTATCTATCTATCTATCTATCTATCTACGTTGATGCTAAATGCTCACTGACTGGGCTGCAGGTTGGATTTCTTTATTCAAGTACAAATTAGTGCAGTAAAGTAAAAGACAGTTTCCTCCTGTGACTCCAGGCTTGGAGCTGCTTCCTGAATGATCAGGTTCCAGTTCTGAAAACACATCAGCTGTGAAAAAACACCTGAGAGACCAGTTGACCTCTGACCTTGTGCATGTAAACACCCAGCCTGCAGTACATTGAGCAGACAGAGATCGATATCTGACACCATGCAGAATGAAACTAACAGATCTGCTGAAATCAAACCTCTAAACGTCTGAGAAATATGTTTTAAACCCAGAATGGAAGGAGAAACGCTGCTACAACCTGACTGTTTACTCTGGCTCTTATTTTATGTAATCTAAAGTTTTCTTTGGCGCCCCCTGCTGTTCAGATCAGCACCTGAACGTCCACTGACTGGAGATCATTTCCATCATCCCAGTTTATGACTGGTTGTTTTTATTCCCAACCAGCGTTTTAATAAAAATCTGATGCATTTTTGTGTTTTGTTAATTTAAAGAGTCAGAATTTGATTTTTGTATGAAATGTTCACCAGATGAAACTTTGATCCTGAAAAAAAAAAGACTTATTCAAAGGAAATGCTGCCATCTGCTGGTCACTGAGCGGAACAGACCTCAGCTAAAATATTTCAATAGTTTAAGCTGGAAGTGATTTTATCCAGAGATGAAATCATTCTCTGGTAAACTTCTCTTTATGATTACACATTTAAAATCGTAGCGCATTCTACCGATTTTTCTTCATTATTTTTTCCTCAATATTTCAGCAGCATCATTCTCCAGCTGTGACTAAAACATGTGGACTGAATCTGAAAACCTCATGTTGACATCAGGAAAAGAAAATCCATTTCCAAAGCTGTGCTGGAGGCAGAACTGCAGATTTCATCAACATCCGCTGCTGCAGAGGAACTTCAGTTTATGTGAGTTTAAATGACGATGTTTGAATTTTGGCTTTACTGTTTGGTCACTAAGTTTAGTTTATCTGCTGAAAACTGCAAACGGTTCAGGTTTCTGATGTCCTTTACCGTCACACCCTCAGTGACCAGCAGGTGGCAGGATTGTTCCACAAACTCATTTCTGATGACGTTTCGTCTCAAAACTTTAACTTTCTGAACCAATCAGATGTAAATCAACATTTTGAGGAATATTTAGTTTCTTTTTCTTGCAACAGACTAAAATATTTCTATGACATTTTGAAGGATATTTACAATCCAGTCAAATTATGATACTGTTAATAATAAACTGCAAACTTCTTGATTTTTAATTTTGGTGTTTTTATTTTGTCAATAACTTTGAACTGCCTTGATGCTGAAATGTGCCGTAGAAATAAACTTGATTGATTGATGATTGATCTGAACAGGTTAGTTCAGGTGATCTGAATCCTAGCAAGCATGTGGCGACAGTGGAGAGGAACCACTGTGTCCAGCGGCGCCAGACGAGATTCAAGGTTGAAGTAAATTCACTTTTCTTAGTGAAATAAGAGAAAATCAGACAAAACTCCTTTAAATGATCAGGCGATCACAGCAAGAGGAGAAACGCCCAGAACATCTGGGCTCATGTTTGGTTCTCCACACGGTGGCGCTGTTTCTGCAGGTTTCTCAGCAAATAATTAAACCAACCCAGAAAGAACCAGACGGTCCAGAAGTTCTGATCCCGGATCAGCCACGACTCTCTAAACGTTTGCAGCTTCAGTTCTGCTTCGTTCATTCAGATGTGATGCCAACACCTTCAGCTTCCCTCATGCTAATGAAAAGCAGCAGCAGAGTGTCAGAAGTCATCATTTTCACACCCTGCAGCTGGAACAGTGTGGTTCTGCACAAAACCCACCAAGGGTTCAAGTTGGATTTTCTGGGTTTTTAGGAATCCAAAACCAGCAGGGATAAAAACCGATAGGAAATAGACGTCAAAAGAAACAAAATGACAAAGAAATGTTTCCACCCTTCTGCCCTGTTTTCATATGAAGGTTCAGAGGAAATGAAAACCGCATCTAGAAAACCGCATCTAGAAAACAGCATCTAGAAAACAGCATCTAGAAAACAGCATCTAGAAAATAGCATCTAGAAAACATGTCAGTTACAGCTGAGCTGTTTTAAGGGGAAACAGCTCAGCTGTAACTGAATTAAACTTTTACATTCATTCAGTCACATCTCACAGAGACGTTAATCAGCTCACAAATTATTGCTTTTCAGCTGCATCTGGTTATGATCCATTTTCACAATCATTTTTACTGACACTTCAAGTTCAGCATGAAAAATTAAGTTATGGTTAATTGACTGAATACAGTTAAGATCATGTGCAGATTTTAGTGGACATCTGTAGTGTTGTTCTTTAACTTTTAAACATTAACCAGGTAAACTGGTTAATGTTTATTAACCAGGTAAACTGGTTAATGTTTATTAACCAGATAAACTGGTTAATGTTTAAAATATGTTTATTCTGCTGATTTTTAATTTAACATTAAAAGATGCTTTCAGGGTCCCAGGTTGTTAATTTTGATTTATTGTCATTATTATTCTGTTCTTTCAGTCACTTGTTTCTGTTTAGTCAGTTAGTGATTCTACTTTATGATGTTGAATTAGTTAGTTATTCCTTGTTCCTGTAGTTTAATTATGTTTAGTTGTTCTTTGATGTTCAGATCCTTTTTTCCAGCATTCACTCTGTGAATCCTTCACTCCTTGCTGTTCCTGTCTGTTTTCTGTTTTTGTTCTCCTCTGGCTCCCTGGGATCCCGCGCTTTTTATACGTTTTTCTTCTTTTTTTATTTAATCTATAAATACACTTACTGCCTGAGCTTCTCTGCCTTTGGGTCCACCATCAACTGCCTAAAATAAAATCACTGAAAAACACAAAATCTTTAGTGAAATGTCTGAAATAAGACAAAAGGAGTTTTAATTCAATACCTTGTTAATGTTGATGAAAAAGCAGCAGTTCACTCATAGAAAGATATTTCCTCAAACTGTTGGCGGAGCGAGCTTTACTCGTGGCTGAGAACATTTTGACCATGAATACTTTTACTCAGGTTGTGGAGTTGAGTAGTTTATCTCTGGTTGAGATTCACAAACATGTTGGTTGAAGCAGCTTTTTAAAGCAGAAGCCTGAGCGGAACACAGCGCCTGGTGTTGCGCTCCGGTCATTAAGTGTGCCTGACGCATGGATGCGGACGCACGCGGTCCGTCCTGCGTAACCGAAGCCTGCGGCCTGCCAGAACAGATCCATCATCATTTACGTCCTGCTGAGCGCCATTTGTCTCCGCAGGGACCCCGGCACCGCCCCGCCTCCCGGAGGTCAGCGCATAAGAGGGCGCTTAGAGGCTCCAGCCGCCAATGAAAGGGCCGCCTTGAAAAGCGGAGCGAGAGGCCGCAGGAAATGAGCGTGAAATGGACGTCACGTCCTAATCAAAGCCGGAGAAGACGAATGAGAGGCGGCTGGAAATCACCTGAGCTGAAAGAGAGATGGATGGACGGACAGATGGAGCGGTGGGTGGAGGGATGGATAGATTTACAGACGGATGGGTGGATGGATGGATGGATGGATGGATGGATGGATGGATGGATGGATGGTGGATGGATGGATGGATGGATGGATGGATGGATGGGTGGATGGGTGGATGGGTGGGTGGATGGGTGGATGGATGGATGGATGGATGGATGGATGGATGGGTGGGTGGAGGAATTAATAGCCGCGGCACAGCCTCCCCTCCTCCGCGCGTTTCATTAGCGGCGCGGTTCACACAGTGTCTCTCTGTTGGGCCGCGGCTCCGTCTGAAGCTGCACAGTTAATACCTGCAGGTTTCCAGAATAATATTGTCTCTGGCAGAGAGCGCCAGAAAACGGATCCGCGAGAAAATAAACAGCAGCGGCAGCGGCGGGTTGGCAGGCAGGTGACTCAGGGGCCGCGCTGAGGCCCGGGCGGCTCCACAGGTGAGGCCTGAAACCCAGCAGCACGAACTGCGAGGTTCTGACCCAGAAGCAAGAGAAAAAAACACAACCGGAACATTTCATGCTAAAGGAGCCCGTTGCCATGACGACAAACAGCACAAACAGTTCCCGGCTCCAACAGTCACCGCCAGAAAGGATGAGAACCTAGAAGAACCTCCAGGTCCAGTTTCAGGAAGGAAGTTCTCCAGCAGGGAAGACTGAAGAAAAGCTGAACTGGGAGAACTGGAGGATGGATCAGAACGGTAACTGGGTTGGGTGAAGTCCAGCTTCCTGTGACCCGGTTTGACTGACTGGTGGTTCTGATGGACTGGGCGGCTGAGACACGGAGGTCCAAACAGGACGTATCACTACTGACAACCATTTACTGTCTGCAGAATCATTTACGTGTCTCTTTTCCTTCTTCTGCTTTTGCATCAGATATTTATGCTTTAATCATGGTTTGTCACAATAAAACGGTAAAATGTCCCAGACGTTGTAACAATAAACAATAACATGGTTCCTCTGAGACCAGTTAGTAAAATAACGGCATAAAAATGCAAGTCCACAAAAATCATCTGACTTTAAATTCTAACCATTTTAAAAATCCTCAGAAACAAACGTTTGACTTTCTGTGTCTCTAGAAGGATTTTCTCCTTCATGCGTCCAGCAGTGGATCATCAGAAACTCTCCTCTCCTCTCTGAGAGCCAACATCTGGGCTGCAGGTCCGATAAGAAGACGAGGCTCTCAGCAGGAAAGTCCAAACTTTAACTGAACCTTCAGGTTTTGCTTCCACCAACAGAAATCATCTAAACAGGAGGAGCGTCGACCTGACCTCACCTGACCTCACCTGACCTCACCTGACCTCACCTGACCTCACCTGACCTCACCTGACCTCGCCTGAGGTCAGGTGAGGTCAGTTCCACTTCCACAGGATCCAGCAAGACATTCAGACTCATTCGTCCAGCGACCGTCAGCACAACGCCAGGGCGGAAAGACATCAGCAATGACCTTACAACTGATGCTGCTGTTCACCTGGGAGGGGTCAAAGGTCATCTCAAAACGACCTGATGTCCATCATGCTTCAGAGAGGAAAACATTTCATCAGCTGGAGGGAAGCCAACATGAGGGCAGGAACCAGGTTAAAGGTGAAAGGTCAGGATGAGAGGCATTCTCCTGACCTTTCACCTTTAACCTGATGGCGGCAGGACCTGGGCGGCCATCAGCAGATAAATGCGACCCAAGAAAAAAGCAACGATCTTTGCCTTTTTCTAAGACCAGGATATTATTTTATTTTCTCCGCAGCATGATATGACCTCTACCGTGTTTTACTGCGTCATACAGTTAGATGTGAGGAGCAGAGCTTCTCTTCTGCTCCTCATCCTCGACCTCCAGGACCAACGTCTGCGTTGGTTTCAGCCTGACAGCCGTGTTCCCCGCTGGGCCGGCAGACGCTCTGCACATGAAGCTGTGCTGTTTTTCCTTCAGTTTTATTTGGTTTCCTCTGCAGTAATAAAAGGGTGGTGATGGTGAACACCTAGGAATCCCGGCTAAAGGTCAGTTCCAACGTCTACAACTTTTCCCCCGTAAAGACAACTGGCGCTGACGTGAATGTGGTCGGCCTGATTGCACCTTTGTTCCTCCGTCTGTCTGAAGCCTTTTCTTTCCCAGCGCCGCTCCGAGCGACGGTCACCACCACAGCTTCAGGGTCCAGTGGCCGTGTCCGGCCCGGTCACACTTTCCATGATGCTGCTGCTGTCTGCGGAGTCGAACCCTGCGCCTCGTCCCGGGAAGCCGGACTGATAACCGGACTGATAACCGGACTGATAACCGGACTCCGATCCCTGCTGTCTGTAAACGCCTTACTGACACTGTGACTTGAACCAGAAAAATGTGTTGAAAGCAAGAAGAAAAAAACAATAAATAGAAAAAGAAATTCAGCCAGTTGGTCGTTGTCAAGACAACCTGCGCTCACTTTAACTCCTGTGAACTCATCAAAAGACACCTTTATTTAGTTTACTAAATTAAAAATGTCATAGGATGCATAGAAAGAAAAATCAACAATAATGGCTGCTGTCGGAATCGCCTCTCATGCGTCTGAAACACGTCGCCTTCAGTGTTTGGGCAAAATGAGTCCAATGAGTCGGTTTTTATGTGCGATTTCTGGAAATCGCTGTTTATGTGTCCAGCCGGCTGTGCTACTTGCAGAGACAAGCTAGCTCAAGTTGAACCATCAGGCCACTCTGGTGACCGTTCCTCACGTCCACCATGACACCTGGACGAGGTCAGCTGACATCGCTGCAAATGTAACTTTTCCACATCTTGTCCGTCTGCTCCGGCTTTGCTTCTTCACAAAGCAAACAGCTCTAATGACGTAACGGCACAAACGGCTGCAGCATCGTCTCTCCTTTACAGGAATATAAAAAAGTCAGAGGAAATAGAAACTGAATAACGTCAATGTGCGGGAATAAAGTCATAATATAAAATAAAAATCGGAATAATAGAATAACGTGAGAATTTTACCATCTTTGTTCTGAGCTTCGGTGTGGAACTCAGGAAAGTTCAACTCTGACCTCTGACCTGTAGGGGCGAACATGCAGAACGCCACACTGTTGGATCATTTTATTGATCATCATATGTAACCATGTGACTTGATCTGTCGTTTTCTATCTTCATCTGCCAGGCGGTTCCTTTGACTGTTCTGGTTATTTTCTGTCTTCTTGTTGAAAGAAATACATGTGGTTAACTTTATTTCAGCTCTATTTTTATCCACACGTTGAAACTTTTTACAGCTCCTGCGGATGTAAAGGCACTTCCTGTATCTGAGGAAGGTGGGCGGCGCTCAGATGTAAACAGATCATTCAGACGTCCAGCTCCAGGCCAGGAACGTCCAGCGCAGCAGTTCGGAGGAAATGTGGTTTTTCACAGAGAATCGTTGGCCTGCAGAAATGACTTGTTGACATTTCTGAGTTTGGAACATCCAGCGAAGATGCCGGAGCAGATTCAAGCCAGATGACTTTTGCTCCAGAGGTTGAGGCTGCAGAGAGCCGGGTTCTGTTCTGGATTAAATAAGCCACATGGTGGCGGATCGAGCCCGGTACCGGCTCCTTGTTGTCGAGATTCACTTTCAATCTCACTTCCATTTTTGACCATTTCCTCTGACATTTTTTCATCCAGTTATTCTTCTCCCTCCTCTGCTTCTGGCTGCATCTGCTCCAACCTGCCTCTGCGTCTGGGCCGGTTCCGCGTCTGGGCCGGTTTCGCGTCTGGGCCGGTTCTGCGTCTGGGCCGGTTCCACGTCTGGGCCGGTTCTGCTCTGGCACCGGATCCTGGATCACAATCACTCTGGATGAGCTGAATCTTTTGACTCAATCTCATCATCATCATCATCATCATCATCATCATCATCATCATCATCATCATCATCATCAGTCTGGTATTTGATGAAACATGAACAGAAACACAAAGTTATAGGGACATTAATGCCACCATGGAGGTTCAGTTTGTGAGATATAATTCATGCTCCACAATTATTATTTTGTTTAATTAGAAAGCTAAACATTCAGTTTGGAGCTAAATATTTAGCTTGTAAATTAAATGTTAATTTGTGTTTATAAATTAGTAACATGGTGAAAATATAACTGAACAATAAACCGCCATTTTCTCCCCGATTACAGGCTAAATAACTCAAATCACTGCTGTTCATTTTTAGCAGGTAACTTTACAAACAGCCTTTAAAAAGTTTTATTTGTTTGAAAATATTTCATTTGAATTTTATTTTTAGACGTTTTGCTCACCACCAGGGGGAGCTGCAGGCCCTGCTCCCCCTGCTCTAATGGTAAGATATTGACTACTCTTTGTGCCGGTTTGTGTTTGTTTCCCAGAACCGGATCTTCAGCCGCACCAATCCGCCGATGTGAAGCTCCTGGTTCTTTCCGTTTTTGTCAGATCCTCCTGGTTCTGCTTCGGTTGGTCCGTTCAGTCCTGCTACAGCTTCTGCTTTTCTTGCCTCAAATTACTTTTCACATGTGATTAGAAATTACAGTTTTAAGGCTCTCTTTACAAAATAAGTCTAACCAGCATGGTGTGGATGAAAAGATATTACAGCAGACAGAAAATGTGCAAAACAGCAAAGAAAAACAAACAGAAAATCAAACCCGCAGAATTAAAGTTGAGCTTTGTGAGGACAAGTTGTTCTCTGTTGCTCCTCGTTTCTGTTTCACCAACAGCAGAAGAATCAATCGCAGCAACCTGAAAGAAACCAGAGGTGTAAAACTAACATTCATGCTTTCACTGCGAGGGAGAAAAAGGTGTAAAAAGTGTGTTGAAAGAGGAAAAGAGAGGAAAGGCCTGCTGTGTAACTTCACCATCAGCCCAAGCCGTGTTGTTCAGGGTAATAAAGCCAATTTTGAATCAGTAATTTAGTTTTCTGTTGCGTAATGAGCCGTAGAGCCAAACAGAGCCGCTCTGAACTCGGTCACAGTTACCTGCATGTAATCACCCGACCAGCTGAAGCCGCGGCCAACACAAACCCGTCACCATCGACGCAGCCGGCCGCATCAGCACCGGCCCGCATCTGATCAGCGACAGCTTCGTAATATCCAATCATTTCACCTCATTCATCATCTCCATGTTCTGATGCTGAAAAACACGAGTCAAGAGAACAGAAAGACAAACAAGGCAGCACCAGAACCAGAACCAGCTCCAAACCACCAGGGACCGCCGCCGCTGCCAAGAGTTCTGGGTTTGACCCAACTTTTCTGGCTGCTAATTACTCCTAAAGCTTGGTTGAAACTATGTTTATGGCTCCAGACTGGCGCTGTTTGTGGTGTCATAAATTAGACTCCGAATCAGAACCAACATCACTGTAATGCTGAGAAAAAAGGACGTTTAAAAACCGTAAACCTGACAAACCCAGCATGATGCGGTAAAATGAAGCGTTGCACTGATTACTCCAAATTACAGGGTCAAGACTGCAGTTCAAAATCCACACATCGGGGGGCGCTGCAGAGGTTATCAGTTAAATCTACAGACTCCTCAGTGAGGCAGAAGGTAAAAGCAAAGCTGATTGTTGCTGTTTGACTCCACGACGTCTGAAACTATGAGCTGCCATTTGGAAAATCACACAGGAAAAAATCAGCAGCAATAATTTAGTCTATCGGAGAAAAAAACGTGTCATATTTTCACCAGATTATTCCTACATATAGTCAGAGTTCCAAACTTAATATTTAACAAGTTTTTAAATTTAAAATTTATATTTATAAATATTTAAAAATTCCAAATTAAATATTTAGTGAGATAAATATTTAACTCCTGACTAAATGCTTAAGTTTGAGCTGAATATTCTGTTCTCAAGCTCCACTTAGCTTCAAACTAAATATGTATTTTCGCTCCAATATGGCGGACTGGCGTCCCGCGTGTCAGACTAAACTTACTTCTTAGTTTCAACACAACCTCGCGGTCGGTCGCGGTTTCCCGCCTCAGCCGCCATTTCCATTCTAGTTTGTAATTTCCAGCATAGATATTTGCATGTCAAACATTTCCCCAGTTCAAACAAAGATACTTCCGGATTAAAGCGCGCTAGAGGGAGTCACGTGACGCCATCGCGCGATGACGTCATCAGTTGAGTGTTTCCTTTAAATGAGTCTTTGTTTTTAGATTTTTCAGTGCTATGGTTATTTTATTTACTTTGAGTTTTCTTAGGTCAGTGAATGCACCATCGGCCTCCAGTGTGAGTAACTCTAACCCTCATATTCAATAAACCACAATTATATTGTTCTGATGTGACATTTCGATCTGACATGTTAAAATTAGACAGAAACAGAAATTAAGGCTCGACAAAGTCATTCTGGGTGAAATTAATCTATGTATTCAATGTATTTGTGATATATATAAAAATTAAAACAATATTCTAAGTTATTAAACATGACACAAACTTATTCAATAAATTTGAATATTATTAATATCATAATTAGCTCCCAGCAGCTTAATAGACTCTTCAAGGCCGAAGAGAAAAACACAAACCTTTTGATTCGGTTTATAGTTTGTCTTCAGGAAGTGTTGCTGTGTCTGTTGTTTTTCTTAAATCATTGGGAAATGGAGGTTTACTCCTATAGTTTTATTAATAATAAAAATGATGGCTTTTTACTGGACTGTACAAACTTTTGTTCAGTGAAATATTAGAATAGAAATAGTTGAGTTAAAGTTTGTTTGCTAGTAAAGCATCAGTCATTACCAATACAGATTATTTTTATACACATTTCATAAATCTGAACCAGGATTTTAACATTTTAATTTTGATTAACTAAATACACACATTTTAACATGTTAAAACACAACTAATAATTTATTATGTTTACATTTTTACGGTGGAACCTTTGTTCTCACACGTTTCTAGTACAGCTGTTAATGTGACACACAAACGACATCCGCTAAGGACAGATGGTGTTTGTTTAATAACGTAGCAGCGAAATGAATTTTATTTAAAATGTTGCTGATTTTATATCATTTCTGATTCAAAACTCACCAACTCATCTAGACTTAATATTTTCTGAAATTAATATTTATATGTCCATGCTCAAGTTGCTTTATGATTTGTTAGAAACTAGAAAAGATGCAGCTGCACCAGGGGCCCTTCAAGGGCCCTTCGGGGCCTCTGAGATGTTGCTCACATCACTTTAGAGCAGTTAAAGCAGTTAAAGCAGTTCGCCTCCAGCGCCATAAAGCACTCTCCTCTCCTCTGGTGTTTGCTCGTTGAGGGGGTCACTCTGTGCCATTTCGTGCTGCAGTCTCAGTGAGTCATCGGTGGAAAAGAGGGAGGAAGATTTGGGGTGAAATATTGCTGTTAAATGAGTCTGGACAGGATGACATCACGGGGTAATTAAAACCGCTTTCTGGAATTCCGTCCCCAATTCCTGCGCTCAGGTTGCTGCAGGATTTCTGGAGCACCTGCAGGTTGGCTTGCTGGTGTGCGTGTGTGTGTGTGTGTGCGTGTATGTGTGTGTGAGAGAGAGAGAGGTTGTGTGTGTGTGAAATATTTTCACTGGACGGAGTTCAAACTTTTGGAGGAAAAGAGAAAAAACGGAGGCAGCGGCATTACGCCATTCTTGCCTCTCATGGAAGAAAAAAAAAGTGGGATTTAAAGAAGTTTCTTCCAGAAATCCAGCAGAGCAGCTCTTCTGGCGCTGGCGGGACTTCCACTGCATTCTGCTTCCTCAACATGACTGAGGAAAGAATACAGTCTGCAGGAGTTTTATAGGATCTGTTTGATTTGCATTGATTTGACTTTTTCTGTGTTTCTGGTCGGAGAAGAAGTTTTTTCTGCAGCGCGCAGAGCCTGACATGAGGATGAAAGCCTCACCATCTCTGCGCTCTGCTCCGCTTCCAGCCCAGCAGCTGCGCTGATCCTGAAGTGACTTTGTGCTCTGTACCATGACGGCCTGCCGGCGCGCTCCAGGGCTTTAGGATGAACGTTGTGACACGTCTCTCTCTGCTGCTCAGCTGCTGGACTCTCTTCTACCTGCATCCTGTCCGCGGCTCCCTCAGCCGGACCGGACCCGCAGAGCGCACAGGAGGAACCCACCGTGGATCCGCGCACCCCGCAGGGGGAGCCGGTCCCCGCTGCAGGGAGCTGGAAACCCCACGCAGGACCCCCGCTGATTACAGCCGAGACGACCCCGATGAGAGGCAGACAGACTGCGGGAGGGAACCCTGAACATCCTCATCCCCACCATCAGCAGCAGCTGGAGCAGCCGGCCGCAGCGCTGGACCTGGGGCGCAAAGAGGCTGCGCGCTCCTGGCCTCCCGCTGCGGATGCACGCGTCAAACCGCACGCCCCCGCACATGCGAGAGGAGGCGTCGGAGCTGGAGATTCACCGGGGAAACCTGCGGGAAAGGTCGCCGCCAGGGCGAGCGCAGCGGCGGCGGCGGCGCGCGGCGGCTTTCCTCCGGCGGCGCAACGCGGAGCCGCCGCCAGGAGGCAGAAACTGGGCGACAAGCAGCCGCTGGTGACCCCACACGACTACATGCTGTCCCTGTACTGGTCCCTGAGCAGCGGGGACCTGAACAGCAGCGCGCTGCACGAGGCCGGTCTGGCCAACACCATCACCAGCTTCGTGGACAGAGGACACGGTGAGTTTCACCACAGAAGATCTGCTTCATCTGCGTTCCTGTGAAATAACTTTGAGCACATAATAAAGAAGGAAATGAGGAGAAATTAACGAGCTTAAAATGATTTGGTCCCGGATGTCCAAAGTGCGGCCCGGGGCCCGTTTGGGACCTTCGGAGTGATCCAAAAGCAGCTCAGGTTTATTTCAGCAGACTGAGGCTGGTGATGCAAACTAAAGAGAATTTCACTGATCAGAAAAAGATGCAAAATAATATTGAAAAAAAAAGAAAATGTAAGCAACATCACAAATGATGAATCTTTTAGTCAACACATTTTTATGTTACAGACCCACAAACATCCAAACCTTTCACTGAAAAGGAGAATTAAACTAATTTATGAGAAAACGTTTTAAACAACAACCTGCAATCACTCTGAAATAATTTGCAGATAATTTCTGCATCGAAATTAATCTATAAAATGTAATAATAATTAGAATATTGTTGTATTGATGCTTCTTTGACAGAATTGTTCTGCAATTTTTCATAACAAGACAGATTCAGTGTTTGTGGCCCATGACTATTTTCAGCTTCACAGTTGTGGCTCCTGTTTTAAAAAGTTTTGCACTCCTGGATTAGATAGTTTTGTTTTAATCTAATAAAACGTTATGAATGTTGCCTGAATCGTGTTTGGGGGAGTGAATACTCTGGCGCTTCAGAGCCGAGCGTCTGATCAGCTCTACAGCAAGACAGTGACAGAGTCCTGGAGGAAGGGAAGGTGGGTGGGTGTGGAGTGAGCGGGGTCAACCTGCAATCTGCAGGTCACCAGAGGGGGGCGGTGCTGGGTGTGTGAGAGGAAGAGAGAAAAGGATCCTCATGATTTTCTGCAGCCTGCTCTGCAGGGCAGAATGACAAATGGAGACATGAAAAGTGTCTTTTCCCTCCTTATGTCCTCTGCTTTGTTTTACAAACCGTTCCCAGAGAGAGCGCCACCTTTCTGCAGACAGCCTCCTCCATGGACCATGTTTCAATTTCCATCCAGCAGTTTTTATCCATTTACAGTTTTGAAATGATTCAGTGAAGAACTGGGCTGATGTAATTCCTCCTGAAAAGTGTTTATGTCACGTGAAACCAGACAGGTTGAAGGAAAATATGAAATATCACGTTTTCCTAAAACACAGTCTGACTTCAGGGCACAGCAGTGCAACAATGATCAGGTGACCCAGAGATTTTTACGAGATCACTGTTTTGCAGGTGTACAGCAATAAAACCGATGTGTTTTCTGGCTTTTTGTGCTGATAGACTGTATTATAATTTCAACTGGTCATTTCCCAACATGTATCTCTGTGAACAAAGTGCATGATGGGGCCTGGAGGCGTGGCCTGAGGTGTGAAGGGAAAGAATGATTATCTGTATCTACATGCAGACTGAATATTGGGATTATGAAGAAACTGAGTCACAGGAGTCAGTTTGACAGCATTAAGTCAAGCAAAGTCAAGTTTATTTGTACAAAACATTTCGGTAACAAGGCAGTTCCAAGTATTTTGCACCATAAGACGCTGCTGCAGCAATCAGATCGATTAAAGATTAATGCATGGATGAGTTTCTCTGATGCTGAGCCATCAATCTTTTAATCCTGGAAATGTTCTACAGCTGATAGAAGAGCAACTTTGTAACTGACTTTATGTGGCTCTGAAGGTTCATCCTGATCTCTGGTTTTCGGCTGGAAGAACTGAATAGTTCAAAGATAATAACTTCAGTTTTGTTTCTGTTCAGCTGAAGAAAGTTTTGGCTCATTTCTCTGTTCTAAGCATCTGTTCTGTGATTGGATGAGTCCAGAGTCACCTGCTGACATCACAACCAGGTACCAATTTAAGTGATCAGAAGTTGGGAAAACTGAGCGGTTGATGCTTCTTGGTTTCCTGCATGCCGGGTCTCAGGGAAACGCTGCAAAGCGTCCGGAGCTCTGGGAAGCGAGAAGCATTAAAATTAGTGTCCAGGTCAGAGATGATGTCCATGTGGGGCTTTCGTTATTGATTGGTGAATCTTTGCACTTCCACCAGGTAGTCAGATGTGTTAATTGTATTCTGTTAAAATCACAGATTACATTCTGTCAGATTTTTGCATTACGTTTTAAACAATGGTCAAATGCGGAGAATATGAGTCGCAATACAATTAACAGATTCTTCTGGTTACTGTCTCCATAACTAGGAAAAAGTTGTGGTCAGTTATGAGCCACCAGGAGGCATTTAGAAAATATAACCTGTGATTCTGGATTCCTTCTTGTTCGAACCTCAGAATGAATTTAATGGAAGCATTAAATTCTGAAACCAGAATGCAAAGTGCTTCCATGGAGCAATGCTGGGAACATGGATGTAGGGGTGTGTGTGTGTGTGTGTGTGTGTGTGTGTGTGTGGGTGTGTGCGTGTGTGTGTGTGTTCATGTGGGTGTGTGTGTGTGTGTGTGTGTGTGTGTGTGTGTGTGTGTGTGTGTGTGTGTTTGTGGGTGTGTGTGTTCATGTGTGTGTGTGTGTGTGTGTGTGTGTGTGTGTGTGTGTGTGTGTGTGTGTGTTTGTTCTGATCCAGTTGTGGACGTTCTGCAGACTTTACCCGTCTGTGATTTGCAGCTGTGCTTTCCCAACATCTGGTGGGCTCTCAGCGATATCCGTCTCCAGGAGGGTAAATAAACGCTCCTCCAGGCCCCCTTTGGTGTCGTGTTGTTTTTACCGTGTAAAACTGTTTGAAACAATGTTTAAATGACCAAAGTTTAATATTTCTGCTGCTGCTGGAAGGTTTATGTTTCCAGCACTTAATGCACTTGTAATTTAGCCTGTATTTGTTCAGCAAGTCCTCAGCAGGATGCCGTCGACCTCGACCACATATTTACAGAAGAGGCTGATGACCTTACAGCTTCCCGTCCCTTTTTATAGTCTCTCTTCATTTCACTTTTTATTCCTCCTTTGTGAGTTACTGTTTTAAATCTTTATTATTTATTTTCTTTCTTCCTTTTTCTCTCTGCTGTTTTATTGTTGTTTTTTACCCCCTGGGTGTTTTTGAAATGCTCTCTTGGATCCCTAAAGAATCACAGTAAAATCATTTCAGAGCAAACCATTCTGAGGGTCTCATCTATTAATTGTGTAAGTCCAAATAAATCAGATTCCCAACTTGTATCTGCCTGGATTTAACCACTTTGACTGTAACTCACACAGCAATAAGCCTGATGCTGCAGCCTGGAGACAGAATTGATGAGGTACTGAACATCTTCTCATCCGGAATACCTCAGCTAATAAGAAAAGACTCGCATTTTTACCACCAAACAGAAAATGTGCAGAAATTTTGTAATTTGTACAAAATTACAAGGAAACCAAACAACCAGCAGCATCACTGCAGTGCATTGCAAGCTATGCAGCCAGTACCACACAAGATTTTATCATAATTCGCTGTAGTTTATTTTCTTGTCTCATTTAAATTCATCACAAGACACAACAGACGTCATTAAAATAAACCAGAGCCATCCTGCAGAGCAGCAGGATTCACATTAAATCTACCCAGAGTTTAGAAACCCAGCAGCCCTCTTTATGTAGCATTAGCTACATTAGCTACTCAAACAAAAGAGGAATCCAGGCTGAGTTTTCGATGAGCAGCTCTCTGTGAGTGTTCACTGCAGCTCTGATCAGCCTCACGGCCCACCCACCGTCCGCTCGCCTGAAGCCTGTGGCAGGTGAAATCTGAGGCCAACAACGTTATTTAGAAAGCTCAAATTATCTCCATGAAAACCTTTTCCATGTGGGCTCAGTGCCAGAAATAATTAGGATTTTCTTTCGTACATTAAAGGATGTAAAGTCTGAGGTGATAACAAAGACCACACCTGAGAGCTCAGCAGCTTGTAAACATTTTCGCAGCTTGCAAACATTTTCAACCTTTCTGCTTTAAAAGTATGTGAGACTATGTGAAATCAAATTCCTCTCAGCTTTAATCAGGCCGTCTGTAGAGAAGTGCCAACATTTCTTTCTTTTTCTGTCTGTGTGTGTGTGTGTGTGTGTGTGTGTGTGTGTGTGTGTGTGTGTGTGTGTGTGTCTGTGTGTGTGTGTGTGTGTGTGTGTGTGTGTGTGTCTGTGTGTGTGTGTTTGCTGTTGATGGTTTGTTTCCTCTGTAGCAGATGCTGGTTTGCTGTCAGTGGGGAATAGCTGCAGGTCTGTAATAGCAGGCCTGTTTGTGGTCAGATGTGGTCTCCCTGTCTGGTTCTAATGTACTTTTTACCGCTCTGGCGGTGCTGGATGGGAGGAGGGGTGTCGTGAGAAGGAATAAACTGTGTGAGGATCCAGGGGTTCCTTTGAGGACTGTGATGAGTTTCAGGACATCTTTGGAAGAGAAAGGACATCACATTGTTGCAGTCTGAAGGCTGAGGCTTGGTTTCAGGGTTTGGTTTGGGGTCCGGTTTCGGTTTAGTGTGACAGTCCTCAGAAAGTCTCACATGAGCCAAGGTCCTCAAAATACTACAATTACAAACACGCGTGTTTGGGTGTGTTTCAGATTACCTCCATGCTGGGTTTCATTTGGATGGCCTTTGCTGGTTTCTACCATTGAAAGAAAACAAAACATGTCCAAGTCCTCTACATGTTTCTCCAACTTTATGTGGAAAACTAACTCATTAGCCTTTGCTGGCACAAAAATAAAAAATATCTATAGCAGGTGTCCTGAACTCCAGGCCTCCAGGGACGGAGTCCTGCAACTTTCAGATGTATTTCTGCTTCAGTACATCTGAGTCACATAATCGTGTCAGGAGCAGGACGGAGCACAGAGGAGGCGCTCGAGTCATTTCAGGGACACATCTACAAGTTGCACGACACCACACTGCAAAAACTCAAGTAGTTTTAGTCTAATTTCTACTGCAATTATCTCAACAGACTTGAAATAAGACAAAGCTAACTTACAAGTAATTATTCGGCTAAACATAGTAGCCTGTTTTAAGTGTTTCCTTACAATTGATGAATAAATACTTGATTATTTCACTTATTACAAGACATTTTACCATGTTATAAGTAAAATATTCTACTAATGGAGTTAGTATTTTTCCATCAATATTAAGCTCCTATTTCTTGCTGACAAGTTTCTGGTAAGTCAATGTTCACATATTTAAAGTATACTAAGATATTTACACCAGAAACTAGAGAAAAAAATACTTAAAATTTTGTGTTTTTGTAGTGCGAACCTCTATGCACAGATTTGAGGATCCCTAATCTACAGAAATAAAGATTTTGTCAGCAAACCTTTTTTCCTCAACTTGGAAACACTAAATACATATTTTTATTGACAATGAGAAATACACTTTTGAGAGTAATTAAAATGAATTAATCTTAAAATTTGCAGAATTAAAAGGGGAAATGTAAATTTGACTTGTTTAGATTTATATAATTTTATGTTTTCTTATGATCAAAACATTTCTGAAGTGATGCTTTGACTGCTTCCTGCATGTTAGTCAATCGCAAATCGCAAATCAAACCGATCCTTTAGTCGTCTCAGTTATAGGTTGTGTGTATGTAAAAAAAAAAGGCAGTTGAAACATTTTGTTGAATTATTTCTTGTTTTTCTAATATGACGTGTAAAATCTGAGAGGAATAAATAATCTCATGTTTTTTTCCCATTAGTTTTCAAAGACATGCACATTAGACGTGATCCTGAACAGTATTCCTCCCTGACACAATGAGTCTGTTCAGGTTTCATGATTGACTCACAGAGGAACCATTTTCATTCCTCTATGCAACTTCTGAGTTTCCTGTGGGGCAACAACAGAGTTGATAAAAAAACGTTTGTTTGCAGTGACTGTTTAGTCCTGCTGTTTGTTTTGTGAATCAGACGCTGCAGATGCAACAGAAGTGGAAATGTAACTGTTGAGAAGCAGATTTTCTGCTGCTTCCTTTCACCATTGCAGTATTTTACAAAGGTCAGTCAGTGTTGTGCTGTATAAATACAGGATTTAAAAGAAATGTTTCTATTTTGACGTCTAACAGAACTGGGACTTTAATCTGTTAATGTCGATTAATTAATTACATAGATTTTAACGAGTAAAAAAAACTATAGGCGTTATTTTTTTATGCACAAAAGTATTGAACGGAACCTTTATAATCACGTTTCTGGTACGCCAGTAACTCTGACACACAATCCGATAACAACAGCTTTGATCTGATTGGATGCTGGAAAAGACTATTGTTGCATTCAAATTATGCTAAAAAAGGAGTTAGCTTCTTAGCAAAGCTATTCAAGCCTTAAAAAGCATCTGGATGCTAAACATGTTGCTAATAGCTTCCACATCCACATTTCTAAAGAAGTTCCATGTCTATTTATTCAAAAATTTAGCAGCAAAATTTGTTTTTGAATTGAAAATGTTGCTTATTATGGCGATTAAAATGTGATGAATTGAAGACGATGCAATTAACTTGATTAAACATTAAACATCACTTATCAAAGCTGAAAGAACTGCAAACAATCTTTTCCTTTTTTCATTCTTTGTTTTCAGTTAAACTGAACAACATCGAGGCTGTTTACTTCACAGCAGTTTTCGATTTTCTGTTATTTGATTACAGGTGATAGAAATATTGATGATCCTTTTTGACGTTATTGTTCAACACAGCCAAAAATTCAGAAATTTAGGGAATCATCATTGAAAGCTGTTTTCAGATTAATGCACAAAGTGGAAACAGTTCCATAAAACATGTAATAAATTGAAATAGTTAGACATATGTCCAGCTGGGAGAGTTTCTTCAAACAGAGGCTGTTTATTAAATGTAACCTTTTTGCTCTGTTTCGTCTCTGGTAGATGATCGAGGGCCCGTGTTGCGACGTCAGAGGTACCAGTTCAACATCAGCTCTCTGGAGCGGGATGGGCTCCTGGGGGCCGAGCTCCGCATCCTGAGGAAGCCGGTCTCCGTGGCGACGGCTGATGGAGGCTCGCTGCCCTGGCTGAAGCTGTATAGCTGCGCTTCAGGCCGGCAGAAAGCGGCTCTGCTCCAGTCCAGGACGGTGGATGACCTCCTGGGCGGAATCAGCAACAAGTGGGAAGTTTTTGACGTTTATAAAGTCTTCAAGGGATTCAAGAACCAGCAGCTGTGCTTGGAGCTGGAGGCCCTGGAGCACCGAGGAGGCCGTCCGCTGGACCTGCGGACTCTGGGCTTCGCTCGACCCGGCAGGACCAACAAGGAGAAGGCATTCCTCCTGGCCTTTGGGAAAAGCAAGAAGCGAGATCTCTTTTACAATGAGATCAAAGCACGTTCGGGTCACGACAACAAAACCGTCTACGAGTATCTGTTCAACCAGCGACGGATGAGGCGAGCTCCTCCGCCAAGAGGCGCCAAGAAACCCATCCGGGCCTTCTCTCAGGTCATCCCGCAGCACCAGGCGGTTAAGTCCAGGCCACGCTGCCATCGCCAGCGACTCCATGTCAACTTCCAGGACATGGGCTGGCACGACTGGATCATCGCGCCGCTGGAGTACGACGCCTACCACTGCGAAGGCGCCTGCGACTTCCCCATCCGCTCGCACCTGGAGCCCACCAACCACGCCATCATCCAGACCCTGATCAACTCCCTGGAACCGCACACGACCCCGCCAACCTGCTGCGTCCCCACGCGCCTCAGCTCCATCAGCATCCTCTACATCGACTCGGCCAACAACGTCGTCTACAAGCAGTACGAGGAGATGGTGGTGGAGTCCTGCGGCTGCAGGTAGCAGCCACAGAAAACGGACTCCGTTTGTTCCAAGTTCTCTGAAATCTACAAAGAAAACCGTCACGGAGCAAAAGACTCGCTGCTGTATGGGGCCCGTCGTTGTGTAAAGTTACACTGTCAGAATTAACAGCAATAATTCAGAGAATTTAGTTTGTCATAAGAGAAAAACGATTTCAAAGTCATATTTTGGCCATTTTATTCCTCCTTTTATAAATATCACATTTTTAAACTCAATATTTAATTGGCAAGCTAAATATTTAGATTGGAGCTAAATAGTTTTGTTTGCTAACTGAATGTTTAGCTCTAAGCTAAATATTGAGGTACAAACTAAATATTTAGCTTTAAGCTAAATGTCATGTTTGCTATTTAAATATGTTGTTAGCAACCTAAATAAATAGTTACTTTTAAGTTGGCAAACAGCTGAATATTTTGTTTATTTCAAAGTAAATATTTAGTTAGTAGGTTAAATATTTAGCTTGCAAACTAAATATTTCCTTTGAAGCTAGTTAAAACTAATTATTTTGTTTGCTTCAAACTAAATATTTAAGCTAAATAGTAAGCTAACTCAGTAGGTTTGAACTAAATTCTGAGCTTGAAAGTGTGCCATTTATAAATGAATGACTAACATGGTGAAAATATGACTTTGTTATGATTGATTGTTATTATTGTTAATTTTAGGCTGAGTAAGTTTACGCAGGTCCGTCCATACTGCTGTGCCACAGACATGGCTCTCCCCACTCCAGTGGGCTTTCACACTGCATACCAAAGGCTTCAAAGACTAAACACAGGAAGATAAACTGATGGAGATTGTGCTCTTAAACTCAGACTCACTTAAACTGTTGACGTTGTCAGGATGTGTCTGAGAGACGGCCCAAAACAAAAACAGAAAAGACTCTCCTCAGATCCGTATCTGCATCCTGATTGGTGGAAATCGTTCTGCAGGAACATTAAGTGAATTATACTCAGAACCGCCCCCTTTTTTTCCAGCACTTATCTGATGGAGTCATTTGTATTCTTTAACCACGATGTCCTTTTTTCTGTAAAGCATGTGAAGAATTCCTGATGTATAAATACCAACCAGTGATGAAGTGCTAATCTGACCTGCTCCAAATGTGGGAAAATTGTTTAGACTAGTCTTCAATAAAAAATTCCAAAGTGACTGAGCTTCGGACTGCTATCAGTGGGAACCTTTGACCCCATCAGGAATGATGCACAGACTGAACTATTGGAGGAATCTGAGAGTTTCAGATGCCAGAAGTGCAGTCAAACACAGGAATGCCTTTTTTATTGATAACATCCATGTTTCACTGGCGTTGAACAAGTTCCTACAGTTTCTGGTTAATCTGCATAATTAACATCCTTAAAAAGGCCAACAATGTTCAAATAAACCAGCACTGTAAAACCTGAATGAATAAAATCTGATTAAAAATGACAGATTTCTGTTTCCTCCAGTGATGATTGATGATTAAAGAACAAACTGAAAAAGATGACGACTTTAATTGTTGCTGCTGATTCCACTTTGTCACTTGACGTTGGTGTGTTTATGTTTTAATTATTTAAATGGATAGTTGGTTTTTAAAATAATTATGTATCAATAATGAACTTTTGAGGTTGACTTGTTTCATCAGTAGCCCAGGCCTGCCGTCATTTCTGTTTATCTCCAAACCCACAGCCAAAAACAGCAAAAGCTGTGATCACTGCAGACGAACCAACATCTACTGAACCTCGCTTCAAGACAGGCTGGTTCCGATTTTAACATGTTTTGAAATATTTAAAGTTTAGTGATGCATCTAAGGTTGTTTTTCCACCAGATAGTCTGATTACAGAACCAGAACCATCTGCTCCACCTCCAGCTGCTGTGGTTCTGACCCAAACCAGCCTGTTCCCCTCCTGGCCTGTGGGGGCGCTGCACCAACAACCACTGCAGGAAACGACACTAAAACCTCTGAAGACGCTGAGAGCAACTTCCTGTTTCACCAGATGGAAACAAGATGGAGGCGTCAGAGTTTAGAGCTGGAGGATTTCTCTTTAGTCTTTAGACCAGGAGCCATTTCTGCTGCTAGCGCTAGGCTAGCATGTTAGCTCTGGTTGGATTTACCCAGAATGCCCTGTGTTGTAGTCTACTTCCTGCTTTTGGAGTGGTATCCGGTGAAAGCGCACCGCAGCATCTGGAAATGGAACAAGTGATGCATTTTTGGTCCCAATTCAAACCGAGTCTATCAGGCTGTGAGGTGTAAAAACATCCTAAGAAAAATGTTTCCTTGTTGTTGTTAAACCCGTCGGCAGTGAGCACACCTGTCCATCTGTCCGGGTCAGGGCCAGGAGCCAACCAGACACGGTGACGTCAGCGTTTCCTCTAATCACAGCCGAGGCTCCAGTCGGACCCTTCATCCCTCAGCATGGAACCCGGCTGACAGGCAGAAGCTGAGCAGAACCGGACTGGGAGACTCTCAGTAGTTCTGGTTGAGTTTGGATCCTGCGAGCGTCTCGTTTCTGTTCAGGATGCTTCGCTGCAGCTCTGCATCATTAACACGTCATAAAACGTGTTTTGTGCAGCTGCAGCAGTTTCTCCTGATTGTGTTTATGGCAGCTTGGTCTGAAATGAAGGATGTGATCTGTGGAGCTTTCAGGGTCCTTCTAAATTCAGCTTAACTCAGCAAATACAAGACGCAGATAAGACACAGTTTGTTTTTATCTGAAACACAAAAATACGCAGCAAACATAAATTTAGTTGCTGGTGTGACGCTAACTAAATAATACAACAACACAAATCATTGTTCTCAAATCATTTTAATGAGCTAATAATGATTTAGTTGCCTAGTCGTTGACTGCTTGGGATCCTTTTTGTGATCATGTGAGGTGAATTTTCTCTTGGTAGCTGTTACACTTGTCTGCAAAACAAGCCCACATCATCAACCTGCCACCACCGTGTTCTATAGTCAGTTCAAACTGTTTGAGCTGATTTGGTGAAACCAAACATTTCTCCTCAGGTTTCATCTCCAGACAATATTCTAGAAAGTTTTATTCAGATGCAACTGATTCAACCTCCCAAAGAAGCACTGCTCTGGCCTGACCTTTGACCTTTAAGCAGCTAATTGATAATTTCTTTGCGTTTCTTGCTGAATCTGAAGGGAAGCATATTCAGCTGATGAGATGTTTTCTTCTTGGAAATAATCTTTTATGCAGAAAGGCGGTTTAGAGATGACCTTTGACCCTTCCCAGGTTAATTAGCAGCAGCAGATGCTTCTTCATTGCACCTTCTATTTAAACATCCTGCAATATTAAGCTAATCACTGTTAATAATCAGTCAATAAATACATTTTATGCAGAACTTAGTTTCATATTTTTTAAAATAAGACGTTTGTTTTTGTCTTTTCACAAAAATCAAGAAGTTAAAAGTTTGTTTTAAGGTTTTATTATTCCAAACTGTTCAAAGAGCCGATGACAGTCACAGAAAAGTGACGCTGAAGACAAACATCCCGTGGAAAGCAGCGTTAATGTGAGCTACTGTCAGGCTGCAGCTGGAGGAGCTGAGCAGCAGAGTTCTGGCGAACCGGGCCGACACCGCCTGGATTTAATTATCACAGATTTCCACACATTAGTCCATGTGAGACACAGCCAGTGGATTATGCAAACAGCTGATTTAAATCTGTACGTATGATTTATGGTGACTGATATTTCCTATGATTTATGACGGTGTAAACGGAGGGTTGGCTCAACAGGAAATGAAGCATAATTGGAAAATTGACTTTGTGGTATGGTTCCTTTTTTCCTTGCTTTGATGGAAAACGATTGTTAAAGAGAAAACAGGATGACTGGGAGGCTGTTGGTGGAGTCGCATCAACGTTTGTCTTGACTCAACGTCTGCCTCCTGGTCTGAGGGCAAATATGCTTTTATATTGTCTTTATTAATGTTTATGTCTTTATCCCTTTCCAACACTTTAGCACCTCATCACAGCAATGCTCCTCCATCATGTTTCTGATGAGGGAATAACATTATAACATGATGCAAAGCTAAAGCAAAGTCGTTGACCTTTGATGACCTCTAGGAACGTTTCTCTGTGTTTCTAAAATGATAGCAGCACAAATGAAAATGTTTGCTGCACAAACGCTTCACAGCAATTTTGTCTGATTTGAAGACGGTGCAGAGGTCAACTTCACTCAGGTCACTGAGTCAACAAGGAAAGGTGGGTGGGGCCAATGAACATTGAGGGGCGGGGCCAGGAGAGGGAACGAGTGGAGGCGGTTAACTTTTCCTGTTCTTACAGACTTTTAAGGTAAAATGTGCAGTTGCCCTGCAGGAACTGAGTAAGTTGACGGGTCTGACAGAATATCGCTATCAATCAAAACTCACCAACTCCTGACTCGCCACCAGGGGGCGTGCCTGGGTGAGACGGTTTTATAGAGGTAAATGTTATTGTTTACATTTGGAAAATTTGCTGGATGATTCTTTAACTTGCCCTGCAGAACTGCAATAGAATCGCTAACAAAACCTGTTGGAACCAATAAATGCAGTACCACCCTTTGACCTGAAGAGGGCAGCACTGAGTGTTAATGTTGAATAAAAACACAAAGACAGAACTCTTGAACACAAATTTATTCATTTTATCATGAAAAAGTTAATCTGGAGGTTAGTTAATCTTTCATGAATTACAACCAGAGCAAATTCTGCGGAGTCAAAAGTCTAAGTCGCAGAGCAGCGATGATGAACGGCGGCTCTGTAGGTGCAGTGGCGCCTCCTCCCAGTTTGCTGTGAAGAGCTACAGCAGCTGTCATCAGAGCTTAAAGAGAAAAGCAAACTGCTTACCGGCTCCACTGCAGGGGCCAAAGTAAACCTGCTGCCCTCAGAAACACTGACCTGATGGGCTGAGGCGCTGCTGCAACAAGCTGTTCAAACAGAAACCCTCGCAGCGATGACGTCACACAAACACCGCCTGCTTTACAATACGTGTTTTCTCATGTAATGAGCTTTACAGGACAGACAGGCCCGATCCGTTCACACAAACATAAACATAAAATAATACTGAATGTTGTTTATTTTTTATTAGTTTTATGTAAATATTGTCACGCGGACGTTGCCATGTTGTTTATGCTGCAATGCATTATGGGTAAATGGCGCATTCTGAGTAACGTTTCAGTTTGAACCGGAGGCTTGAAATGAATGTAGAAAATGAGGAGCAACAAACGGAGGAAGAGGAGTTGGAAGAAGAATCTGATGTTGCTTTTCCTTTCAGGCTGATTTCAGGCTGCTTGATTTCAGGCTGATTTCAGGCTGCTGTCAGGCTGCTTGATGTCAGGCTGATTACAGGCTGATTGATGTCAGGCTGATTTCAGGCTGCTTGATGTCAGGCTGATAATTGGAGAGTAGTAGGAGAAAGTGGCAGAGGGAGAACCGGTCAGCAGGCCAAAGCATTAACTGTAGTAAAAAGCAAAGTTTTAAGCCTTGACTCCCATTTTCCAGTTTCCTTTTGGAAACCAGGAAACGACCGTAGCTTCAGCTTAATGCCTTGAAAAACTTTACGCTGCTGAAACTGTGACGCTAACGGGGTTTAAATCCAGTCAAAGTCAGGTCAGCTTGTGGTGAAGCTGTTGAAAGGCGAATCACGGAGCGGAGCAGCAGCCTCTTTCTTCCATCCATCTTGTAATCAGATTACTCTGCGGTTTGCCTCGTCAAGCCCAGAAATCAGCGGTTAAGCAGAAACACGGGCTGTTTATGAGTTTCAGGTTTCAAGTGTTTCTGTTTGTGGCTGGGAATTGTGGCAAAGCGTCAGGCCAAATCGGAGCGAACAGCATCAAGAGCCCGGCTGAAGAGACCTATTGTGTTTTCCTACTGGGTCGTAATCAGAACCAGATGCCCCCCCAGCGCTGTCCAGTTAAACAGCGCTGGGGGGGGCGCTTGTTAAACTGGACCTACCTTCATCGAACACAACTTTAATGGCCGCCCCATTGCACCACTTAACAACGCGCCTCCCCACAGAGGAACGGCGCGTCTTCGGTCCACAAATCCACGTCCAGGAGAAGAGACTGGATCCTGGTTCCCACAAATTCAGTCCGGGTTAGGAAATCCTCCATCGGAAGCTTCCTGTCAGGCTTCAGGTGCGTTTTATCAGTCCTGGGAGATCCATTTTACACATTCCAACAAATTATTACTTATTATTTAGCATAGCAGAGCCCAGAATGCAGCGTTACTGCTGCAGGCTACGATCCTCGAAATAAAACCCTGCAAAGTTTAAAAGCGTCAGAGAACACAAGAGTTTCCACCACCAGGATCAGGTTGTAAAGTTACAGTCAACAATTAGCAGCAATAATTTGGGTTATTTAGCTTCATGGGGTTAAAATGTCAGTTTCAAACTAAATGTTTATTTAAATATCTGCTTGTTGGATCAAACGTCCAGACTCTCCCGGTTCTGGTTCTGTTCTGCATCCAGAACCAGAGCCAAACATGGAGAAGCAGCTTTCAGCTTCTATGCACCACAGATCTGGAACAAACTTTCAGAAAACTGTAAAACAGCCGAAACACTGAGCTCCTTTAAATCTGGGTGAAACCTGGTCATCTTCAGAACCATAATAACTGGAACCAACACGTTTGATGTGTATCGATGGTTTTGATGATGGTGTTTGACGAAATGTAACGTTGGTCTCTGGTTTCTCATAATGTTGGTGACTGCAGGACGTTTCATGACTTTTCATTTCGTGTACTTTGAGCTGCCTTGTTGCTGATGTGCTACAATAAACTTGCCTGGAATGATGTTGCAGGAATGATGGAGCTCAAGTGTTTTGATAAGTAGAACAGCTGCTGCTGAGCAGTGAACTGTGTTAACTGACTTGAACAGTTTAGTGGTTTATAATCTGCAGCCTTTGGCCCTCAGATTATCCCAGAATCCTGATAATCGTCGGTTCCTTTCCTGCTCCACCAGCATGTCTCTCTCCAAACCTGCTTTCATCAGGTTTTCATGGCTATCAGATCTGGCTTGGACAATCTGATCGTTGTTTCTGTTTCAGTAAAAGCGCTTGGTTTCTTTTCTCTGACAGATGTTAGCGAGGAATTTCATCACGAAGCCGTTCCAGGTGCTGCTGAAAAGGAGAAGCGTTGCAGTTTCTTCTGGCACGTTGAGTGTGACGCCTCGCCTCTCAGCAGTGTGCGCCTTCCCAGCATGCAGGAGCTGGTATTTGCATATTATTCCAGTTTCTTTTCATATGGTGCTGATATGTGTGGCTTGGACATGGCGGGTTTTTGAAGCTCACAGTCTGAGTGTGCAGCCAGAGGAGGTGTTTTTTCTGGACACGGATTGCAGCCGAGAACATTTTAATCTCCAACTTTAAATCATAAGTAAGTGCTGGGCTGATGATTCACCCGCCTTCATCTGCAGGAATAAAAAGCTCTTAGTCTGAGTTTTTCTGAGCAGACAGAACAGTCCAAGCACCAGTTCAGGTTTCCTGTTGGTCCATCGTGGAGGTGATGAAGAGATGTCGTCTTCCTCCTCGAGTTTCTCTGTTACTTCATCCCCTTCTGCTGCCTCAGCAACCAAAGCAACCAGGCAACAAGGCCTTCAACGTGCTTTATGTAATAAAAACTACAAATAGTAGGTTATGAAACAAGCAATAAACATTTGCATAATATGTAACAAAATGATATTTTATCAAATATTATTATGAAACTCATTAACACACATCATGTCTCTCTCCAAACCTGCTTTCATCAGGTTTTCATCAGATCTGCCTGATGCATTGATAATGTTCCTCATACCTGCAGGTTTTTAGCCCTGATTTAAAGGAACTCAGGGTTTCTGCAGTTTTGCAGTTTTCTGGAAGTTTGTTCCAGGATTATTATAGTTTACGAAATAAAAAATAAAACTGAGAACATTTTTATGAATTAAAATGAGTAAAAATGGTAATTTATGGAGAAAATGTAACTATATCATGGATTTGTAAAACTAAGTAGAACAAGCAGAAATTAGAGATGAAATATCCTCAGTTTTTATGTTTATCAATCTTTTTATCAGCCTTTAAAATGATATAAATAGATATTTTCCTCCAAACATCTAGTGTACGTCAGTTGTTGACATTTCCAAAAACCCAGATTTGTTCCAGATTAGAAGTTGTATCCTCCCATGTCTGGTTCTGGTTCTGGTTCTGCAGCAGAACCAGAACCAGAACCAGAAGAGGTCCAGAAGGTTTACACAGCCACAGCAGATCGTTAAAGTATTTTGGTGCTAAGCTTATTTTTGGCTCTTCATCAGTTTGTAACTCATTATTTTGTCCCATATATTTAATTTTTCACTGATGTTATTGTCTTTTATACAGCTGATGGTAAATGTTCCTATTTTGTCCATTTTATGTGTTGATCGTGTTTCCAGCCAAGACAAATGAAGACATTTTAAACGCCTTTATCTGTTGGATCTCCGTTCTGCTCTGTAATTATGCTGGTTGGTTTTGCTGGTTGGTTTTTGACTGGTTGGTTTTTGACTGGTTGGTCTTGACTGGTTGGTTTTTGACTGGTTGGTTTTGACTGGTTGGTTTTTGACTGGTTGGTTTTGACTGGTTGGTTTTTGACTGGTTGGTTTTTTGACTGGTTGGTTTTTGACTGGTTTTTTGTTCAGTCTAGATTTTGGTGCTTTTCTATAATCTTAACTTGTATTTCCACCTGTTTACTCTTTAATACTCTTTAAGGCGTTTTTTACTGTTTGAATACATTTTCCATTGAAACTCTCCTTTCCTAACAAACCTTAGATTACTGCTGCATCGTGGTGATGGTTCCCTTCCACCTGCAGTCCTGAACGCGTTGCTCATGTTTAGTTAAAGTAAAGTGGATCACTTCCCGGGCCACACACGGAGCTGGATGGACGCTGCAGATTCACGCTGTGCTCCGTTATCACTGCCAGGTGTTGAAACCAGGAGATATCTGCTCTGGTGTTTCATCAATCACAACAACTTTCCTCAAACCAAACACACCTCCAGCTGCACAGAGATGTAAAACATTCTGACCATCTGTTTCTTTTGGCTCCTGGATCCAGATTCATTTTTCACTTTTATGAATATGAAAACATGAGGTGCAGTCACAAAACGGCAAAATTAAACGCAAGAAAAAAAATCTAAAGATTTAAAGGATTTTTTTCACCCTTTGCTGACTCTCATCATGTCTCAGGAGATTAAAATGTGTTTTAATGTAAATATTTGAGGCAGAAAGCAGATAAACAGTCAGTTTAACTGGCTGCATTATTGCATCTGCAACATTATGGGATGTTTCTGATCTGCAGGATGGCAGATCAGAAACATCCCAGAGTCATATCTAGACTGTTTAGTTCTCATCCAACAGTTTCATTTTTAATATATTTGCATTAAGACAAATGTTGAATATTAACTATTGGACCGTTTATAACTTCAGCTAAAACGCAACATCTGTCGCTTCTGAATAAAAACAATGGAAACACGATTCAGGTTTTAAATGCAAAAACATAACAGAGTAAAAACACAAACTAAAACCCAACAGAACAATAACGGATCTGAACGTCAACAGGAAGAGAAATGTGACAAATATCTGTGAACTCAGTTCCAGGACTTCCTGTCAGAATGTTTCTGGACTCGGTGATGATCAGTCAGCATCAGGTTTATGGCGACTTTAGCAGATTATTAAGATTATTAAGATTATTAAGATTATTAAGATTATTAAGAGGACTGGCAGGCGTTCAGGATGTGGCAGTGATAACTGGATCAAACCCAGAGAAACCAAAACACTGCAGAGAACTGAGGGAAACGTTTTAAATACAACGATTCATAAAGATAAAAAAGGCATTGATAAATAAACACAAGCAGGGTGAAGAACAGAAAAACTTTATTATTTCTGCATTATTGTTTAAAAAGTCTCCAAACATTAGTTCATATTTAGTTTATTAGTTTATTCTTAGAGCATTTAGATTTAGTTTTATTGTTTTCCTCTTTGGTTTTAGCTTCTTTGAATCCAAGTTCAGCTTACCCTAACTCTATTATCCCCCTAATTAACTCACCTGTCTTAATGTAACCCTCCACCACAGCCTCAGTGTGTGAGGTCACTGGTTCCCATTAATCTTTACTGGTTCTTCCCAACACTCTGCTCTTTCACCACTTTCTCTGAAGCTAAACTGTTTCTAAAAAACTGATGGAAAACAGGAAGCAGAATCCACAAGTAAACAAGCCACCAAAGAGAAACTGAACCTTTAAACGATGATGCAGCAAAGGGAAAAACCTAAAACCAAAGACTGAAAGGTCATGAAAGCTTCAGCTGATTGAAAAGCTGCAGCAGCTTCAGTTTCATGTCTGATTTCTTTATTAATGCTGAAGTTGTGTAGATGAAAAGCTGCGCACATGAAATTCAATGTTACATGAATATTTTTATGAATTATTTTCCGTCCACCTGAATGAGTGACGCGTGTTTGAATCCCTCATGCTGATGGTATATTTGCCGCAGTAACAGGATCATTTCCAGCTGTTTACTCGGCGACACCATCAGCGTTTCCTTCTTCCTGCTGCTCCTCCCAAACGCCATCAGTTTAATCCATCAGTTGGCTGTAAATCAGAAAGACGGAGCTTTTTATTTAAATGAAAATGTTCCAGATAATTACTGCTGAACTGTGCAGCTCTCCAGCTGTCAGAACCAAGCGGACCCACCAACACGTCCTCACACCTTGTTTCCATTCACACCGCAGGCGCTGCGGCATTAACTGCCTCCAGTCGCAGCATTTGGCCGACGCTCCACTCCATTTGTCTGTTTCCTCTCATTTTCATGCAGAAGCGTCTCGCTGTGAGATAAGTGTGTGCATACCTGGAGCAGCCAGACGATAACAAACTGCTTCCTGATGGAGCTGCGCAGGTTTTATGCATCTTCTGGTGTTTCCTTCTTCTTCTAACCACCAAGAAGGTCATGGCGCGAGTATCCCCACATGGAGAGCTTAATGCAGTTAGTGAGAAGCTCCGTTCCAGGTGGTTTATTCCTGGTTCCTCTCAGTTAGACTGAAAACAAACACTGGGAATGCTTCAGCGAGAGGTCAGGAGTTCTGGAAAGCCGCAGGAAGCTGGGGGTGAAGGTTTTCTATCATCCCGTCCTGATCTGAGCGGCTCCGTGAAGAAAGGCAGGTTCAGTTCTACAGAACCGAGCCGAAGGGTTTTTATCGACAGAAAAACATGAAAGAAAAATGTTAAAACCAAGATGTGAAAGGAGGAAAGAAATGTTTCAAACAGTTCATGAATCAGATTTTGCAGTGAGCGGTCCTGTGTTCATTTTGATTTAAAGGCACATTCAGAGCCACATGGAGCCGGTTCCACAGCGGCTTCATAACGGGCCTTCCTGCAGAACCAGAACCAGAACCAGAGACTAAAGTCTCCGATCAGAGAAACTTTGATTCCTGCAGCTGGTCTGACTGACAAACCAGAACCTGCTGCTGGTCCAGAACCTGCTGCTGGTCCAGAACCTGCTGCTGGTCCAGAACCTGCAGCTGGTCCAGAACCTGCTGCTGGTCCAGAACCTGCTGCTGGTCCAGAACCTGCAGCTGGTCCAGAACCTGCTGCTGGACCAGAACCTGCTGCTGGTCCAGAACCTGCTGCTGGTCCAGAACCTGCTGCCGGAGTTCTGATTAGAACCAGGAAGACAACGACACCACCAGGTTCTACAGTTCTTCACTGAGAGACTTTAATCTACTGCTGGTAGTTTCTAAATCATTGAAAGGATTAAAGATCTTCTGCTGCTGCTGCTGCTGCTGCTCAACATGCAGACCTGTCAGGTTCTGGTTCTGCTCTGCATCCAGAACCATGTTCGGCTCCGGTTCTGGTTCTGGGAACGCTGAGTCAGCGGGTCTGTATGGTTCATAATGGATCAGATTCTTCCAGTAGCGGGACCCATAATGGAAGAGAAAAGCTGTAAATGTTAGTGACTGGTTGGTTGCTGTTCTCGTCTTTGCGCCTGACAGATTCGTGTCGGAGCGACTATTTCAGGTTTTCTTTGGCTTTTGATGTGCAGCAGCTCATGTTTCTGTTCGTCCCTCTGTGTGTCTCAGTCTGGTGGTTTTTCTGCATCCATCTGTGTGAAGGAACACGTTATTGAAGCCGCGTTTCTCTGAGTGTGAGAGCCAAGAAGCCGCCGCCTCCTCATGTAACCAACACCTGCAGGAGCAACAGCCTCAGCTCAGCGACTGCAGGTCCAGGAAAAGTTTGACCCAAAATACAAACTATGAGGAGTAGCTTTGACACATGAACTCCTTTGTTCTGTTGTTTTATTGATGAGCTCACTCAGATAACAAAGACTTTGGTTTTATTGCAGCAGATCACTGTCAGGCACAGACTCTTCAGGCCAAAAGAGTCTTTTCAAGATGTTTGGCTCTGGAGAACTGAGAACTTCCTCGGGGCAGAGTTAGGGCATTTTTTCTTCATTCTGCAATAATCTAATGGATTTTTGTTCCAATTAATCTTTTTATTTCTGAGGAACTCCTAAATCCCGTGTCTGATTTACCCTACTTGTCATTTGATTAATAAATATTTATTAATCACCTAAATTCTGTTTTATTCTCCCTGTAGTTTTGAACCAGAACATTTTTTATGTGATTTTTATCTGCACATATTTTGGAAGGATAAAAAATTTAACATTAAAAGCAGAGACCAATCATAAGAGCGCCATCTAAAGTCTTTTCTCAGGAATTCGGCCAATGTGAGGTTTTCTTTAAGACCTGAATCAAACCGCTGGATTCTGACCGTCTGAGGAAGAAGATTGGAAAACAAAATCGTCAACATTCAGAAAACTCTGAACCTCTAAACGCCGCACACAGCCGCTCCCGAGGAGGCGGGGCTTGTTGCTCCAGCGCCTGAATGAGACGCCAACGTCTCATCTGATTGGCTGGTGGACGACGAGCGCTAACACTAAATTATGAAAATATTCCATGTAATGTTTCATCACAGCCATGACTTTTAATGATTTATTGTGTGAACAATCTTACATGATTTTAACTGACTTTCTTACTTAATGGAAATATGATAATCACAAAAAAATAAAAAATCAGCAGGATCTGGACAAATATGGCAGCACAGCATCCAAAATGCTCAGACTGTCAAACACTTCTCCAGCAGACGTGGCTTTTTCCTGCGTGCAGCTGCTGATTTAAATTCAGTTTCATTTTAGAGCAGAAGTTTTGTTCTTGGTTGGCAGCGATTGAGTTTTAATAACTTTGATTAAGTTGTTTGATTTTTCTCTGGGGATTTATTTGGTAATTCAGGACCAGTTCCAGGCTGGAAAAGGTCCAGATCTTAATTTATACCTTAGAATGACGTCAAATGAGACAAAAATGAAGGGTTAGTGATTTCCTGCCAACATAAATGCATCAGTTGTACATAACATAACCAGTAACATGACATAAATATCCTGGACTCTGACAGTTTCCTCCTCTTCCTGTCCTGCTGCTGCTGCTGTTTGTGGCAGAAACAGATGATTTGACTTCGCTGGTTGTATTTATCTAAAGCACTGAGTTGCTGGTCGGCCTGTCGCAATAACTAATAAATCAATTAATCACACGAAACACTAAACAAGCTCAGTAATTTGTTCTTGACTTCTGGGACAATTTATTGCCTGGCAACATTAGGTATTAAGACGGCCTAGTCAAAGCTGATTCTCAAAATATTCCAGCAAGAAAAGTATCCATATCCGTCTGAATTGTAATTTTTCTTCCTCACCACACCCTCCCAGCCCAGGCTGGTGTAAGACTGTCTCTGCTGGACGCTGTGTGTCTGACGGCTGTCCAGCCTCCAGCCTGGACGCCTCTGAAGCAGAACCTCCTCACCAGAGGCGCTTCCAGAAACGGAGATGGTTCACACCCACGCAGCGTTAGCTTTGGCCCGAACGCCCAGCCTGTCTCCCATTCTTACCCCGTTCATAAACACTGGTACTCGGACATGAAACCGCCGGGAGCGGCCACGCCCGGATGCACGCTGTAAAAACTCATAAATAAACGCACTAAATAAATATCACCACAGGGTGGCCTGCAAATATTATGAGAGACTGGTTTCCACTGAAGTAGGACAGGAGGAGAAGAGGCACATCAACCAGCACACACACACACACACACACACACACACACACACACACACACACGCACACACACACACCACACACACACACACACACACACACACACACACACACACACACACACACACACACACACACACACACACACACACACACACAGCTGCACACACACCACACACACACACACACACACACCCCTACACACACAGCTACACACACACACACACACACACACACTTATATATATATATATATATATACATATATATATATATATATATACATCCATCCATCCATCCATTTTCCGTCACCCTTCTCCCTAACGGGGTCGGGAGTCGCCGGTGCCTATCTCCAGCTGCGTTCCGGGCGAGAGGCGGGGTACACTCCTGGACAGGTCGCCAGTCTGTCGCAGATATATATATATATATATATATATATATATATATATATATATATATATATATATATATATATATATATATATATATATATATATATATATATATGAACACAGAAATAAATACAGGTGTGTGTTCAGTCAGTTTTTTCTTGGCTTTTTTGACAACAATCTGCTGAATCCCAGATTTCAGGTTATTAATTTTTTATTTTTCTGCAGCAGGTGAATGGAGGCTCATCTACTGCAAACATTGACTTTCGCTATAAAATGACTTTAGCTTCTAATTCGCTAATAGCAGCGCTAATGTTTTATACAAAGGCTAACATTAAAAAAATTGTGCACTTAGTTTGCCTTAAATTACATTTTCTGGATAAATTCTACATTTTCATTTGAATGTCAAAGTTTTCTATTTATGCTTTTATTTTGAATTGGGTGAAAACAGTTTACACAGCAGTTGTTTCCTTTTCTCTTTTTTCCCCCAATAACTTTATTTCAAACAATAAACAAACAGCAACAAAACAAAATACGGAGTCAGTAGAGAACAGAAACATGAATAAAATGCCTTTTATAGGTCAGTTATAAGTCAGTTATTTAAATTGGTGTTTCAGGGTTGTAGTCTCTACTTTCAATGGTTTTATTTTAAAATAAATTGGTTTTTTAAATTTTGGGAATATGTTTATAAAATAAGTATATGTATTTATTTGAACATATTTATTGTAAATGTTTAAAAAGCTAAAAACATGTAAAAGCTTTGTATTTCTAAAGTCACGTTTATCCATCCTGAGTCATTTCCAAATGTTGTGATCTATCCTAAAATAGATCCTCCTCATGTTCTCCACCCGTGATGCGGTGCAGCAAATGACGTTTATTCTCCACCCAGAATGCATTGCTGTAGAACGACAGACGTACATAGAGTCATTATGCCATCGCGATGCGTATTAAATCCATTTGAAGGTCATGGAGAAGATGATGCCAGGCACAGAGACTATTATTTATCTGCATGGTTTTGGTTGTCAGGAAATCCGCAGTAAACCTGTTGGACAGGATGTAATAAAGGTTTTATTTTGACCACATGAATCTGGCTAAGAAAAGCCCAAAATGTGAAAAATTCCTTTCAGCAGACAGAAAAAGTGAGACACAGCTCAGACCGCTGATGTCGGTGACATGGCCCATAACCTGCTGAGTCACAGGGACACTCCTGATCAACGTCCTATTTAAAGGACGAGCGTCTAATTTTCATCTCTATATTCAGGCCCATCTGGAGCGGGGGCAGCCTGTTTATTTCTTCCTCCTTCTCCCTGTTTATGCAGAGCGCTGAGGTGTGCAGTCGGACCAAAAGGCCGTGTCCATCATCCTGAGGAGAGGCCGCCGCCATGGAAACGCACTAAAAGTGCTCACAGCTACAATACTGCAAACCTGAGGGCATTCAGAAACTTGTGTCTGACTAACTGGATCATGTTCACTCCAAACAGTTCAGTCTGATCTCATCTGAACAGTTCTCACTGTAGTTCCCTGAATTCTCCACATCTGTTGCAGTAATCAGGTTTTTCCTTCAGCAGTGGAGTCTTGTGCATAGATGTAGTTGTGGTTGAATTCATTAACTGAACACTTTAAGCCCAAATTGTATTTTACACAATAAGTCAAGCTGTTGCTTTGCAGTTTGTTCCTTCACTGAACCAAAGGTTGGCCTGTTATGGATCCTGAGGTTCCTTTACGGTGAATTCCTGTCGTTTGTCTCCAGTGGCTTTCAGCTGAAACCACTCATTTGAAAAAGCAACAGGGAGACTTTTTGTGAAGTTTTCTTTGCTTTTGCAGCCGTGGTCGATCATTTGATTATGTGAAACCTTTTCATAGGCCATCAGTTGAAAGTTAAACAGCTGGTATTGATTTGCACAGAGCAGCAGGGATTTCTTCTAAACCTGACAGATTTCTGCTGGATTCTCACGTCCTTTTTATTCATGTTGTTGATGCTTATTACCAACGTTTTTACAGTTGCTTACCCTTCATTTATGGATGTGTTTGTGTGTTTGTGTGTGGATTGTCTTATTGTTGTGTATTTTAAGTTCATGTTATAAATACATTTGCTGAAATTTGTTTGAATTTGTGGTTTTATTTCGGTTATTCCAAACATTTGTTGTGTTTTAATGTCAGTTCCTTTGTAAAAACATTGAAAATGATTTTACTCCATGTCATGTATTGATGATTGTCTCCAGTCTGTCTAAATGCTGTTGATTGTTTTGCATCCTTTCCTGACCTTTGACCTGATGGATAACCATATTTTTCAATCTTTTTCAGTTTTTAAGTGGTTTTCCTTGAGACGACATTTGTTGCGATTTGGCGCCGAATAAACAAACTGATTAAATTATATTTTACTGCAGGTGAATGATTCTGACGGTTCGAACACAACGGGCCTGAAGTCTGAAACCGAATGAAAAGTTGCTGTAATGAAGCGTTAGTTTCAGCGTGTACCTGCTTTATTGACTTGTTACAGATTTATTTGTTTGTCGGTTTCTCAGCGTGTTTCTGTCTCCGACCCGCAACAGGAAGGTAGTTTGTGTTCTGGGTTGATCAGAACAACACACAGGGAAATTAGCCATGCTTAGTTAGCCGCATGGCGCTGACGCTCGGCCTCACCCCCACCCACTGAGGCTGACCCCCGACCTCAAAGCGCTGACGTCCACGCCGCGTGTTGGCGCCCCCTTCTGTTTGTCCCTATGTGTCCCTCTATGTGTCCCTCCGTCTGTCCCAGTGACTTTACATCCAGACTCCTTCCCTGTGCTGGTTGTGTAACCGGACCCTGAATAAAAGGAAAGCCAGTGTTCTGGTTCTGGTTCCTCCCACATGCACTCTCTGTTAGCTGACCTTTGACCTCATTAAGGGATTCTTTCTCCGCTTTGTGGCGATACTGCGCCGCAGCTCTTTTGTCTCCGTCTGCAGAGATGCATCGTTGTCCTGCTAATCTCATTGGATAATAATGTTTCCCAGCTTTTTGCTGCATGTTTCCTGTTTCCTCGTTTTCATAACCCTTAATCCTCCAAACCGCCGGAGACGATACGGGACGGCATCAAAGGACAAACTTTCATCTGCAGCTTCATACGGATTCACTTATGTTCCGTCTGAGGAACCTTTGCTGTTCATCTCTGCAGCGAGCAGACAGACAGGCAGACAGACAGACAGACAGGCAGACAGACAGACAGACAGACAGACAGACAGACAGACAGACAGACAGACAGACAGACAGACAGACAGACGGACAGACAGACGGACAGACAGACGGACAGACAAACAGACAGACAGACGGACAGACAGACGGACAGACGGACGCAGCTGAAGGGAAGCAGATTCGTTCCTTCAGAGGATCAGAAAACAGCTGAAAGGGAAACTTTAGCTTCACCGCATTCTGGGCTTTTCACCAAAAATGTCTTAAAAGTTTAGCTTAATACGACATCTCTGTTGTCTAAACCACGATGTACCAATCGACTGCAAGGAAGTGTGGAGAGATTGCATGACGTCAAACAAAATGGACGCCAGTCTCATTTATCCCTTACAGGGCGCCCTCACCAGTTGGGGGCGCTAAAGTTCCCGTTAATGTTTCGCAATTATAGCCAGAGTTTGGTGGTAACTATCACATCTACTCAATTACATTTACTTGAGTAAATTTTTGGAAAAAAAGAAAAAAAACTTTTAGGAGTGTTTTTATGGCGTTGTTACTTTTCACTTTTACTTTTTATAATTTTATTCTGAAGTGTCTCTACTGTTATTGAGTAAACTTTCTGCCCACTGAATGAAAAGCAAACATGTCAAAAATAAATTCAGCAGACACACACCTGCAGTTTTTGTTAAAGTTTCATAAGTGTTTTTTCAAATGACACTGATTTAAAAAAAAAAAAAATAATTTTCCTGATTTTGTTATTTTGCTACTTATGAGAATTCTTGTCATTTTCATCCTTAAAACATCTAAACTCTCACTCATGAGTGGAGTGGGTGCGATCAGGATGAGGGAACACAACGCTGATCATTTCTGCAACTTAGACGCGACATTTAGCAACTTTCAGACGCTTTTTCCCAACAGAGACTGGTCTGGAGCGGCAGTGACACTTGGCCTTTTCTCTGCTGCTGCAGCAGCTCAGCCGCCGCTCTGCAGCCGCTCTGCAGCAGCTCTGCCGCCGCTCTGCAGCAGCTCCGCAGCAGCTCTGCAGCCGCTCTGCCGCCGCTCCGCCACCGCTCTGCAGCAGCTCTGCAGCAGAGCGTGCTGCCATCACTGCAAACACTGAAAATCTTTCTGGACTATTCTACCACAAATATCTTATTACAGTTAAAATAAGAGAAAAATAACTTTTATTGGTGAGAAATTACAGATCATTTCACTTATAACAAAACATTTTTCCCTTATTGAAGTGAAATTATGTGCCACAAACAGTAAAATAAAAATCATAGGCAGGTTCGTCGATGGAGCAGCTGTAATTCTCAGCTGATTCAGAGTTTGATGCTGAATGTCTTGGATGGATGAATATGTTTTCAGATTTAAGAAAATGTTTTAAAAATCTGATTCTATTGATTTTCAAGTCATATCCAATCTGTAAACGATAAAATCATGAGTTCAGATCCTGGTTGTTGTAATTCGTGGCTTTTAATCAGTGCGTCTTACACAGTTTAGAAATGTTCAATATTCTGACCCCCTGCAGTTTTTCTAATATTTATTTCTAATGTTTATCCTGAAACAAATAAACAGAAGCACATAGATCATTTTTATGGCTGTAAATCTCACTTTGCCTCTGTTACACGTCACCAGGGATCACCATTAGTGCCAAGACACGCAGAAATGTTAAACATTAGACCACTGAGGCACCATTACAATAACTTCCTGTGTTTCCAGCCAGGAGTGAAAAGCAGCTAAACCCGAAGCGAGCGGCTGCGTCTCGGAGCGTCTGCGCCGTATCGCCTGTCGGCTGACCTCGGGTGTCGCTCATGCTGGGACTACAACGGAGCGCCAATGTTTTGTTGGGTTTTATTGTGTGAAACCTGAGCCAGGTGGGTAAATACGGAGCGGTGCCATTTTCAACAATGCACTGCCATTATGAGACGAATTACTGCCCAGAAGTCCAAGGACCAGAGTTATATCACTTCCTGAATAAAATGTGCCTGCGTGCCCTTGAGCCTCAGAGTTCAGCTCCGCCAGCGAGGTTTTGATGGATGTTCGTCTTGGAGAGCCGGAGCAGGTCTGGTTCTGGTGGACTGAAGGAAACTCTGGGTGTAAAGGAGCTGGAGGTGAAGAGTTCAGGTGGAGGAGGCAAACCGACAACATGGAGACTGAGTTAGTGTCACCGCCATAACTCAGGTCCAACCGACTGAACCCAGAAACACAAGCAGGAAGAGCTTCTCCGCATCCAGGCCCGGCCCAAGCCTTTCCGGGGCCCGAAGCGTATTTACAGTTGGGGCCCCGCTCATACCAATGTGTCAACAGGCATGTCGCAATAAGTTAATAAATCAATTAATTGCATTATAAGTTAGAAAGAGCTCAACAATTTCCATTTGCATGATTTACTGTTTTTCTCCTTTTTACCAGAAACTTGATGATAAAAACCTTCAGTCTGGTGTTTTGGTCTGAAAGGACAATTTTGTTTACAGAGATTTCATTATTGATTTTATTGGTTGTTTGTGTTGTTTTGTTTATATTGGATATTTAAAATGTCTTCCAGTTCTAGTTCTAGTGTTAAATGTCCATAAAAACTTAAAGTACATGAATCTTTCAGAATGCATTGTTGCGTTACAATCCCATGAAAACGGTCCCAAAACAACAATATTATTGTTTATCACAATAACGTCTGGAACAATTTATGGTCCAGTGAAATTACTGGCGATGGGCCGACATGTCCACACCGTCATCATTCCCACTACTCTACCAGAATGTAGCATTTCTTTAGCGTCATTTGTAATTAGCCTACATCACACTGGTGTTTTCATGGCTGTTGAATTTAACTTCACAGAATTACAAACAAAAAAACATCATTTGGATTTTGAAATGCTGAGCGGTATTTAAAGTGTGTATTATTATTTTAATTATTTGAAAACGCTGAATTCACAGTAAACAAGTTAAGACGTTTAGTATTTTATATTTCCGCAAAACAAGCATCACCCACGTGTGTAATGGCATTTATTTAGTATTACTCAATGTTAGTTTAAAAAACGATCACTCTTCACATTCTTGAGGTCCCCCTAGTGGTGAGGAGGCCCTAAGCAGCCACTTAATTCACATATAGAAAGCAAATATTTAACTCCAGATTAAATATTTATTTTGGTAACTAAATACCTTAGCATGCTTGCTAAATATTTCTGTAGCAAAAATAAAAACAAATATTTTGTTTTAAAGTAAATACTTAGTAAGAAAAGTAACTAAATATTTATCTTGTGCATTAAATATGTAGTTTGGAGCAATAGTGAAAATATGGCTTTGAAAAATTAACACCTATATTTTTTCTATATAACAGGTACAATAAGCACAATTTCTGCTGTTAATTTTTTACATTATGAAAAGCGCCCCATAGTTTCCCGGCTGCGTTTGAACTCTGAAGCCTTCAGGGTTCAAACCCAGCAGAAAAGTGGCGGCTGCAGCGCACACACCAGGGAGGGAGGTGGTGAAAGTGCAGGAAAACCGTGTTTTTATCTGAGCCGCTGCTACTCGGGGTTTAATCCCAACAAAGGCGACCTTATCCGCTCCTGTCGACAAGCTTCCTCTCCGCTGGCCCCACCACTGCTGCATAATGTCACATTGTTCAGGCCAGACCTCCAACGTCTTACTCAGCTTTTCAGGAACTCGGAGAAAAGGTGAATTCAGACTTGCACCTGCTCCCACTCAGCACTTCTGCATTTTGATATTTAGAGATATTATTATCCTCAAGTTGTTCCATGTGTTTTTCTGACAAAGACCACTTTGTCCTCTGAGCAACCTTTTTTCTTCCTCTGTGGTTTCACTTTGTTTTCAGGCTCAAAGACTCTAAACTTGGGTCTTTTCGTAGCAAGACACATTTTCCAATGTGCAGAAAAACCTGGACCTGACTTATTTCCAGAACTGTATCTTCCCATTTGGGTCAGTGGTCCGGATCTGATTGTCCTGACAGATCTGGTTTCCACTCTCTGTTCCCGTCTCCTCCAGCCAACTTGACCCTGAAACTATTTAACACAAAAATGCCGTTTTGTGAACAGCAGAAAATGTTCCTGATATGACAAGCCACATCGAGCCGCAGACTTTCCCACAGCAGCCGGTCCTGACCCGGATGTGTCCGCAGCGCAGCAGTGTCTGGTACTGGTAAACAACTGTAATATCTAAGTTCAGAAGAATGCTCATAATGGGGCATTTTACCTGATTGTTGCTGAGCTACTCTGCCAAACACACAGTCATGCCTGCCACCCTGCCAAGCAGCATAAACACGCCGCAGACAGATGTTCACGTCTCCCAGGAATTCCCAGGAGACTCGGTGAGGCCTTGCACCTGCTCAGGACAGCGCTCCACATCCTGGACGCTAATCACGGCCAGCCTCGCTTCGCTGCTGCCACGGCAACGGAGGAGCCGCAAATAAAACAAAACAAAGACAGCATGGCAAAAAAATAAACAACAACACAGTTGGAGAAACTCTGAAGTTCATCCAGAGGCCTGAAACCAACCGGACCGCCACTGAACACGTCCATGATTTTCTCACAGATACGAGGATGATGAGGCTGAAATTTTCACCAAATGACAAATGAAGTGTAGCAAAGAGGAACAAGACAAAAAACAAGACAAAAAACACGCTGAACACATGAAGGAAAGAAGCTGTAGGAAGTCAGGAAAACCACTGAAATCTGCTGGTTCAGTCTGAGCTGATAAAAATGTTTTTAATATCAAAGTTTATACATATATAAAAACACTTCTTAAACATGTTTTAGGGTTCGGTTAGGGTTAAGGGTCGGTTAGGGTTCGGTTAGGGTTAAGGGTCGGTTAGGGTTAGGTTAGGGTTCGGTTAGGGTTAAGGGTCGGTTAGGGTTAGGGTTAGTTCAGGTTTCGGGTTCGGGGATGAAAGACAAAAACTCTCCAGACCTTCATACCTAAAATTTGACATCAGAACCAGATTTATTCCTAAACTTCCGGAGAGAAGACATTCACTGATGGTGTGTTTGGTCAAACTTTATTTTTGTCGTTTGATGCGGTTTGTTTTCATATTTTGCTTTTCGCCACTGGACTATGATTCATACTGAAAGGTGACGATCTTTACTCTGAACAGGACAAAAAACAAACTAAACCTGGAAACAATTTACTGCAACAAGAAAATGTTTTATGTGTTGTGATCAGTGGCTGTGCTAACTGGCCTTAACATTGTCAACATGCAGTTCTAGCAACAGTGTAGCAGAGAGCAAGATGGGCAGCGCTAAGACCCGCCTCCTGGCTCTCATTGGTTGTTTGCTTGATGTTTTTCACAGATTGTTTTTCTGACACCAAACTGTCATGGCGACATGAAAGTTTGAGCAAATGTGTTTTGTAAAAGTTACATAATGCAGCTGTGAAAGCAGAGCACAGACTTCAGGTTTGGAAGCTTTGCTCTGGTTTTCTAAATGCTGTAAATGTCCAGGATAGTCTGATAAAAAGGTGAATCATCTAAAGCGTCTTTAAGACATTTTCTGTGCGATTTTCTATGATCTTTGGAAGTGCTTTCCACTTTTCCTGCTCTGAACTTCTGTTTCCAAACGAGTTTTTTTGTGGCGGAAAAGATTTCTGTGTTTTGTCGGCAGTTCCTGATCTGAACCTTCTGAACATCCTGTGTTTTCGTTTCATTTGACTCTGATGGTTTTTGGCATCAGCAGCGTCGTGAAACTGGAATGACTGGTTTGGCATTTTGAGGCAAAACTTGGTTCAAACTGCAGCAAATCAGAACCGTGACTAATCCTGAGTGAACGGACCTGTTCGGGTCAGAAACGACTTCTTATAATATTTGGAGAAAAAAACCTCTGAACTCTAGTCTGACGTTGAGTCATGACTTCATGTGACTTTTCACTCAGCAGCTGTTTTCCCTCCATGCCTCGGAGGCAGCAGGATTTCACCAAACACGTTTTTCTCAACTTAGCAGAAACGTTCTCGTCTTTTGTTTGGCATTTTGGAGAACAGTTGCAGGAACGGGATCCTGTAAACCATCAGCTGATGTCTGCTTCACTCGGCAGGATTTTAAAATTCTGTTGATTTTCTACAACATATGTCGATACAAAATCTGAGCTTCAACAGGTTTGGTACGCAGAGATGGGCAGGGAACCCAGAAAATGGTCTCAAGTAAGAGTAGAACTACTTAAATATATTTTCACTCAAGTAAAAGTAAAAACGACTTGAGTAAAAACTGTTTTCTAAAAGTTTACTCAAGTACTGAGAAGCTGTTCATCAATCATGTCATCTTCGAAAATCACATAATCAGATGGACAAAATAAAAAGTTGAGAGAAAATGTTGATATTTTAAGACCAAAATGAAAATAATTAATGTAAATAACATGAATTCAAAATTAGGCAAAAGATTTTAAAAATCCTAATAATTTTCTTTCAATATAAAACTGCAGGAGTGAATTCTGGTGAATTTTTGGTCCAAACATGTTTTTCATTCAGTGGGTTGAGAATCCAGACATTTTACTCACATAAGAGTAAAAATACTTCATAACATAATTACTAAAGTAAAAGTGAAAAGTACAGTGTAGTAAAAATACTTCTAAAAGGAATTTTTTTCCAAAAAGTTACTCAAGTGCAACTGAATAAATGCAACTAGTTACTTTCTGACTCCACATCTGTTGGTTCCAGTTTCACTCAGGTGGGTTTTCTCATTAAATCTCTCAGAAGCAAACATGAGTTCAGAATAAAAACAAACATGGCCGACTGTTGGAAGAAGCGGTGGTCAACGTTTGCTGACTCAGCGAACATCCACTTTTATGTTGTTTTCTGTCTTTTGGATTTCTCTTCATGTTTCTGTCATCTCACTTTCTAATCAGTCAAGACCAGGTTTTTATTTTGGCGGTCCATTTCTGGTTAGCATCAAGGGAATTAGCATGTTAGCTAAATATTTAGCTTGCTATCTAAATGAATGAATAACTTGATGAAAATATGTCTCTGTCTCTTAGTCTCAGACTAAATAACTCAAATTACTGCTGATAAGTTTTGAAGATTTAGTCAAAAGCATCTCATAATCATCTTGCCATGTGAACCAGGCTTGACTTCCTGTAGCAAATCGGTCCGCCTTAGAGATAAGCAGAACATCTTCATTGAAAAGAGTCCAGTTAGGTGGTTCTGATATCTGCTGGTCGCCTTTATTTGAAGCTTTTCCAAGAATGTTTTCCTGGGAGAAAATCCAGGACTTTGAGGAGGAACCAACCCTGAGGAACACCTCGGCGTCACTGCGGATAAGTGGAAGACAATAGATGCTGGGACGGCTGGTGTCCTCAGCTTTCATCTGATTTAACTGCAGTTTGAAGATGGAACCGCAGTTTTCTCCATCCTGTTTGCGTCTCACTGGTCTGGGATCAGAAACACTCGCAGCTGTTCCAGCAGTCGGCTGCGGCAGATGTGGTTGAGACGTCTTTGATGAATCAGAACCAGAACCAGAGTCTGATTTCAAAAGGAATCCTCAGTTTCAGTGAAGAGTGAAAACACGTTTGATCTTCTGCTCCAAACAGATCTGCTTCACCTGGAAGCAGATCTGTTTGTTTGAGGAGGTGGAAAACAATCTGATGTTTCTGTTTGTTTTTGTTAACGAGACGCAGAAATGTCTGTTATGATGCGTAGAAATTAGGTTCATGAGTGGAACAGTCTATCAGTCTGTCATTGTTGAGGAGACATTTTCCTGAGGTTTATACAGACTGAAATTCAGCATTACGGTCATCTGAAGATTTGAACTTTGACTGGACCATTCCACCATTTTGTTTTTCAGCCGTTCTGATTTAAATCTGCTGCTTTGTTGGGGTCATGGTTCAGGTTGAACCCGGCTTCAGCTTGGACTAAAGCTGGGCTCTAGAAAACTTTGTTCCACAGAGAAGCTCAGGGTTCACTCAATGTGTGCAAGGTGCTCAGAGACCATCATCCCTCCACCACCGTGCTTCACTCTTGGTGTTTGTGCTGATCTTTGGTGTTTGGGTCTGTCCAACATGTCAACTCTGCTCCCAGAGAACTTTGTCCCAGAAACGTTCCAGTGCATCCAGACACAGCGTTGCTGTTTTTATACCTGATGATCTGGCAGACTCGGTTCGATTTGCGACCAAAATGGAAACATTTCTTCCATTTTCTCTTTAAGCTGCACTAATTCAAACTAGTTAAGCAACCTGTTCCCCTCCTGGACTAATAATTATGCACCAAGAATCACTGAATGAAACAACACAAACCCGTGAAGACATTCAGCACAACTTCGCCAAATGGAAACAGAAATGAAGCAGCACCAGATTTCAGAAGTTGTAGCTGCACGTTTTCATTTGTTTTAGTTGTATTTACCCAGAATGCCCTGCGCTGTAGTCCACTTCCTGCTTTTGAGAGGACTCTAGTCCGCTTGCTGTTCACATATCCATGCAATCTGCACCAGAGTTCACTTCAACCAAACTGAGACGTTGGTTTTAGGCAAACCAGAGTTTGTGTTTCTGGTCCGTATCAGAGTTTGATTACGCGTTCACACCTCTCCAACTGAACCGGACCAGATTAAAGCCGACTAAACATGGCTGATGCTGCTGCTCTCTGATCATTATTAATGTCTTCCAACCCTGGTCCATCACATCCAAACTGATTAAACTCTTTGTTTTTATGAAGAACCAGTGTATTTAACCAGAAGTACTGATAGTAAGATGTACTTTAGTCATATCTGAGCACGGAAACGCCGGAGTTTCCACCGTCGCTGACTGATCATGTTTGAATCAGCAGTGATTCACTGCAGGCTGTGCTCAGAAATCCACCTTCAGGATGATTTCACTGTTGGACATCAGAGTCCTGCTGGAGCGCATCGTTCAGGGAAACAGCTGAATCTAAAACCAAGAGCATCTCCTCCAGATGAGCAGGTGACGTGTCCAGCTCGGGCAGAACCAGAAAGCAGGCTGCCAGCGGCCCGCAGGATGACGGTAAATAAACTGTGTACATGTGTTTGTGTGTGTTCCAGCGTTCAGATCAGGCGTCGGGTTGCGTTAGCACGGAGCCGCGGAGAGAGACGGCAGCTCTGGAGTCTGTCAGATCCGTTCAAACCACGACACCAAGATGTAAACTTTCTCTGGGATGTTTGTATCTCAGCTTCGTTTAGGATGAAGAAAGAAGAAGAAAATCTTTGCTGTAATTGTTTCAAGAACTTTCTCGCACATCAGACTGTGAAGATTTTCCCCTGCTGATGTATTTCCATTCGTTCGCTGAACTTTTAAGAGAAACTTATGGCAGATTCTGGTCTGGAGCAAACAGCAAAGTGATGGTTCTTCTGGAGAGGCTCCTGCAAAAGCAAAGATTCCTCATTCAGTGCTTTCTTTCTTCTTCTCTCAAACATTTGACCATCTCTGGAAAATATCTGACAGCTAATAAAAACAAAGAAACAGAATAAACTCCTCGGCTGCCTCTGGACACAGTTGTAGCCTGTTGCAGTAAATCTGTTGCAGTAAAACGCCGTGCAAACATGTTCCTTTGGCAGCCATAAATTAGCGTTGAGGAAAAACACAGTGTGACTTCTGGAAATCACCAGTGAATATCATAAAATATCTCCATGTTTGCCTCAGCGGCGTTAGCGTTCCCTGACCGGTGGCTCCCATCACTCCGCTGTCAAATAAAGTCCTAAAGAATCTCCTGAAACGAGTAAACGGCAGTCACAGCGAGGAGCTCTCTCCTGTGGAAACGGCCTTCGTCTTCCCGGTTTCCCACGTCTCTCGGTATTCCCAGGGTCTCTCGGTATTCCCAGGGTCTCTCGGTATTCCCAGGGTCCCTCGGGGCCGCCGCCCGGAAGTGGCGGCGCTTTCGCATCAGAAGCCTCTGGGAAGCCGAGGCCGTTCATTCGAGCCGAGTGCTGACAGTTTGAGAGGCTCGTTAAGAACCGCAGAGCCGCCATAAAAAGTTCACGTCTCTGTGGTTCAGCCGGGATCTCTTTAATTAATCAGCTATTTTTCTTCTTCTTTTACTTCTGGTTTAATAGAACCAGAACCTTTAATCTGGACCTGACATGCTCTGGAGAACATTTACCAAATATCTTCCAGATTAGGAGGAATAATCTTGTTATTGTGGGAATGATCCCTGGACTCATCTCCAAAACAGAAAGCAGGTTCAATATGTTCGGTGACTGGTTTTAATGGTTTCCATGTTTTCTTGCTCCACCAAGATCACGTCATCAGAAGGGACAGCGGCTCGATTGAATGTTTTAATGGAGTTGGTTTCGAGGTTCTCCGTTGCTGAGTGTCGCTGCAAATCAGCAGAGAAATGACTGCAGCTGCTGCGGCCCAGACCGTGACATGGAGAATCTCCCCACCGGACCAGAACCGAACCGAGTCACACGTTAACCTGCTACAGAGGGAAACTTGCCACTGGAACGTGTTTTTGGTAAGATGTAACTTTATGCTGTTTGTGGCTGCAGCAACAAACGGCTCCCAAAACAATCCCTGCAAAAGCTGTCAAACAATATTGTCACATTTCAGCTTTGAAAGCTGGTTTTCACACATATTTTATAGCCTAAAGTTCTGACGAAAGCCGGTTGGCGAGTTGCTAACACGTGAACAAATGGCGGTTCTGGTTTGCGATGGAAGTCGCGCTCATAAATCACGCAAAGCCTCATGGAGGCCGGGAACAGATAAAGTGGGATTAGAAACAGAAACGCAGCGTTTTCATCCAACGCTGCTGTTTGTGCGTCAAATTTACAGGCGTATCAGAAACACGGAATGACACTAAAGTTCCGCCTTCAGGAACTTGATATGTAAAAATAAAAAATAAAAGTGACGAAAAAAAAACTAGCAATTTTATGCATTAGCATTTTTTTTTAACACATTAAAATCTACATGATAAATTGAATAGAAATTGAGACTCAGAGAGAGTCTTTAAAGAGACAGAGGCCCAATTTCAACATGTTAAATCAGGAATATAGATTTAACACACATATAGAACAACTGAATGCAACATCATTACCTGGCTGGAAAACACTTACTGCTTCGTTAGCGATGGAATGAGCATCAACACAGCGGAAAATAAGAGTCTTAATAATAAATAATACATTAATGCATTAAACAGTTAATAGCTTCTTCACTACTGATTTAAATGCAACAGTTTGAAACCTGGATGCAGTGAAACAATAACTCCATGCAGGGCCATCTGCTGGTCCGGGGTCAGAGGTCAATGGATACCAGGTGGGGTCCACCCTGGACACTATACTGAAGGAATTACCGGATATAGAGAGACCAGTTGACCCAACATTCAGGTTTTCAGACTGGGATTTGAACCCAGGACTTCAGCAACGCTACCAACCAAACATCCAGTTTTACCTTCAGCTCATTTTTATCACGTTTAACCAGCTGGTTTTTCTCACACTAATTAAAACATCCTTCCTGTCTCCTCTTCCTCCTCCTCAGGGCCGGACCAAGTTTGCCTCATGCAGCAGCCGCTTAGGCCCCCGGGGCCAGTAAGGGGGCCCCCTGTGGAGCTGATTTTTATTATTATTATTATTATTATTATTATTATTATTATTATTATTTAGTAATGATTTCTGTCATTATAATAACAAAACCACACAATTTCATTATAATGTTGTGATTTGTTTTTACAATTATATATCTACTAATTATTTTTATGGACAAAAATAAAACATAGATTGCTCTTGGGGGCCCCCTGGTGGCCACGGTTGGTCACGCTGCATCGGTAATGTCAGCTGCATCGCATGGAAACATCCAAAGCATGGAGGAAGATAAGTTACCAAATCAATGTCACAAAAACAGATTTATCCTTCAGGGACAGAGAGAAGAAAGAGGAAGAAGAGAAAAAAGCTGAGATAAAAGTTTGTTTTGATGTTTATCAGAAAGATTGGTGGAGCTGCTGATAGAAACTTAGCTTGATGGCGACCTTGTTGAACGGTCCAGTTCAACAGCCAGCAACATGAATACTGCACATCAATGAGCCACTTGACCAACATTGCTTAGGGCCCAATGGAGCCTTGGGCCGGCCCTGCTCCTCCTCTTCCTCTCTGCTGCTCTTCCTCCGTCATGATGAAGGTAAACTTTCACTCAGGGAAAGAAAAACAGCAGAAAAGCTGCAGCTGTCATGATCTCACTGGGTCCTGCTTTCAGGTTAACTTATCTGCAGCCTCTTTATGACTCTCTGCTGTGTGTGTGTGTGTGTGTGTGTGTGTGTGTGTGTGTGTGTGTGTGTGTGTGTGTGTGTGTGTGTGTGTGTGTGTGTGTGTGTGTGTGTGTGTGTGTGTGCGCTTACCCAGCCTAATAAATCCTGACAGGCTCTCGACGGTAACTTGGATGAAGTTTCTCTCACTCTGCTCCTCTTGCCGGCTGCCTCACCTTTGACCTCTGTTGAAATCTGCCTCTTTAGAAGCCCAGGAGTCACATGACCTTAACTTGAGACATATTCATTTGGTTTCATCAGGTTTCATCAGGAGAAGAGCTGTTTAGTGTGGCCAGCAGCTCTCCAGGAACCGTGATGTCAGTAACGTGTTACTGTTTCCAACTGTACTCAGATTACAGTAACTTTAAATTTTACTGTTACTTTTCGTAATTTTCTACTTTTCTCGATGTGAACGTCCCCTAGTGGAGGAAGGAGTCACTACCAGTCGATCCCAGAACAGGAAAACCAATTGCTGAAAGGATAATAATAATAATAATAATAATAATAATAATAATAATAATAATAATAATAATAATAATTCTCTTCCAACCTATCAAAATATCCAGCTTCAAAAATACTACATCAATATTTATAAAAACATTTTGTAATGAGTGGAGATTTGAAGAAGCTGGTCAGACATGAGCAGAGATAAAAGTAACTAATAAAGTCATTTGTAATCTAATGTAGTTACTTTAATGTCAAGTAACTGAGCTGCTGTTCAAGGAGTAATCAGTCATGAGGAATCAAGTGGTTTTCTGTGGTAACTGCTGAAGAACCCTCAGAAGATACTTTAAATTTTCTCCAAAGTTAAACCAAGTGTTTGTTTTTTTTTCTGTTAGAGTTAAAAAATCAGATTCTCCTCAGTCAGTTGACTTCATATTCCCTCCAAGTTTCCTCAGATGTTCCTGAACTTTTATGGTAATCTTCTTCTTTGTTCTGGTTTCCACAGAAACTTTCTGGGCCTGTAGGAACTTTCCAGCTAAAGTCCATTCCTCCTTCAGGAGCTGCAGTGGAGAAGCCGGTGGCTCCAGGTTCGGCCGGGGCCAGACGTCGTTTGGTTTCCTACCTTGTAAACCAAAGTATGCAGGACAGAGCAGCTCTGAAGGTACATTTTAATGGATTCCTTGAAAAATGAGAAGACAAACCAAACATTTTCCTCCCAGAAATCCCAGATCAGCTTGTTTGGGTCTGCAGCACTCTTAAGTTTTAAGCCCAGGTTCATCAGCGCCTCCCGTCATTAAAGCAGGTTTCTTCAACTTTCTGCTCCTTCCAGGTTTCTCTTTCCCACAAACGAGCTGCCGTCCTGCACACAGTGAGCAATGAAGTCATTATCAGCTCCAATAGGTGGCGCGGCGCCCATTTCCACAGCACTGCAGGGAAATAACATGACAGCAAAACAAACGACACCATTAGTCATACTTAACACCACCTGTAAATCAGCCCCCTGTGTGTGTGTGTAGGTGTGTGTAGGTGTGTGTGCGTGTGTGTGTAGGTGTGTGTGTAGGTGTGTGCGTGTGTGTAGGTGTGCGTGTGCGTGTGTGTGTGGGTGTGTGTGTAGGTGTGTGTGTAGGTGTGTGTGTGCATGTGTGTGTGTGTGTGTGTGTGTGTGTGTGTGTGTGTGTGTGTGTGTGTGTGTGTGTGTGTGTGTGTGTGTTGGGAGCTGCTTTAGCAGGTTATTTAGCTCCTCCACTCCAAGCTGTGGAAAATATGAAGCCACGGATGAATGACAACGTTCAGTGAGTGATTATTCAGATAATTCACACGCTGCAGCAGCTTCAGATTTTCCACTACAGTTTGAAAGGATCCTGGATGAAGTTCAGTCGCACAGAGCAGCTGATTCCTGCTGGGTTTCCTGCTTTCTTAATCTGGATCTGCGTTCACTACGGTGATCTCTGGATCAGGGTTATGTTTTTATCAAAGTGTTTCCTCCCGTCTTTAACCCTTTAACAACGTTTTAACCAGCATGGCTCTGAGAAGTGGTTCATAATGAGCTCAGCAGGTGTTGCTAATTGCTGATGGCTAGTCTGAAGGAGCTTTTATACCTAACCTGTGTCTAAAAGGGGGGGTAGGTCCAATCAGGCATTTTGCACAGCTGAATTGTTGCCAAGGAAATTAAAGGATTTCTAAGAAGATGAGGGAATAACATTATAAGCTAAAGTAAAGCTAAAACAAGGTCAATTTGACAGGACACTGTGCCTTTAAGTGATTCTATTGCTGGATCTGGATTGAGCACATTCTGCCTTATAAACCAGCCTGGTTTACACAAACTAAGGCAGAACTCAAGAGAATCCAGTAAATGCAGAAGATTTTATTTTATTGTTGTTTCTTCACATGAATCAACTCGTCTTAATGATCAGCACCATTTTTCTGAACGCATCAAACTCAGAGCAACAAAAGCTGAACCAGTCCAGGTTTAGCTGGATGGGCGGCTTCGATGCTAACCCTCAGCAGCCGCCGGACCTGCAGGAGATCCAACATGGAGCTGCTGAGGTGTAAAGAGTCTGATGGGACTGCCTATGAAAACCGGGCTGTAAAACCGAACAAGGAGCCTGTGAGCGCAGCAGCAAGCGGCTGCAGGAGCCCAACACTGCTGGAAAACAGCACCATGGTTGCTGTTTCTGTGTGTGTGCAGACTGCAGCTAACAATGGAGAACCTGGAGATAATTTGCGCCTGCAGAAAAAGCCCAGGCAGTCTGACAGCTGAATAACCAGAGAAGAAGAAGAATGCGTGGGAGCAGGAAGGAAGTGGAGAAACAGCGCCCCTCGCTGTTCTCCGGCCTGCGAGGCGTCGTCCAGCCGTTCCTCATAACTCACAGTAAAATCCTCCAAATCTGCTTTCAGTCAGGATTTGGTGACTGTAAACAGACAGAATCTAGTTTAGCAAACCATAAAAGGTTTGGATTCATTCAACCACCGTTTTTATATATAGATATATTTAATGGAATATATTACTGAAAACCAGCCTATTTGCTATCATTAGTATTTTAGCTAATTTTGGCTTTTACGTGGGTTTTTCACACTGCATGAACTTTGTCTTGCCTTTCTGCAAATCTTCAGCTGTTGGCTTCAAACGCTTTTGCCATTTTCATCAAAAGCATCCACGATTCACACTTTCATTTTCTTAGGAAATGTACACTTTCTAGTTATATTTATTAGTCTTTATGCACAGCGCCATCTAATGGAATGTTTCAAAACATCAATGTCAAACCAATATTCAGTATTTTAACATTTTATGCACATATCCCTGAGGGAGAGGAAGATATTGATCTTCTCTCAGTAAAACCAGTGAATTTGCTGGATGTTCAGACAAACTGATCTTTTTGCCAAAGTGGATCAGGACCTCAGGTTCCTAAACGGGTCAGCTACATGTTTCTAATATTTCAGTAACAAATGCAGAATTTTACATCAAACAATCAAACGTGTTTTTGAAGCACATTTCAGTAACAAAGCAGTTGAAAAAAATTTTACCTCATAAAACCATCCTGCAGTCACCAAATGAGAAACCAGAGACAAACATCGTTATCATTATCAGTATCGATTTATGTGTGATATATCGACGCTCCTCAGGTCCTTTCTGCTGAAAACTGATTAAAGTTTCAGTTTAATGCATCTGGATGTTAATATTCATAGGAACTTTTATGATTTATGGAGAAACATCCCGAATATCTGTTTTCTTGAGGTTTTTTCTTTCCAACAGCGTCGTCGTCCTGATCAAACAGAAGTAAATATTTTCTTCACAAACGTCCTGATTTCGGTGAGAACCCGAGAGGCGGACGCTTTGGTTAGCTTAGTGGTCTGAGGCTGTTCTCATATTAATGTGTGCATATTTCTGAGCTCTGGGACTCTATAAAACGGTCTGTGGCGGTTCAGTGGGTGATTATATGTTCGCACAAACTTTACATGAGTGAGCTCAGCGCTGCTGTGAGCGACGGAGGCCAACATCAACACGGAGCTGGCTGAACTGATCAACCCTCTGGCTCCTCAGCAGATCCTCCATCAACCCGCCGGACCGGCTGAACGGACCCAAAACCCATCGCTAACCTTTCCAAAAGTTACTCAAGTAAACATATTTACTTATTTTTATCCTAACAAAAAGCTCACAGGGAGCCAGAGTCAGGCAAAAACAGGAATCCAGAACAGACAGGGAGCGGGACAACCCGGGCGGCAGCAGTGAGAACACAGGAACGCAGAGAAAAATTAAAATCCAAACTGAGGTTAAACTGAGTTTTTTCTCGCTCACCATCAGTTTACGTCAGTCGTCGGTAAATTACAGCGTTTCTTAATCCTTCTGATGAAGCCTGGTCTGCAAAACGGCGACAGCAGAAGTTGGGAGAAAACGGCAGAATCAGTTTGTTGACGTTTTGAATTCTGAAAATTACGTATGAAAAAACTAAAACTACGATTAAAAACTAAACTAATTAGGACCAATAAAATCCAGGCAGACTGCCTGCATCGGACCAACAAAACGTCACAACAAAATAAAACTTAACTATAAAGAAAAACCCAAAAACTCTGGTTATGGATAGATTTCATGTGGTTTTGGACCCGGTTCTTTAGTTCTGTTAGATCAATTGTTCGGGTGATTTCGGACCTGTTTTCAGCTTCTAGTTTACGAACCTTTTCTCCTTCCTGTTTGCTGAAGATCACATAATTGATTTTCCTTTATGAATAAAGCAGAAGTTTCATGTGTGAAATTGGATAAAATGATGAAATGAATCCATCAGGCAGATGCTCTGCTTCAAGGTTTACAGGGTCAGGATTACATTTGGGTTTTTGAACAGAACCAGAAGTGGTTTCAGGTGATGACAAGTTGTTGATGACTTCAGTCCAGCAGGAAGTCCAAACCCGGCGCTCTGCTTCCACCTTCTCTGGTATTTCTCTGTAATCAGCCGCTGGCATCGTCTCTCCGTCATATGAAACTCTTTAGCAAAGCAGAAGCCAAGATAAACCAATTCTGATGCTAAAAATCTGATCCTGCTTCTCTCCATTCCTGCATTTTACTGTGAGCTGCGTTCAGAATATCAAATCAAGCCAAACTGCATTTTTGTTGAAAAATGTTTAAACATTTTAATGTGCAACTTTAGATCTGTCCAATCAACAATTCAAAAATATCTGATGTTACCAGGTTTGTCCCAAGAAATGCAGAAATATGTCCTCCATCTTTGGACCTTTTAGTTTTAGTTTTCCAGAGAATGTTTCAGAAACTACCTGGAGGTCAAGGTCAGATTTTTCTGTTTCTGTTTTTCTTGCGCTGAAAGACAAAGACACAAGCAGGCTCATCATGTTCTGCAGTTAGTTGGTTAAACTTAATAACTTCTTCTTAATAGAAATTGTTCCTTTAGCAAGCGATGGTTTGCAGCTTGGAACAACAGAACAACATTGTATGGTTCACTGTCCAGATTCAAACTCACAACCTCCTGATTAGCAGGTGACTCAAACACGTCCATTTTAATGTGATACTGTTTCAAGATGCGTCATAGTTTTTAGCGTAATGTCAGAAAGTCCCGCCTCCTGCAGTTTCCTGCTGAGATAAAACTGCTAGCTGACGATGACTAGCACTAGCTTTAGCTGTCCAGTTGTCAGCATAACACGCTAAATGTGTGATATCTAAAGGACAAATGGACGCAGTGTTTGCTACTAATTTTCAACAATACAACTAGACAGCAAAGTCAGTGAAAAGTTTTAATTAATTAAAAAATAGAGAGGGAGAGGGAAGTAGCTCACTTATGCTAACTTGACTATGACAACCTGAGCATATAGATGTGATGTGGAATTCAGTGTTTTGGTTCAGTAAAAAAACAAAACTAAGGCAACCAACACACCAGCTCTGATAGATCACCAGTGGAGCAGGTGTTTCCACTCAGGAACTACTGCTGTGTTAGCTCAGCTAATAGCAACAGTAGCTAATCAACCACAGAGATCAATTTTTAATAATCACAAAATAAACATCAAGGCTGAAAACATAAAACTGTAGGCGACTGAATGTTCTGTTGTTTGTGTGGGAAATGCTTTCATGTTTTTTGGTGTTAAATCCCGATACATTTGTGACGTTGCTATGGCAACAGGTCTGTGTGTAGCACAGCCAGCACAGAGAGCGAGAAAGAGAAAAGTACCAGTGGCTTCCAGTTATTTTTTAATGGTTTTTCTGCAGTATTTCGTGTTGCGCTCTGCACCAGATTAATAATCTCTGCATGTCCGAGTTTCATTTTGTTAAGGTAATTGTTCATCGGCGATGAAGCGTTGTGCGCATGCACAAAATTTCCATGTGTAAATAATAACATGCAACGTGTATACATAATTTATTTAGTACTTTAAGCAACACATCCCATCAGTATTCTGTCACAGAGACCTCGCTATAAAAGTATTGATCTTTTTTCCTGATTTGTCGTCAGAAGCTCCGGTTGTAGTAAACTGAACAAAACGAAGAGAAAAGCTCATCAGTGTTGTGATTGGCTGAAATCCTCCTGTGAAACAAGACAATAAACGAGCTCTGGTCCCGGCTGGCTGTTTCCATCACACCATTACTGTGACCTTTTGCTCTAAGTACTTATAATTTCTTGCATTTGGAAGATAAAACATTGATATACACTGTAAAAAAGGAACCAAGGGGGTTGTTACATTAACAAAATAATATCATGTACTTTTAACTAAATAATTTCATGTTTAAGACGAAAACGTGATACAATCATGTTGGATAAACAAAATATTCAACAACTTCACGTTTATAAAATTGAATCATGTTGAGCTAACATGACTCATTATAGTCAGACCGTCCTATGCGAAGACCATGAGTGAGATCACGGGATATCACCCGAGTTCACGCGAGATTATGGAAAATCACGGGATATTACGCGAGACCACGCGAGACAATCGTTTTTTTTCTCTCAACTGGAATGAAATGTATTCAAGGTGAGATAACGTGATTCAATTACGTCAGATAGATCTTCCGCAGAACAAAAAGACCTTCGGGGCGTATCACATTAACAAAAGAATATCATGTACCTTTCACACAATAATTTTGGGTTTGAAACGAAAACGTGATAAAATCATGTTGGATAAACAAGAAATGTAACAACTTAACGTTCACGAAATTAAATCATGTTGAGGTAACGTGATTCATTATAGTCAGACTGATATTGTGCTGAAGACAACGAGTGAGATCACGGGAGATCACGCGAGATTATGGGAAATGACACGAGATCAGGCGAAATAACCGTTTAGCTTTATGAGAAGACTACGTTTTCCTCGCAGCATTTTAGCATAACGTTGAGATAACGTAATTGAATCACGTTATCTCAACTTGAATTCATTTAATTAACGCTAGGTTGTTGAACCTATGTTTATCTGACATGATGTTATCACGTTTGCCTTTGAAACATTTGTGCCAAGAAACACAAATATGTATATATATATTTAAATATATTATAATTAAATATTAGTCTAGGTTAATCACCTACGTGGAGCTGACACCCCACCTACGCCAAAAATCCAGCAAATAGTCTGATTGGTTAGTGCTCCGCTTTGTGCAGGTTTGTGCCGTTAAAACTGTCGTTTGTGCAGCCTTCCCTTATGAGATATTAAAAATTATAATTTTGGCCGATATAATTTTTTTCCTCCGAAGAGTTTTTTGTGGCGCTAGTGGCTCACATTTTAGACAGTAGATTGACAGGAAGGAGGGCGAGGAGAAGGGAAGACATGCGGCAAGGGTCACCGGGCCCGGGAGTCGAACCCACGACGTCCGCGTCGAGGACTGAGGTCCCCATACGTGGGGGCGTGCTAACCCCCTGCGCCACCACAGCACGCCCCCACTGAACGAAAAATTTTAACGGCACAACCGGAGCACTAACCAATCAGACTATTTGTCGGATTTTTTTTGACGTAGGTGGTGTCAGCCTTCTTGATGTAGGTGGATCACCTACGTGGATAGGTGGTCCACCTTCATCAAGAGATTACGGAAAATCACGCGAGATAACTGGCTTGCACCTTGTTGGGGGTTTTTTCAAGAGAAGGGGGAGATTCCTAACGTGCATCTACTTAATCTGAAGAAGGTAAGATTCAATCTATTTTCATCATTTCTAAATGCAAATAAAAAATATGAAACTTCAAATCATCAGACTTTAGAAAATAATATTTTGCTATGTTTTGTCACGTGTCTATGTAATTCATAAACTCAAGTCAGTGACTAACACGTGCTAACATCACATGAAGTGAATATTAGCTGGCAATTATCTAGCTTTTCTTTACCATTTGCACCATTTTCTACTTGTTCCATACTTGTGTCACATTATTTTATGTTTTGTAGATTAAGTCGGTTAGGTTAAGGCAGATAGCTTTTTGTGATATCATTGGTAAGTTTACATTTGTCGCCGCACCATGTTAGGTACATTCTGTGCGAAAAAAAGTCTGCAGAGCCATATGTAGTGTAAGGGTCACAAAGCTGATTTCAAAATGAGATGGCCAGCTCTTTTCCATCCGCGTGACGTCAGTGGACGAATGTATATTAGGAAATGCATGCAGTGTGTCACAATATATATTGATAAGCTCCTGACAAGTTCCTCAAACATTGCAATTTAATGAAGGCCAACAAAGATGATGCTGCAATGCCAAACTGAGTTTTGTCTGTCTTTTTTATGTAGGTGAGTGCAGAGTTTAAGAGGATCACAACAATCCTTTTGGAGTCCACATTCCTCTCTGTGCTTGATGGTCTTTCTGCAAACCTAATGAGGGAATATGCAAAGAAAAGTGGAGTTCAGGTGGAAAAAATCAAGACCATCATGGCACCCATAACTACTTTATTATAGAAATGACTTTGAGCATCACATACTTCATTTAACTAGAAGCATATAGATTGTGTTGAACATTCTCTACTTTTCACATATTTCTTTGGTAACAGCTTCAGTTAGATGTTTAAATAAAATGTTAAACTCCATTTTAGTCATGGCATGATGAAGGAATAATAATTTTAAATATCTTTCAAATTGACTGCAAGCCACTGATCACTTTTGTTGTGACTTCCTTTGAATGTAGCTGTGTTTTCAAGTGTGTGAACCTATACTGCTGGAGTTTTGAGATTGTTCTCATTGTTTTTTGATCTGCATATTTAGGAAGGCACAGCTGAAGTCAGACGAGAGTGCATCCTCAAAGGTCTGTGTGTGTACCTAAATGAAGATCCAGAGAAGCTGGTGAGGGAGTACATGGTATGTTAAATTCTCTTTGTGTTTACAATAGAGGTCATAAGAGTTGGTAAAATACTTTCAACAACTAATGACTCAATCAATGTCAGTCTAAATTATTTATTTAATTACATGTGAATTCCCCCCCCCACAATACCCTTTCCTAACTCCCTTAGGACGGTGATGAATGTGCAGAAATGGCCGTAGCCGAGACTGTCCTCGGAATCGTTGTCATTCAGCAGAGGATGCAGAGGCTGCCGATGTGTTTTCCTCCTCGGAATCGTTGTCATTCATGTTGGGATTGTCCTGGAGGAGGTGGAAGTTATGAACAGCTTTGGGCAGTGTATTTTCTACAATAGTGATGCTGCTGGGACTAATCTACGCACTAAACTTGAGCTACCCTCAGGAGCTCAAGCATACCTTTAAAGTGCTACAGAAAATATTTATGAAATTGGATAGAATGAATTTATCAAAGAAAGCACAAGTTCTCAATATGAAACTGTCCTGCTAAGTTGAGTAAAGTTTCATATGGAAAATGTTTAAAGTCTGCAGTAGAAAAGATTTAAATTGTTACAGTTCTCTAAGTTGAGCAAATATACTGGCATGTTTTATGTTGTGAAGAATTGGCTGGAAAATTGAAACTGTAACCTTTTTGTAGTTGTTTTTTATTTCAATGTCTAACTCTGCTGTGTTTTGTGCTGGGTAAAAAGACAATGTATAACAATTCCGAAAATAAAATTGTGTTGTACCTTTTCTAATTGTTGAGTGTATTTCCTACCCTTTCACCTAATGCTATCTTAAAATGCTTGATTGAGTAACACTTAAAAAAATGTCTTTGAATTAACATGATTAAATAATGGAAAGGATTTCCACACGATTAACTAGCTTTCTTTTAGCATGAAGCATATTTGTTGAGCTAACTTAAATTTTGTGAGTTGGACCTACTTAATCAAGTAGTGTGAAGGTACCACTGTAAAATAAGGTGGTTTCAACTACATTTACATTCATATTAATCAAGTAAGATCAATGATTTGGTCCTAAACATTGCAGATTAGTTTGGCTGGCTCTATTACATTACACTGGGTCAAACTATAGTAACTGAGTTAAAGGAACCTTTAAAACATACGTTGAGCCAACACATTTCATTTGAATTTGAATAACCATAATGAATGAAGTAGAGCCAACTCATTTGGTTTAACTTACAATAACCATCATATATTAAGTTGAGCCAACACATTTGATTTACAATCATCCATAGAATAACCATAAGTCAAGTTGAGCCAACACAATTGCTTTACATTGGAAGAATCTTAATAAATTAGGTTGACCGAACACATTTGCTTTAAATAGGAGTAACACAAGTACATGGTGCTGAAATAACGCAAAGTAATCAGGTGGAAATCCTTTCCATAATTTTTTTATGTTCATCCAAGGAGTTATTTTTTTCAGTGTAGGAGGAAATTGTGTCCTCTGACAGTTGCAGTGAGGTTTGACTCTTTGCTTTGCCAAGAAACACTTCAGTGAAACTCAGACCTTCAGCACCGTTTTTACTTTCAGCTCAAGGCCACAGCTCTCCCCGTGTGTCTCTCTCATCATGCAGATGGAAGTGTTTCCAAGCCGTGCAGAGAACCGTCTCTATCTGCTCAGGAACCTCTACTGTTTTCCCAGGCTGGTGTTTTTCTTTGTCAGTTCTCACAAAAGATGAAGAATCAGAGCGGCTGCAGCTGCAGGGCAGGACGGGTTCTAACCTCGGTGACATAAAGAGTTGATTATGTTGCTGAACTTGTTGGTACTTTTTCAAAGCTATGGCTGAGTTTAGAAACGTTTCTGGTGCAGCACAGCAGGGATACAGTGGAGAAAAGGTGACACAGATATTAGTTTAATTATATTGTTTACCGTAAACCAGAAAATGATCTTCAGTAAGGTTCAGACTTATTGAAACACGCTAAATTTCAGTTAATTGCAGTAAAACAATGTGTGAAAAACAATGCACACTTTTCTCAGCTCCCTCATTTCGGTCACATTGGTGACACCGATCCTGAAACTCCAGCCTTGAAAGAGGCAGAAATGCATTTAACACAGGCTGGCAAAGAGCAACAAAGTCTGTAACCCGCAAAACAGAGTTTCACCTTCCCTCAGAGAACCGCAGCTTTAAACTGTCAGCGCAGAAAAGCATAATCACACTTTGGAGATCTGCATGGCAGACGGAAACAAACCCAGTGTTTTGTTTCTCGACAGGCTCTTTAGATTGTCCCACAAAGTCATCAACATTATCATTTATGCCAGACATCACGAAGCTGCTAAAATTAATTCTTCTGTCTGGATCTGAAATTATTCATAGAAACCTGACGACATTCCTGTAACGTTGTCCTTATAATGACCAGAGTGAAACCTCAGCAGCTTCTGCAAGATGGCAGCTTTCATCGACCATCAAGTCGTTTCAGTGGAAAATCACCAAACGTAACTAAAAACACCCGCCTGCACCATGGAGCTAAAACTCACACAGATGAATGTGGTCAGACTTTTACTTTGAAGGGTAGTCTACCAGAGGAGTTAAACCCTTCAGCTGTGGTCAGCGTGGGAAACGCTGCAATGGCTCTGAGGTACGGAAGAGGATCTGTGATGCTGTGGGTTTGTCTTTGCTCTAAAGCTCCTGAAATTAAATCTTCAAAAACACTGGAAATCTGACAACTTCAGGCAGAAATATGAAAACATGTCATGATTCAAACTTCCATCAGAGTCAAATCAAAACGGAAATGTTCATTTACTGGGAGTAATGGTTCGCTGACTCATCAGGACCCGCTGCCTCTGCCTCGTGTATTTATTGTGTTTGTTCCAATCCGAATGTTAATAAATCAACCTAAAATCATCTCAAAGTTTGCACTTTTTCCAGATTTATTCGTTCTGACCTTTAGTTGTAACTTTTCTAGTGAAAAACAGACTTTATGAAGACCGGAGTCAGTTAAAGCTTCATGTTCTGCCCTGCATGCTGAACCTACTGCCTCACTCATTAGCAGGAGGCGTATTGAGTTTCATTAAAACAGAAACACACACACACACACACACACACACACACACACACACACACACACACACACACACACACACACACACACACACACACACACACACATACACACACACACACACACACACACACACACACACACACACACACACACACACGGTGAGCTGGAGTAAAGCTACAGCTGGAGCAGCTGCAGAGGTTAGATCATCAGTTTGTTCAGCAGGCTGGTACCCCGTCCTGCGTCAGGAGGTGTTAGTAGTAACATTAGCGGAGGGGGGTGAAGGCGGGACGAGCCAGCAGCTGAACGCGAGCGGGGCGTCACCGCCACGCAGAGCTCCAACATGTCACTGCCGTTGTTGATTTAGCCCCACCATGAAAACGCTGAGGAAATCAGGCCTTCTCTGCAGGAGAGCTGCACAAACCTTCCTATCCTCACTTCTTTTCCTGCATCTCTCACACCTCTTAATATACGAGCAACAAGCAGGAACTTAATGAGCCCAGAGCTTCCCTCAACAGCCGGGGCACAAGTCCCAGCACATAAGCAACTAAAAGTTATAGATTGGTTAGAAACATAAATCACTTGGCAAAAAACGGAAAAAGAACTACAAATATGCTTGGACAGAAATTTGGCTTTTTACTGCATTTCATCTGTTTAGTGCTTTAATTTTTTATGCATTTTGTTTTTTTCTTATTCTTGTTCACATTTTGTTGTTGGGTTTGAAGTTTATTCTAAGTCCTGTTGATGTCTTTATGACGGTTTTAGGGAACATCTGCTATCCTTTCTGTCAGTTTATTTATAAGTTTAGGAGAGATGATTTGGAACAGGTGAAAGGATTTCAGTCTCAGATGTTCAGATCAACAACCGGTGAGATAAAATATGATGAAACCCCAGAAGGACGTTCAGGCCTGAGCTGGTCAGTCATTGATTGGTCGGTTTATTTTTACAGCATTTCAACAACAAGGCAGTTCAGAAACACACAGCTGGAACCTGAGCGTCCGAAACGCCGAGTTCCCGCCTGATCACTTCACTGAACCATGATGAACGCAACACAACATATTTATGTGTGTTGATGGATTTGATGGTGAGACTCATCAATATGTGATGTTTGTTCCTGGTTTTCTCAGTTTTTGACTTTATGGTGTTTTTATGACTTGTTGTTTATTAATGTGTATTTAGATATTTCCTCACCAGTGGGATCATGTTTCAGTATAATCATATTGTGGAACAGAAACACGTCCGCTACAAACCAGCCAACAGAGCAAACAAGAAGAAACCGAACAATGTAGGACCTTTAACTTAAACGATTCATTCTTCTGTCGTTATTCAAACAGTTCAGTCTTTTTGTCTCACTGACCCTTTTCTCAGTCGGCCGCCTCCCAGTTCCTGGAGACGGCGAACTGGTTTCCCTGCTCAGAGCCGCTGATGCTTCCAGCAGTTCCACCCTGCATGGTTTCCTTTCCTCTGAGGGTTCATTCTGTCTCCATCAAACTGCTGAGGCATCAGACGATCTGCAAGCAGCAGTTACTCACAAATGGCTCCAAATGCTTGAATGTCTTTCAGATTTAGTGAAAGTTTCAGTCCAACCAGAACATCCACAGCACAGAAGAAAAACTGAAGAGAAAATTCTCATTTTTACACCTGCAGTGAACCAGCAGGAGCTAAAGATGTGATTTTTAGTCACAGTATTGATTGTATTTGATGATAGTTGGGTAATAGTTACATTTACTCAGTTCTATTTACTTCAGTTACTTTTTTCTACCCACTAAATGAGAAACAAACATGTCTTAACCAAACATTCACCAGACACACCTGCAGTTTTTGTTAAAGTTTCATAACTTGTTTATTGAAAGAAACTGATTTGGAAAAAAAATATTTTTTCTGATTTTTTATTTTTGTTACTTATATGAATTATTGTTATTTTCATCCTTAAGTATCCAAATTTCCACTGAACTTTATATTTTGGTCCATCTGATTGTGTAATTTTAGATTACACAATTTTATATATATATATATATATATACACATATATAAACTCTTTATGATTTAATCAAATTATTGAGTGACTTTTTACCAAATGCTTTTTTACTCTTGAGTCATTTCTTGGTGACTTTTTACTCTCAGTAAAATGTTGGAGTTTTCTGCCCACCTCTGGATTTCTACATGTGTTTGATCTCTGAACGCGTTTGTCCACCGCGTGGCGCCGATGGTTCTGTGAGATCTTTAAATGCTGTAACTGAACCTCTTTGGCACGTTCCAGGTCTGCTGGGTTTGTTCTGACTTCCTGGGAGGGTTGGTCAATGTCAGCCCAAGGTCACCGATGAGGAATGGTGCGTTGAGGGCGAGGTCGCTGCGGGATGAACATCTGACTGCAGAGGAAACAGCAGCCCCGCTCTGTCGCGTCTCATAACTCACAGCCCGGGTCCAACTTCGATCCGACGCCGCTGATCTCATTTCCTCCAGCATGAATGTTCAGACTTTTGGTCCAGAAAGCTCCACTTGACCTTCCAGTTTTCCTTTTCATGCCAGTTTCCTTCCCTGATGACTTTGTGTTTTCTGAGGAATCCTGTTATTCCAAACTGAATTTTCCTCTCAGCCACGAGTCTCTAAACATGCTGTGTTGATCCTGCTGACGGTTCTGACCTCCCTTCCTTCGACATGTTGCCTCCTGCATGCAGATGCTTCCAGATGAGAAAAATAAAACCACAAAGTGAAGAAAGAAAAGCTTAAACCTTCTGAAAACCACTCGGCTGCTCCTCATCTCCTCTCTGGTTGTGGCAGCGGTGGAGCCGACGGTCGGCCTCCATGTACATTACAACCTCTGGTCAAGTCAATCAATCAAGTTTATTTCAGCCACAAGGCAGTTAAAAGAGCGAAACATAAAAACATCATGAATTAACAGTTGTAAAGCCAGGAACAGGCATTACATTCAAGTATCATTGTTAATATCATAAACACACGTTAAATATGTTGGATGATATTCCATTCGTTGTGGTTCAAAAACAATTGCAAACTGGTGGGTTTTTAATCTTCGTTTAAAGAAACTTCAGTTGTTTTGCAGTTAGGAAAACATGTAAAGGTCAGAAACATTTATTATTTATTAAATGATTGGGGTTTTTTTTAGCATCATTTCCAGTTTAGCAGGTCCAGAATGACATGCTAAATGTTTGCTGGGTCTACTGGTGTCTTCTCCAGAAGAAAGAACTCCAGTATGGAGCTAAATTGGTGCCATGACGTTTGTTCAATAGAAAAAGTAAATAAACTAAACACTCTGCTCAGCCTGTTTTAGAAGGTCCACTCAGATCCTTACCAACCAGTAACAACATCATAGATCCAGTGAAGTGAAGCTGGAACTGGAGTTATGGATGTTCCTGATTTCTGGTTCCTGTTGAAAAGATGAGCAGCATGTTGTATGAACTGGAAGCAGTGAAGTGATGATTGAGCTTAACCCAGCAAGAAGTTTTAGTTAGAAAATGTTCATCTTGACAAGTGATTTGTGAGTTTAAAGAATCTGCCAAGATCATAGAAAGGACTCAAAAATGATCTGATCTCCCAAATTCCATAACTTCTGTTTTATTATTGGAGAAAGTTTGAGTTTTTCCAGACTTTTATATGACCAACACAGTCCAAGAACAGCTTAAAACTGTTGCTCTACATTAATGGGCAGATAGATTTGAATTGCAGACAAGCAGCAGAAGGAGATATTGTATTTTCCAAAAATAGACCTTGGGGATAATATCTATATGGAAAATAAGACTGGGCCAAGGACAAATCCTTGAGGAACTCCACAAGTGGGAGGTGCTGAATGTCATCTCATTTTTGGAAAACAACTTTTGTTTTCAGTATGAGGCAGATATTTGGTTTGTTGTTGACAGTGAAAGAGAAATTTAAGAGGCAGAAAATGATGAGTTGGTAATAAGGTATGTTCTGTATATTTACAACATTCTCGGAAGAATAACATAATTAATCGTCGCATTCCGTTTTTATTTATATTTTCCACAACATCCAGGCATTTCTGGAATGGATGCTTCGTGTTATTTCCAGTGAGTTCTGTTTCTCCTTCCAGCTTGATGCAGCTGTAGAAGGTCTCTGACTCAATGCAACACATTTGTAAATCAAAATGATCACGCCAATAAATTTTTAACATTTTAGTTGTGAATCATCAGAACCTGTGAGTCATGCATGGAGAGAAGACGCCAAAAGACCCAGAACCCAGGACTTTCTTGTTCCAATAGTGTCTCCAGGTGCTCAAGGTGCAGCCCTGTAAATCTGGAATTATTCATAAAAAGTAATTGTGGCACTTTGAGTTCTCCATATTAGCTTTCCTAGCAGCAGCTGTGCTGTCTAAATAGTTCACCAGATGTATAAAATTGCAGAGGAAGTTGAATCCTCAGTGAAAGCAGATTATGAATTTATTAGCACAAATAAACTACAAATTACATCACACGCTCTGCTGTTATTAAACCAAGCGGACCTTTCGTTCATTTCGCGGCGTTCCGGTCGGACAGTAATCGCTGCCGGACAGATTCCGCTGACATTGCAGGGACAGGTGTTACCCAACCAGAAGGTGTGCTCGCAGGTAGCCGTAGAGAAGCAGCCCGGTCCTCCTCGGCCCTCACACCGGTACCTGCTGCAGTCATGTACCGGCGGCCGCTGCAGGTCGCCGCCAGGTGCGCCGTGAGAGCGGCGGCGTCCAGGGGCGCCTGCGCGAAGGTAGGAGCTAAACGTTAGCTTGTTGCTAACTCCGGAACCAGCTAAAAAATCTGGATCACTTAAATCCAGAGAGGCAGAAGCTGAGGGGTTCGGTTGGTTCTGATGAGCTGAAACAGCGCAGAGGCTCAGGTGTTTACAGGATGATGGGATCATTTATGACAGATTCAGATATTCAGTTTGTTGTTTTCTGGTTGTTGAAGGTAAACATGAGGCAGGAATGTTTCTTCTGGAAATAATTTCTCCTCTAGTCTGAAAATGAAAATAGCAATATCGTAATAAACAGCATAAATGTTTACATTTTTAAAACTTTTATTGTTATGTTTGTTGGGTTTTTGGATTATTTTAACATTCTACAATCACAATAATATGTTTTTATTGATTTAAAGCATTCATAAATTACTTATTTTTTCTTTATAGAAAAACAGAGTATAATTCTTTAAGGTCATTATAACTACATTTTTATATGTGAGTCAAATAAATAATTTCTTAGGTTTTAACTTGGTAATCAGTTTTTATGCACATTTTGTACATTTTAAAATGATCAATATTTTCTCATGTTGTAAATTCACTTGAGCTTCACAAGTGATGATGAAACTTTTCCACTGAGTTCACACTGAAAACTCTTTTTCTGATCCAAGTGAGTTTCAGGAACAAATGGCTTCCAGAAGCTTTAGGTTAAAACTAAATTAAATATTTATGACAAAAATTGTGGGAATCTTTGAGTTTTATTTATGTTGCCATAAAGTTTTCAGTTAAAGTTATTTTAAAAAAACATTTTCTCACCATTGGTTTGGATGAATCGGGTATTTTTGACTAATTATGGGTTTATTGTTGAGGAAAATGCCACAATATTTAAGAGATCCAAACCTGGAGCTGGTCAGTGAACATCTAAGCCAGAACACCTTGACCTCTGACCTTCCGTTGGTTTTAGGACAATGTAAACATTTCTATGATAAATTAAACTCTGGACATTTTCCCTTTGTCGTTAAAGTTTATTCTCAAAACTCCTGAATTAAACGGGCATCATTAAAAACACTGAGTAGAACGGATAAAAAATATATGTTTTTACTTTTTGCTGCCTTCTTGTTGTTCTGCAGAATCATAATAGCTGAATTTTCCTCAGATATTGAGCAGCAGCACTGAAGTCCGTCACTGAACAAATGGAGCACATTAACTTTTATGTTGCACATGTATCTGAATTTCAGAGAGAAATGAATGTAATTTTTTCCTTCCAGCTGCTGGAGCAGGATTGGTGTCTGAGAGCTTCGGCCGCCGGCCAGCTGAGCAGATCCAGCTGTTTGACGCCGAGTCGGGCTTTGCACATCAGCACTCAGGTAATGAAGCATCAGGAATCTGACCAACAACCCCGCTCATGCTGAAACCAGGCGTCCCTGCAGCGTGCAGGTTGGGTAGCGGATGTGTTTGAACATCCTGCAGGTTTACTCTGAGACACAGAACAGTTTATCTGAGCTTCCTCTGATGCTAACGCAGCTAATGGTGGTCAACATAAAAAGGAAAGAAAATATTTTGCCGATTGTCAAGAGATTTTTTTCTGATCATTAAACTTGCAGAAGGCTTAAAAAACTTTTTTTATATCAGAAAAGAAGAACAAAATGTCAATTTCAAATTAATTCTCAAGAAATTAACTCAAACTATGCATCTTATTTTACATTTACTTAATATTCCTGCTGAGTTTGTGAATCAAAACATTGATCAGTGTTTGTTATAGAAAAACAAATGTTTCCTGGATGTTAGTTTTTTTCCTGACATTTTGACCAGCAGAGGTGGGAAAAGTACTTCAGGAAGAGCAGAACTACTTCAACTTATTTTTACTTAAGTTAAAGTAAAAAGTAAGAAAATAGTTAAGAGTAAAAAGGTATTTGGTGAAAACTCAAATACTGAGTGACTGATGAAATGATCAACCATTTAATACTTAAAAATAGCATCATTTATGAAAATACATTTTTAAAATTCCATCAGCTTCTTTTCAAGCCAAAAACAAATGAATATTTCCTGAGGTTAGTCTGTGTTGTGTGGATTATTTATAATGAAATGACATGTCAGACACTTTGATCAGAAGTAATCGATGTGGGTTTGCAGCGCCGCAGCGTGAAGGAGACGCCGCAGCACTCCCAGGAGGAAGTCGGCGCCTTCTCCAAACTCATCGAGGCCATGGGCTTCACCGCCCCGCTCAAATACAACAAATGGGTGAGTCGCAGGGTTTGGATGGAGTTCCGGTTGTTTAGGTTTGGACGAAGAGCAGAAAGACAGAGAAAACGTGTTTATATGTCCTGATCCGTGTCCTTCAGGGAGGGACGTGATGTTGGACCAAAACTGTTTCCTGATTTAAACTGAAACTACAGAAACTGAAATGTTTGAAAGCACTTTAAAACACAAATCCTTACCAATACTTCCTGTGTTGTTTCCTGTGTTGTTTCTAGTGTGAATGTCTTAGAACTTGTAAAAAATACAAAGCTAACTTTTCAGTAACAAACTTTTTTCCAAATGGTTCAGAAAGTGCAGTTAGGAATTCTAAATATAATGTAAAATAAATAATAAGTATGGCGAAGCTCAGGGCACAAACGTAGAATTAGACTGAATAGATGCGCCTGTAGAGCCGCAGCACATTGTGACTGATCTAGAACGTTTTAAACCTAGTACAGATACAGATGTTAACGTGAAGTTTCAAATCAGTTCTTGATATTGATGCTGGTTCCAGATGTTTCTGTCTTGTAGGAAAAATTGTCTTGTTTTCTACACTTTCTAACTTGTTAGGAATAAAAAAATTTCAGCAAATTGAAACTTCGAGTTTTAGCGTCTTTTTAAAGTTTTGGACTTTTTTGCTTTGACAGAAAATCAAGATCGCCGCGCTGCGCATGTACACGTGTTGCGTGGAGAGAATAAACTACGACGAGTTCTTTGACAGTAAGTCTGAGTCCTACATTTCCCACAATGCAGCAGAAGGATCCAGCGGTTTTCAGGCTTGTTGATGTAGTAAACGTGGTTCTGTTTGGTCCAGAATGCTCCCTGCCGGACACTCTGAACTCCTGGTTCCTGGTCGCTCAGCTGCATGTCTGGTGAGTTGGGCGCCTGCTGCTTTGCTGTCGCATGGCGTCCTGTTCATGTCATGGATTCGTTCAAACAGTAATTTGCTGCGTTGCATCGTCGGTGGAGGATGTGAGGAGAGGAAATGGAACTGCTGCGTTAGCAGTCTTCACCCACTTCAAAATAAGAGCATGAATAAAAAGATCTGAAACTAAAACTTCAACACGGTTCAATAATGAACTTTATTCAATTAAAGAACTGAACAACCAGTAAAGTTAAGAATCTATGCAGGAAAATTAACCTGGGGGTCAAAGCGCGCTAAATGTTTTCAAAGTTAGCTAAATTGCTAAGCTAAAAGTTAGCTCTGCTGTTAGCAGACGTTTCCTACCATTTCATTTTAAAGCTGAAAATCAGCTTGGATGGATTTAGGATGTGATTAGATTTACAGATTTTGTTTTAATGGATGCAGTTTGGACTTTTCCCGCCCTCCAACAGAATCAGTCAGAAAATCTGTAATAAAAGATGGAAGTTTTTTCATGGTAAATTGTAGTTTAGCTGATCTGAATTGAATACAGTTCAACTGAGCTACAAGAAGTAGACAGAGGGACGAAGGACAGTCGCGGTGAGATGGTTCAGTGCTGGTGGGTTTAAATCCCAACTCCTGGCTGAAGTTTCCTATTAAAGCACCTAAATCCTCCTGATTGGACCAATTCGTTTAAAAAGCAGATGTGCTGTCCATGCTCCCTGTTTGTTGCCTGGCAGGATGTGTTTGGTGCGGATGCGTCAGGAGGGCAGAGAGGGGAAGTTCATGTGCCGTTACATCGTCCACTCCATGTGGGAAGACGTGGAGCAGAGGAGCAAGATCATGGGGGTGAGTCGGGTTTGGTGCCAGTCGGACGTTGTTTACATCGACTGGGTAATGAATGCTCAACAGAAGATTACATTTTAAAACATGTTCTTCAGTTATTGTTCAACAACCAACTGACTCCAGAGGTCTCTTCCAACTTTTGCTGTCGCCATTTTACATTTTTATTTTTTTCGTTTAAATGTTTTCTCAGTTTGAGTTTCCATTATTTTGTTTTAGTTACCTATAATAACCTCGGTTGTTAGACGGTTTTAAAGGAAGTCACTGATGTTTGACAGTTTTCTTTTGATCAGCTCTGCGACTTTAAGCATTCATGAAGAATCAAAGATCCAAACAAGAGTTGTTTTCTGGAATAAACGTCCGTTATTTTAGTCCCTCGGCTGCGAGCCGTGCCGCTGCATCCTGCAGAGCGACGCAGGTTGTACATCAGCATAACTTAGCCAACAGGCAGGAAGTGCAGACAGGTCCCGGGAGAGCGCGGCCGGCTGCGGCCGGCTGCGGTCGCCGCGGCCACAGAGTCGCTCCTCTATTCTCCGTCAGTGGAGCAGCTCCAGGAAACGTCGCTGCTTGGCATGGAGCGCCGGACTCTGGCTCACACAGAGACTCCTGCAAGGCCGATTACTGCACAGCAGAAATTACAGGTTTCACTCTGAAAAAGTCAACTCTGTTCAGGAGTCACAACAAAGAATGTTAATGTGGGTCTGCAGGATATTTCAGGGTCACTTTAAGAAAAACAACTGCAGCTCTGAAAGCCTCAACAAGCGTGAAAAGCTGCTCTAACCGGTGGCTCCACGCTGCTCAAACAGACCTGGCTCTGACCTGCGTCCATCACGTGCCAGAAATCTGTCCGCTTCAGTCAAACATCAGCGCTGCTTCCCCGGGGGAGTTACTGGGTTGGAAGAGACGGCCATCTTGGGAGAAAACATTTTAGTTTACTGCTCTCTGTGGGAATTAATTTCAGCTAGAAAAGATTTTATCTGCGTTGATTCCCCAACAACAGTGAGATAATGCAACTACATATATTTTCCTGTTTCCATTTGGGGAAGAAGGAAGTTGCGCTCAGTGTGTTCAGAGGTTTTTGTGTCGTTTCCTTCAGTGGATTTGGTGCAGCGCCCCCACAGGCCAGGAGGGGAACAGCCTTTTCAATTAATTTGACTCGGTGCATTGAGGAAGAAAACCACCGCAGCTGATCCGTCCCGGACGGGTCCAAACCGGGCTTTGGTTATCACACTGACAAACCTTCAGTTCAATTCAGAAATCACAAAGGGAAATAGTCTGACTCTTCTCCTCCACATGTCCAAACTCGATCCATCCTTTAGTTTCTGCCCTTATTTAAATCAGTTTTCGGATTTAAATAAGCTGATCATCCTTCTTACCGACCACAGACCCGATGGCCTCAGAACCAGTCCAGGTTCTAATGGACCCAGCTCGGTGTTTGTCAGTGCAGAACTGAACTGTGGTTCTGTTTGTGCTGCAGATCGATGCCATCCACAGGAAGGAGGCATTGAAGGCCATGACTGAAACCTTCTACGCTGCCATATTTGGATACGATGAGGTCAGAAGAAAGCTGGAGGTTTTTTTAGAAAACATGAAACCGATCCCAGATCTTTGGGTTTTTGACGCCTGGAGGGCGTCCAGACATGGGTCCTGGTTTGAGGTGAAGTGTGTTTGTGCAGGGAATCCTGTCTGATGACTGCGTCCTGGCCGCAGCTCTGTGGAGGAACCTGTTCAACTGTCAGTGTGACGACCCCCAGCAGCTGGAGCGCATGGTGGAGTACGTTCGCAAACAGGTGTGTTGGTTACTCAGTCGCACTTCCTGCCAAAAATGACATCACAATATATTTTTGATAATATCACAGACGATGTTCCGCATTTTACTGAATTTGGCCAAACAAATGTGCAACTTCAAAGCAGATTTTCTTTTTCTTTATGAAAAAAGTCAACAGAATAGAAAATATTCTTTTATAAATTTGTGCAAAATCACACCATACATTTAGTAGATGGAGGAAAATATAAGATCGATGAAATCAGTCTGAAATCAGACAGATGAAAATCTGCTGTGGTTCAACAGAACATTAGTTTTACAAAATGTTAAAGTGTTTCTCCCTCATGTTTCTCGTAAGAATTGAAAATCTAGTCCAAGTTCCCAATGACGGCGGCTGTTTGTGGCCGTGATCGTCTTCTGCTATTGGGAATAAAGGAGCGTAGCTGTTACACCAAACCAAACGCTGCTGGTGTTTCCTCATCTCTCCCCTGCCGGGCTTTGGCTCTACAGCTGCAAAAACCAAAGTTCCTCAATCCGCCTGGTTTCCTTTAGCTTTTCCAGGCGATGGTTTTTCCAGTTGACATCGTGGAAGGCCTTGATGACCTTTGACCAAAGCTCAAGGAAGTAGATTAGCAACACAGTTCGTATAAAGGGCTCATCTTCTCTGCATCATTCCCCTTAGAGTCACTGCTTTACCTTGATGGTCAACCTGGACTATCGTTGGCCTGCAGTTGCCAAGTTAAAACCGCTTCTCCATTGTCAAATCTAACTCCAGATGGCTAAACTGGGATACAACTGGTTTGGTTCTATTCCAGTTTAGAGCGTCTCCATTAGTCTGTTCCTCAGTTTCGTGGTCTTTCACACTGATGTTGTTAGCAGCGACGCAGAGCGATGGAGAACCTCAAGGTTCCGGTTTTTGTTGGACTCAACTAAACTCATAATTTTGTCTTGAATAAATTTCTTGCCCAAATATAATGAAAGCAATTCAATAGCTGTATGTTTTCAACATGAGCAACCTATTGATTTAAGTAATGCAGCCAAAAGATTCAAACTAATATTCACAAATGAACATCATTGAGAAGAAAACCCAAACAGTTGCACCAAGTTACCGTTACGTAGCTCTGGTGTTTCACTCAGGCCGGTAAAAAACTGAAACTCCAACAGAAAGCTGAGCAGAGCTGCTTTGATCCTTCATTTCATTCCTTCTCTTCTTCTGCTGCTTAAACGGCTGCAAAATCAGTCACTCTGCTCCAAAAGCCTCTCGGGGGGACATGGCAGACTCTGTGTCCACCTGACCGCTGCAGTGGTTTGAGGAGTTCACAAGGTCTGGCCTTCGCTCACAGTGACGTAAATTACGCCAAGGTGCTTGTTCTGCCTCTGAAAAGGGCACGAAAAATTCAGAAGAGATGCAGAGTCTGCTGAAGACGATGAACCTGGCTGCAGTAGAACCGTTAAAGACATGTTTGTTTTCCTGACCTCTGAGGAAGGTCAGGAAAAAAGAGCTTTTCAAAAAGGTCTGTTTAGTGAAACTGCAAAGAAACGATGAATCTGAAGAACCAAGTCTGCATTTCATAGGAATTATGTAAATCATTTAAAATGAGTTTTCACTGCATGTTGCTGTGAGGGTGAATGTTCCTCCTGCTCTTCAGATGCAGTTCATCGACGCTCTGGACGGAGAGGATCTGCTGCTCACAGGAGAGGTGAAGTGGCGCCCTCTGGTGGAGGAGAATGCTCAGAGCATCCTGAAGGTGGTCAGTCCCACGTATAACGACGCAGGGCTGTGAGCTGAAGGCCTCTCCGCCCTGAAACCATGAAACACTTCCTGCTTCTCCTCAGATCAGACTTTAAACCTCCCCTCAGTCGCTGTAGCTTCTTTCTTGCTCCAGGTTTTCTTAAATAATGAAGTGTGTGTGGAGGTTCAGTAAAGCAGCAGAGACCAGAATAGGATTCACACACGCAGGTGTGTCCGTCGTCCTGTTGGGTCTGAGAGCAGCTTCTGTACGCAGACACACACTCTGTTTATATTTCTACTGAATGCCACTCTGTATTTATAAAGTATTTTTGAATGTGTTTCCTCTGTGTTTAAATAACCTGCTTGTTCCCTCGACGCTCTCAGACCTGAACAGGATGCAAAACTCAGAGACTTAAACGTCAGTGGTTTTAAAAGAAGATGGTTAATAAAGTTTTCTTTTCAAACTGAGTTGTTTTTTTCTTCCACTTGTTCTGATCTTGTTTACTGTTCACTGGAAGCACCAATCTTTATACATTTATGCTATAAGGCAGCTAATTATTGTGCTGGGCTGTAATTAGCCGCTTTACTCTGGACGAACAAATGGAGCCAGAATCAATCAATCTTTATTTACACACCACTTTCGATACAGATTAGAAACGATTGAGCGTCGCAGTGAAACAATTCATTCATAAAACCAATTTGAAAACGGCGCATACTCTACAGTATTTTTACAACGATTTCCAGTAACGAGAGACGACACTCAAAATAAATCATAAAACAGAAAAAGCCCCCAGATAATCAGATCATCTTCAGTTTCAATCCGACCACTATGGTTCATTTCACTTTATGTTCTTCATGCTGAAAACATCAAAGCTGCTGTTTGATCACTGAGATTTTCATTGGCAGGATTTTTATTTTATCCTCAGTGGCGATGAATGGAAACATCCGGTCAGTGAAGGTGCGTGTGAAGGTGTGTATGTGTGTGTTGGTGTCCAGATCAGAGAAGCACAGCTTTCCTCCATCATAGTCCAGATTCACTCTGATCCTCTGGATCTTTTTCTGGACCGAGAGAACGGTGAAAGGAGCTGGCAGGCAAACTGCTGAGCATTGACCCTCATAGTAGCCGACACCCAACCATCCATCCTGTATAAATTTCTTCCTCATGGTGGAATGGTGACAGACTCTGCCACCATGCCAAGGATCCAGTCTTCACTGTCTACAACCTCAACATCCCAGCTGTGGATCCGGGAGTTAAAACCCTCAGAACTGAGAACCGAACAAAAGCGACCAAACCTCTCTGGGTTGACAGGAAGCTGCTGTTCATCTCCACATGTCATGATTTTAATCATCACTTGTTTATATAGTCAAGAAAATCTGTTTAAGAGTATAAGCCACCACAATACCATACTAATACTAATAATAAGTTATTAGTATTGCAATATAATTTATGTTTTTTTAGACTGAAATGGACCAAAATACCATGTTCAATCAAAAAGGAACCAAAATGCAGACGGCGTTTCAGCAGGAGGCCTGGAGTGAGGAGCCGCGCCCCGTCGCTCCTCACAGCTTGGGGAAGAAGACGGTGGCCTAAAAGCTGCACGATTCTGGTTCTGGCTCCGGCAGAAATCCATTATTCAAGTTTAAAAGAACAAAAAACAAAAGATTGTCCAGAAAGTTGCATAAAGTCGAGTCTGACTTTTTCTTTTCCAAACACCGGCGGTGACAGATGATCAGATATATGTAAACCTGTCATAACAACAGCTTTTCTTCTTCCTCAAACTTTACTCAGTCACCACTTCCACAACAAAGAGTGTTGTTGTCAGTGTGTCCTGGATTGTTGATGCAGATGAATGTTTGCTTCATCAGAAACGTCTTCATTTGAAAACCATTTCAGTCTATTTTTATTTACTGTATTCAATATATTCCACTCTAAATTTATTACCTCACAGTTCAGACATTGAAGTGACAGGCAATCAAATCATGTAGATTCACACAGAGATGAAAACATAACATTCATACTACAGTTTTAAGAAGAGCTGCATAGTAAGACCACAGAAGAATTAATTATCATTGTCCGATGTGGAAAAAGAGGAAAAGTTTAGTTTTATAGCCGCAGGGATCGAGAACTTCCTGTGATAATGAGCTTGAATCTGATCAACAAAGCTTCTTTTTGGCTTTGTGTTCTTCGTGCTGAAAACATCCGAGTTACTGTTTGATCAACAAGATCTTCATTGGCAGGATTTTTACTTTATCCATAGTGTTAATGTAAGGAAACATCCGGTCAGTGAAGGTGCGTGTGAAGGTGTGTATGTGTGTGTTAGTGTCCAGATCAGAGAACGACAGCTTTCCTCCATCATAGTCCAGATTCACTCTGATCCTCTGGAATTTCTTCTGGACTGGGAGGAATATGAGAGGAGCTGGTGGAGACCCTGCGGAGTATTTACCGTCATAGACTCCTATATCTAACCACCCAGATTCGATCTTTCCTTTCCTCTGAGCTGACTCTTCTAACACACCAAGCATCCAGAATGAACTGTCTCCAACATCAACATCCCAGCTGTGGATCCCTGAGTTAAAACCCTCAGAGCTCAGAACAGAACAACCATGATTAAACCTCTCTGGGTTATAAGGAAGCTGCTGTTCCTCTCCATATGTCAAAGCAGTCAGATCGTCAGACAGGAAGAGCTTTGGATTCGCCGTGTTTGGGTCCAGAACCAGAGGAGTGTAGGTCACCATGTCCTTCATGTTGCTCCAGATGTTGAAGGCCAGGTTGCCCAGATGTTTGGCCTGGTCTATCAGAGCTCCTGAGGGCAGCTGTGGATCCTCCAGCAGGGGGCAGCGCTGGACTCTTTCCACTGCAGCCTTGTAGTTGTGCAGGAATGAGACGTCTGCAGCTCTCAGCTCCTCCTCTGTGGCTCCGACTGTGTCTGAAAGAGCTGCTATCTCTCTGCTCAGAGCCTCCATCTTCTCCTCCATCATCCCTCTCTTCTGCTCCTCTTCCTCCCTCAGTGCAGCCAGCCTGGCCTCCTCTTCCTCTGCTAGAAACTGATGAAGCTGCTTAAACTGCTCAACAATCTGCCTCTCTGTGTGTCGGGCCTGGACCTTTATGTGTTCTGCTGTCTGATCAAACTCCTCTTTAACTTCCTTCTTCAGCTCCAGTTTCTTCTTTAAAGGCTCCAGAGATGTTTTCAGATTCTCTCTGTGATCCTGAGCAGCTTCATCGATGGGTCTGAATCTGTGCTTGATGTGTTTTTTTGAATCTCTACAGATGGAGCAAATTGGTTCCAGGTGGTCCAAGCAGAAGAGTTTGAGTTTCTCAGAGTGCAGACTGCAGAGACTCTCTGAAGCTTTTTGGTCTCTCTGCTCTAAGAATGATTCACAGAGTCTCTTCAGAGCCGGATTTAAAGTCGGTTCCTCTCTTGAAGATTTTCTCTTGCAAACTGGACACTCTCCTGCTGGTTTCTCTCTCCACCAGTTCTTCAGACACTCCTTACAGAAGCTGTGGCTGCATGACAGAACAACCGGGTCCTTAAAGCCGTCCTGACAGACCGGACAGCAGAGATCCTCCTCTGGTCTGGAAGCCATTTTGTCTCTGAGTGAAGCTGAAAACACAGAAGGTCCAGTCAGTCACTGAACTCTGAGTGTTTTTGGTCCAACTCGCCTTCAGTGTGAGCAGCTGGAAGCAGCAGTTTCCACTTTTCTGTCCTGCAGCTGGACTCACTGAGAGGAAGCTGCTAGTTTGGTCTGCAGGTGAATCTGATCGTCTCTCTGCAGGATCCAACGACCACAAACTGATTCCTGCTGTAGTTCAGCTCCAAATGATGTTTTTATTCCAAAATCCAGAATTCAACCTTTGAGCTGCTATAAAGCTCACTGATTAACAGGTTTTATTTTTCTCAGATCAGAACAGAAGCTGTAATGAAGACAGTAGATTTAACTGTTCTCAGTCGTTTTTTACTGAATACTCTTTATTCAAGACTAACTACATGTTGCTCCTTTTTACCTTTTTTGTCCCTCATTTACTTCAACACCATCCTTCATATTTACAAGCAAGAACCACAAGACTTCTCATCATTTCCTAATTTATGCAAAGTTAAAGATTATACAGTTTGAAGTTTGATATTAATCTTTAAAGTTCCTGACAAAGCAGGAAGTTTTCCTCACCTCCTTGCATTGGGGTTTATTCCAATTTGTTCAGAAAACAATCACTTTCAGCAATAAGCAGGCAAATTTCAGGTCCAGACATTAAATTATTTCTTGTTAAAATTGGATCCAAAAATTATTTTCATGTTTTAACTTCTCTTTCTGCTTTGACATCAGTGGAAACACAAACTGATTTATTTTGTTTTAGAAATTAATCTGAGCTTCTGAGCAGGACAGAAACCTGTGGTGAAAACTGTAGTTTCCTAAAACTTTCATTTTGAGATGGAGAGACTCTCCTGACATAGAAAACTGTTCTACCGTTACCCAGCAGGGGGCGCCACGACCCACCCAGTGAAGAGACTTAAATTTAAAGCAGTTTTGATCTGGAAACAAAACTACACTGGTTTTATTTTAGAGCAGAAACGTTTAGAAAATAAAAGCTCAGTCCTTCAGCAGTGAGGCTCTGTTCAGAACCGGGCCGTACAGATGACCCGGTCTGTTCAGAACCGGGCCGTACAGATGACCCGGTCTGTACAGAACCGGGCCGTACAGATGACCCGGTCTGTACAGAACCGGGCCGTACAGATGACCCGGTCTGTTCAGAACCGGGCCGTACAGACGACCCGGTCTGTTCAGAACCGGGTCGTACAGATGACCCGGTTCTGAACAGCAGCTCAGTTCCTACCTGATCCTTTCACTTTGTTGAAAAGCTTCATTGGATCTAAATGTGCCCCTTGTTGCTCCGGGACCAGAACTGGGTCAGAACCAGGCCTGATTAGCAGGATCCCAGGTGACAGAGTGACGCTGTGGCATCTGGGTCACAAAGAGGTCAAACCTTCAGGAGGCACAGCGGGTCAGAACCTTAAAAAAACTCAGACAGAATTAACAAAATGTTATTGGTCTCTTTATTTGAGACCAATAAAGAAATTAAATGGTTGTTTTTGTTAAAATGTCTGAATTTGACTGTTTATAAAACAGAATACCTTAAAAATACCTTAAAGGATCCAGTTTGTTTAAAATTACAGATGCCAATTTAAACTTTAGAGCTCATTTTAATTATAATAAATAAGAATTACTCAAAAAAAATTTTCCTGCTTTTAGCTTTTAAACTGCAGATTATAAATATATATATAGTAACCTGATATCTTCAATTTGTTGTACCAGGAAATTTTATTAATGTATTTTTTCTGGAATATATGATCATATAACAGCTTCTATATTTCACAAAATGTTATACCATGAATAATCCCCACTTTGTATAATTTAGACCAATGTAAATAATTTTTCCTTTATAGTTTAACTCTTCAAACATAGATCTTCATCAGCTCCATGAAATAGAAGGAGAAGGAAGAAAAAAAATTAAACTAAACAAATTCAGTATTTTTTTCTGGATCTAAATCTCAGAAAAAAATTAAATGTTTTTTATCAAAGATATAAATGAAGTAAAATTAAACTTTAAAAAGAGAACTATAATTATATTGTGATTTAATGTGACAAACTAACAAAGTGAGATATAATTATGACATGGAGGGAAAAGGATCAATGGAGATTCAAATTTGTAAAGAAAATCTGAAAAGTGTGGTGTGCATTGTAAGCTTACTGCTGTTGGAAGATTCTGATATGAAGTTCTGGTTCGGTCCACTTTTCTTTCTCCATTTTTGCTACATGAGAAAATCTTTCATGTTTCCAAACACCAGAGTTCAGTGGTTGCTGGGAGTTCTCTCTGTTTGGTGTCACATTTTAAAGTTTCCCTACAGAACGTTGTTGGCTGCTTTAGTTCCTCACAACATTCTGCATAAGTTCCCACGTACAGAACCGACGGTGCTGGACCTAATATTTTTGGTAAAAGTACACAAAAAGATTCCATATAAATAAAATATTGATGTTTCTGTCATGGGACCATTAAAGCAGGAAGGAGTTTTCAGCTGACATCCATCAGATCAGGATATTTTCACACCTGACAGTCTGGTAGATTCAGTTTGATTGGAACCAGAACCATCTGCTCCACCACCAGCTGCTGCGGTTCTGAGTCCAACCAGCCTGTTCCCCTCCTGGCCTGTGGGGGCGCTGCACCAACAACCACTGCAGGAAATGACACTAAAACCTCTGAAGACGCTGAGAGCAACTTCCTGTTTCACCAGATGGAACAAGATGGAGGCGTCAGAGTTTAGAGCTGGAGGATTTCTCTTTAGTCTTTGGCTGAAGACCAGGAGCCATTTCTGCTGCTAGCGCTAGGCTAGCATGTTAGCGCTAGGCTAGCATGTTAGCGCTAGGCTAGCATTGACTGCTTTGGAGCGCTCTCTGGTCCGCTTGCTGTTCACATTCAAACTGAACCAGAGTTCAGGTTCTGGTTCTGGAGCACTTCCTGTTAAAGTGAGTCATTCCTCTCCACTGTCACCGTATTCTGCTACAAAGACAACGACTCGATTCAAAGAACTGGGATTCATTTACTGAGATGATTGGACTGTTCTGGCTGGTACTGCTGGGAACGGACTGGACCTGCTGGCTTTGTACTGTTCATTTATCAATTAGGTATATAAATGAGACAGCGTAGTAAAGACTGACCTGTATGGAGGTTATTGATAAATGCGGGTGGGTTCTTTGGGGGGGTTCTGTTCCTTGACCGGTCCAAACTGCAGTTCTGTTCAGTCCGTCTTTCATGGAGCAACAGAATAATAAAAACTGCAGTTGCTGACATTTACTGAGATTTTCATGCAAACTGTGTCAATCTGTTGTGCTTCAGAGCATCAACAAAGGTCTCATTGAGACGGTGAAGGTCCGCTTTCCAGACTCCAGGTTCTGACACTGGACGGGTTTAGTGATTATTGTAATTTCAGCCTTTTGGTTGAGTCCTGTTCTTGTGTGAGGCAGAACAATGGTGCGGTTTCTCTCTCTCGTTATGAGCTGGGACCTTTATCTGCCAGCCAGCTTCACACCATCAATGCCGTTCTGTCCGGGTGTTGAAACTGTGGGTGGACAAACGCTGTGAAAGTCTGTCTGCTGCTGCCGTCCTCAGAAAGACACAAACCCGTCTCAACAGAAATTCACAACATTTTGGGGAAAATCTCACATTTTCTTTCCTTTCCTGAGACGTTGAGGATCAGATTATTTGTCTTTTTTACGTTTATCTTCTGGGTGCTTTATAACCAGGAAGCTTGACGGAAAGATTCACAGCTGAAGCTCCAACGAATTCTCAGACCGTATGAGTCAAAGTCTGTCAAAGGAAGTGTGGAAAAAATAAGAATCACATTGTTTCTATTTCAGCAGCAGTGGAAGGTCTTTCAGTTCATTTGGGTTTCTGTTTTTTCTCCACAACATTTTGGTTTTTATTCAGCTTTTATTTAAAAACCCCTGAAGATCAAAACAGTTAGATACAGAAAACACAGCACATTGAATGAAACCCACTCTCCTGAGGCAAATTCACCACATACTTTTTGTTTTGGTGAAGTCTATCAGGTTGAGGTTTGGACTTTGACTAGACCATCGCAGCTTCCAGATCTGTTTGTGATGTTTGGCCTGCTTTGGAACCGTTTTCAGATTTTACACAGATGGACTCACATTTGACTGAAGGAGGTCATAGTTCATTAAACGACAGTCCACATCACCATACATCCACCGCCGTGTTTAGCAGATGTTTCATCCAGATGCAGCGCTGCTAACCTGCCGCCATCTTGTTTCTAGAGAGGAGGCTTTCTCCTTCAGACCTTCCCAGCTTACATGCTAGGTCAGCGTCATGACCTTTAACCTTTAATCCACTTCATGCTCTGACATTGGGGTGAATCTGCAGAAAAATTCTTTGTGTTTTGCAGAAACACATTATTTTACTGTTATAGACAGAAAAAATATATGTTTTACATCCAGTTATTCACTACTAGAGCAACAATTTACTGAAATATAAGCCAAAATGAAAAATGACTCAATGTTCTGCCTTTCACATCTGACCTGCTGTGAAACAGATTCATTCTGATGTGGAGGATTTTCACCAGATAAATAAAGTTCAAGATTCACACTTTTCTGAATCTTGAACATGAGTTCAGCTGAAGCTCTGAATCATGTGTGCGGCTTAAGCCTGTTGTGTCAAACTACATGTCAAAATTCATAAATGAAGACAAAAAACATTTGTAATCTCAGTGAAACATACCTGGTACAATAAAAGCTCTGTGAGGGGGAAGTTTGGTGGAGGGACGACCATTTTGCTTTTGGTTTTTCTGGAGTTCCAGTAAAGTGGACTTTAAATCCTTTAGAAAACCAAGACATTTTGAGAGAGTGGCCACATCTACAGGCTCCATGAGACTTTCTACAATAATAAACATTACAGATTCAAAATGGGACATCAGGAAGATGAGAAAAGACTTTCTGCCAAATCAGGACAAAACAGGAAAACATTTACTAACATTAGCGTTGGATCAGGCTCTCAAACATTTTCATAATAAAAGTTGAGTGTTTCTCATTTTCCATACATAAAATCATGAGCTGCAGGTTGTTCTACAGTCTGTAATTGTTTTTAGGAATAAAATATTGTATAATTCATAAGATCTGGTTTCCTTGCAGTGAAATGTTGCAAGCAGATCAGCTGATGTTTGTCCTGTTTCACATCCAACATCTGTCTTCACCTTCATGACTTCACCTGGTGACGAGTCGGAGTTGTTTACTGAAGGCGTATGCAGGTCACACACACACACACACACACACACACACACACACACACACACACACACACACACGCACACACACACGTACACACGCACACACACACACCGCACACACACACACACCTACACACACACACACACACACACACACATACACACACACGCGCACACACACCTCTATGAGGAGAATGACTGATCAAATGGTCTGTTTCATTTTTAAACAGAAGATCAGGTTAAACAGCAACAACTCTTCCTCAGGATGAACAGTAATATCTGCTGAAGTGAATTATCAATCTGGAGGTGAAAACTTTGACCTTGATACAGACTCAGGGTCAGAGGTGAAGGTTTAAACTGACAGGACAGCAACTGAGCATGTGCAGAGCTTACTATTTTATTCTTAAAATAATTTTTAGATATTTGTTAAAACTGTCACCACATTGTGACAGAAACAGATGATCTATGAAAAGACGGATCTCCTTCACCTTCTCCCTGAGCTACTACTGTCATCTGAAGAAATACACCAAAACCAACCAATCACAGCTGGGAGGAGGAGGGGCTTAATGCTGTCAATCACCCTCATGTTCGCTGCTAAGTATGCTAATGGTTGAGAAACAACTCATAATTACAGAAAAAAACCATTTATTTGCCAGCATCGATCAATGTTTCTGTACGGCGAATGGGAATGGGTGATTGACAGCGCTAAGACCCGCCTCCTGGCTCTGATTGGTGGTTTCTAGTTAGCGCTGAGAGAAGGTAGAAGAGCTTCATTTTTTTCAGATGATCTGTCTCATAACGAGCTTACAACATGGTGACTCTTTCAACAAATATGTAAGAAATGTTTTCTTTAATTTAATTCAATTAAAATATTTTATTGATCTCAAAATGAAATTAAATGTTGTAACTTGTATTAATTCAAATTCTTCAAAGAGTTGTTGTAGATGTTGATGACTTTGGCAGGAAAGCTCTCAGGGCTTTGGCATTATTTCAGCTTTCCCAATGTTAATTAGCTGTGCCTTGTTATAACCCCCCCCCTTTCCCTCCCCCTGTCCCCTTGTTGCTATGGTTACACACCACAACAAGATAGCAAAGCATAAAAAATACCAAAAATCAGTCCAAGTGCACAGTATCCAAAACAATCAGCAACAGTTGACCAAAAATAAAGGAATTGTTTCCCCCACAGAAAACATTCTGTCCTGTTTTGACATTTCAGGCATTCCGTACAGAGAAGACGGAGGGGGTTTGTGTTGAGTGCAAAATGTGTGTGGTTTCTGCACAGATGCACAAATCCAGTGATTTCTCTCTGGTTCTCAGCTGAACGTCTCTCCTGCTCCTGCTGCTTTGCCTGCAGCTGTTTCTGCAGAGTGAAAACGTGCTGATGCAGGAAAATCCTGCAGTTTTGATTTCTGGATGAAGCGACAGGAGAACAAAGGACGATTACGGAGAATAAAGCAGAATAAAGGAGAATAACAGAGCATCAAAAACTACCTGACAGAATCACAGACATGAAATTTGGATGTTTGCATGTTTGTACTAAAGCCATCATTAACCATCATCAACAAGTCATTTAAATTCATGACTGCAAAGTTGACCAGGTCCAGGAAAAGCTTGGAGAAACTCTGGAAGGTTGATAAAGTTTTTAATACATGGAATATTACCAAAATCAAAACTGTCGATTTGTTCCTGTGGTTTTATAGAACAAATCTCCAAGGAGACAAACTCATAAAGAAAAGAAACAATCATGATCAAACCTGATTGTCTTTGTTTAGCAATTGATTTTTATAATTTAGTTTTTATTTAAAGAGTGAAAAACAGTTTCATTATTGCACACATGAATCCCTCTAATTGAGGAGCAGTTGTTAATATTTGACCTCTGGTTTTATTAAACAAACTTTTTTCTCTTATTTTGGTTTGTTTCTTAAATTCAAACCATTTCTGTTGGATAATAAATATTTAATCAGTTGGATGAAAATAATCGGATGCAGTTATGAGTCACATAGTTTCCTTCTGATGCTTGTAAACAGCTTTTATATTTGTTTTATTAGAGTTTCTCCACAATTTTGTGTATGAAAATATTAAGTAAGATAATAATATGATAAGTTTCAACAATAATTTCAATCTGTTACTCAGTGCTGGTCAGTGTCCTGGGCGTGTTCAGAATATCAGGTGTTTCTAATGAATCATTTTCATCTCAATAAGATCAGATTAAACTTTCAGATTTGAACTGAATGTTTTTGTTTCTGGCTGATGAATTTCCTGGTAACTGCAGGTTACGTAAATAAACGTGAATAAATTTGAACTAATAACTCAAAAGTGATGCGTCAGCGTTTTCTCAGCCAGCGGGTCGGACCGGTTCTGTGCTGTGGATCTAGCAGCGGGCGCGGCTGCTGCTCACAAAGCCCTGAGCCGCAACGAGGATCATCAACATCATCAAGTCGTCCATCATCACGTTCATTGTGAGCATTGTCCAAAAATAACTGGGCTGCTGAAGACGCTGCAGGCTGATCTGCTGAAAAAACACTCATGCTGCTCTTCTTCTGAACTGATCATTACGCAAATCCAGAAGGATTTGCATTAAATTGCTCTTCCAATTTCTGAGCTTTATAATCAGCAGAGAAAAACAGCAGATTTTTTATTTTTTTTAAAAATGTTCCTGTTTCTTAAACACAGACAGAAATATACTGAATAATGAACTTATTTGATAAAATCATTTAAATGCAACAATAGCTTCACCAGTTTGGTCAAACATGTAAAAACAACTTTTACTTATTGAAGTCGCTGTAAAATAAATAATAAACTAAAACAATAGCTCGACTGCATTGGTCAACCATGGAAACATAAACTGGAACAAGCTTCTTTCAAATGATCAAAGTGCAACTAGGGATTCTAAACATAATGTAAAATACATAAAGTATCGAATTAGACTGAACAGATCTGCCCTTAGGAATCAGGATCTTTTCACTAATTGAATTCCTCCCAGTAAAAATATTAATATTGAATTGGAGCAGCTCCAGTAAAGATGAGGTTAAAGTCTTCAGATATATTTAACTTTATTTCAGTAAAATCTCATAATCTTTAAATTAGAACACCATTTATTCAGGAAGAATCTGAGGAATAAATGTTTTCATCTAAACTTCTCTAATGTTGTGTCTGTAACCATGACGATTAAAAAACCACTGCTAAAACATTTTCCTCTCCTTTTCTGAGCTGGTCACGTTCATCTTTAACTGAATGATCCTGAAAATGGTAAAAACACAAATCAGATTCACTGTTTTAACGAGGCAGAAGGTTGAAGAAGAAAATGAGGAAATGGAGAAACGTGGAGTTAAATTCACCGGTGGATGAAATGAAAATCATCCATAAGTCGGTTTTTAGCTCTGCTGGTTTGGTTTCTGCTCACAAACAGAGAGGATGACTTTATATCCATATCTATAATCTATAATCATAAAGGATCAATATAGAGCAAAGCAACTGATAATGTTAAGAACGGAGGAGGAGAGGTGATGCTGTGGGCCTGGATGGATGGATGGATGGATGGATGGATGGATGGATGGATGGATGGATGGATGGATGGATGGATGGATGGATGGATGGATGGATGGATGGATGGATGGATGGATGGATGGATGGATGGATGGATGGATGGATGGATCCAGAAATAAAAGTCGAACCTGTTGGCTAAAAGTAAAGCCTGGAATAAAAACATCCTCTTCAACACGGCTGAGATAATTAATCAGATTAAGATAATTGACCTGAAATGATCATCAACTTATTTAGTAATCTATAAATAGATAACTCGAGGACACAGACTTTAAATGAATGTTTATTTTATTCACAAAAGGAACTGAATTGTTTATTTGCAGGGTTTTATTCTAAGGTATTTGTCGACATGCAGTCAAAATGGAAAGAGACCAGCCTGTGACTGCGGCTAGCAGAAAGAAAATGTCCATGACGGACAGAATCACGCTAATCCTACCCCTACCCTAAGACAAGAATGAGATGTGGCAAAGGTCTAGTCAAAGTCCAAACCTCAACCTGATTGTGGAAGGACCTTTAGGTGAGCTGAAACAAAAGTCTGCAACACTGCAAAGAAGATTGGAGCAAAACAAAGTGAGAAATTGATGCATTTAATTGGTCAAAATATAAACAATAAAGTTTATTCTGAGCCTGAAAATCATTAAAATGTTTAGAAAAACACATTTTACATCTCAGTAAGAGCAGATCCTGAATATCCTGAGCACAGTTGATGTTTGGTGTGAGGAACTTCCCATTTCATCCATCAGAGAAGGAAAATCAAACTGACTGAATGAATGAGGATCCATGATGGTTCCAGTATAACCAGCTTCTGACTGGCCCAGTTTCCCAGCCGGACCTCACAGGGCCAGTTAACCCGCCCGGCCGTTCTGACTCGTGACCCGGACGCTGCATGGAAATCACACTCTGCTTTACCTATTCAAACAGAGCAGGGAGGATGATGTCAGGGAGAGGTGTTTGGTTCGTTCACCTGCACCTCCCTTCTGGTAAACACACCGTCACACCTGACCCGATCCCGGATGTTCAGGCCCGATTACAGACACTGTAACCTTGGGGAGATTCTGCTGCCAGGAGGAAGAAGTTGAAGATTTCTGCATCAATGGCTGACGCATCAAAGGACATTTCTGCAGAAGCTTTCAGTGAAGACGGAGGAATTCAACCCTTCATTCCAGAGAAGGGTTGAGTCTTCTGGTATCACTTCCAGTTAAAAAGGAAGAATTTGGTTCTGGCACAGTTCTAGTGTCAGATGACACCTGAAAAGCATCACTGTGATTATTTAGCTACTCATATCTGTGCCATAACTATAGCAGAAACACAAAGAAGCATCACAACAGATCTATTTGTGGTTTTCTCCTCAGATGTCCGGCAGGCAGTCAGAGGATTTCCACACAAACCCCCAAAACAACAAATGACAAAACTTCAGGTCATGAATCATTACCTCTGCTTTCTGCAGCACAAGCTGATCATTGAATACACTAAAAGACTCAACAAAGTGACACGAGGAGGAAAACTTTACACAAAATTACACGTTTCACTACAAAGTTATGTTGAATAACTAATAAACAACCAGCTGTTCCCTCTGGATGAGGACAAAATAGGAATAAAAACCTGCAAAACCTGCAAAACCTGCAAAACCAGAAACAGGCTGATGAAAATGTGTGAAATTAACTGAAATGTGACAAAAAGCAGCAAAATTACATTTAATCTAAATACATTAACCAAGGTATAACTCCTTACATTTACTCAGTAACACATACTCGAGTAACGTTTTGGGAATTTATGGCAGTTGAACTACAACATAGTTGTTACTTTTGGTGAATGATGTCTGTGGATCCTGACCCCACTGAGATTAGCGTCACAGAATAAAGAACAAACATGTTTTTACCATAAAATCACCAGAAACAGTTTAAATCAGAGTGAGACATCTGGCTTCTACAGCAGCTTTGTTGTTCTGAATAATTATTTTCTGATGAGCCATTTGGGGATCAAGATAATACAGAAAACGATATAAATTAATAACAGGAAGTACTTTACCCTGTTTTATCTCCTGCTTTGTATCAACAACCTGCTGTGGGATTAAACTAAATTATTAGTTTAATAATTTATCTGTTGAAAAAAATATTTAGAAAACTACTTCTTCTTGTGAATGTGTTTTTATTTGTATTGTTTTTATTATTTAAAAACAAAAATTCAAACTTAACTTTATATTTTTTCAGTGTGATTGCATAATTTTAAAATATTAAATCAGACAAAAATAAAATACGTCAAAGTTTATTTGAACATTTAAGTTCAAATAAACTGGGAATGGCGAAAAAAACAATAAAGTAAAATTAGTATTTTCTTTGATTCTTTTACTCGTTGATTATTTTTTAATCACCAGCAGCTTTATTTTGAAATCCCTGAGCAGACGTGGGCTACTTGTTGTGAGCTGGTTGGCTTGGTAACGGCTGGAGGGGGAGGAGCCTGATTGCGAGCAGCCAATGAGAGGACAGACTGCAACAGGTGAGCAGAAGCCTCACACCTGACCTGCGGCTGCTGCAACACAACACCGCGCATTGGAGGCGGCCGCGGCGCGCAGAGGCGACATCCTGACGCACAGGCCGGGAACCAGAGAAGCCGGGACCATTTCAGCGCCCGAACAGAACCAAGCTGTCATTTACTCTCGTTAATCCGGAGGCTGGTCGGTGCGGATTATTGATCAGATTTAATCCGCTTTCTGCTTCAAAAATAGCGGCGATGCTTCAGGACTAGTTCCCGGTTCCAGGTCGATAGTCTCCCAGTCCGGCAGCACCATGATCAGCTCCGAGGGCCTGCGGCCGGCCCCTGGCGGCAGGAAGCCGCTGGGGAAGCTCGCTTCCCGGCTGGAGGAGGTGAAGAACCCGTGGAGGGAGGGCTCCAAGCTGGAGCTGAGCCACAACGAGGCGGCGCGGCTGGCCACGGACGCGCTGCTGGAGCACGGGGAGAAGGAGTACCGGCGGGTTCTGGCCGAGGAGCGGGAGCTCAACTTCCTGTCCCCGCAGGAGATCCGCTACATCAGCCAGCATGCCGCCAGCAAGACCTCCGACCCCGACAGCGGTGACCGGGACGACGGGGACGCGGACGCCGTGTCCGAGCTGACCTCCGGGACTTACTTCCCCATGATGTCCGACGACGAGCCGCCGATGCTGGAGCTGGGCTGGCCCGAGACCCCGGTGCGGTTCGGACCGTCGGAGACCCAGATCTACTTCCAGAGGGACAAAACGCACAACATCAAGGACCTGATCCGGTCCATGATCAACAAGGCCAAGAAGGTGAGGAGGTTCGGCTCGGTCTGGTACCAACTCGTTACATTTCCTCAACTTTTTGGAAAAACTTTTTTACGAGTATTTTTACTTTTAATTCACTGAACGAAAAATAAACATTTTCAATCAAAACTCAACAAACTCAAACCTGCAGGTTCTGTTCCAGTTTTCAGGCTTTTGCCTGATTTTACTATTTTCTGTTACTTATATGAATTATTATCATTTTATCCTTAAAATACCAAATTTTCCACTAAACTTTATATATTGGTCCATCTCAGTACCTGAGTTGACTTTTTATAAAATATTTTTTTACTTTTCTTGGATGGTACTTTTTACTTTGACTTGAATAAAAAAATATGTTGAATTAATGTTGCTGATATTTGAGTAAAGTTTTGGGTTTTCTTCCCATCATGAGATCCTTCATCCAGTTCAAACAGTTGGTTACAAAATCACAGCATAGTATGGATAACAGCATTAAATAAATCCACTTTATTTATTTTTTAAATTTCAAACGGGCTTTTAAAATCAGGAGAATAAATAATCAGTTGGACAGAGAAAATATGTCCAAGAACAAAATAATTATGTTAAAACTATTTCTCTGTTGGAGAAGGAGTGAATACTCTTTCATCCTCTCCACAGTGGCATATAGATAAAAGCAGAAATGTGTGTATTTTGCTTTTCATCAAGATGTTTTCATCAAGAAATATTTACATATTTTCTTTTGCGTTTTCCTTAAATATGCATTTTAAGGAAATTGAAAAACAAAACGTTCATATTTCTGCTTTCATGTTTAATTATGTCAGTTTTGTTCTTCCATACAAAAGAGAATCAGCTGCAGATCTGTGAGATTATCTCTGATGAATAATAATAATGATAATAATGATAATAAGTTTAATCAGCTTCAGGTGGGCAGATTTCCTGACCCGGGTTAGAACCAGAACCAGAACCAGTCTGAACTCTTCCAGTGAAAACAGACTCTATTCATTTCCAATTCAAATGTTCCCTCTCTCTCTCTGAGGCTGTTGCTCAGCCCAAAATGCTGCGTTTGCGCTGCGTTGTGTCTGCAGACCAGCGGGTCACAGATGGTTTCGGTCCTGTTGCTTCCAGAGTCTCTGAAGCTGCAGAGCTGCAAACTCTCCGGTCTGATGGCGTCACGGCGCAGGGAGTCACGCTGCAGAGGAAACGCTGCAGGTGTGTTTCCTCCAGCTGACTGCATTAATTTGTCTCCAGAGCCGACAGGCCCGGGCCGGCCCGACCCCCACCTGTTGCCATGTTGGTTCAGCTCTCATTGGGTCCTGAACCAGAGGCCAGCAGCTGAGCCCGGATCAATGACCTCAATCCAAACTGGAAACACTCAGGACTTCGAACCTGATGTTGGTTTCTGCATCTTTGGTTGCTTTTTAAAAACATTTTGAGTTTGTTTTGTCTGAAATAGTTTTAGTTTATTTTAGATCTTTCAGTTTTCTTGTTGTTTCTGAAGGTTTTCTTCATTTGAATCAATCAGTGAAGTTTATTTGTGCCTCACATTTCTGCAACAAGCCAGTTCAAAAACTCAAAAATAAAAACATACAGTCACCAATTTAAGAACAAACATTTAGTCAAGAACCACCATGAAAAAAATCATCAACACTCATAAAAATGTTGTTCAATGTTCCATTTATGATGAATCAGAAGCGGCTCTGACCAGCTGGGTTTTCAGTCCAGGTTTACAGGAACTCAGTGTTTCAGCCTGTTTGCAGTTTTCTGTAAGTTTGGTCCAGATCTGTGATGCATAGAAGCTGAATGCTGCTTCTCTGGAAGGTTGATACAACAGCAGCAGATATTTAATGACTTTTGTGTTTTATAAACTACCAGAAGGATTTTAAGGCAAATTTGTGCTTTGAAATCCATTTCTGTTGTTTTCCTGCGTATGAAGTTCCTTCTGCAGGTCAAAGGTCACGTTTCTGAAGCTAGCTTCTCTGTTTGCAGCCGCCTTGCGTGTCTGTGGATCTCCCAGCAGCTGGTTTTACGGGTTGAACTTGCAGGTTAAAGCTGCATTAGTAAACCAGAACCTGAGTCAGACGCCGCTGAATCCATGGTTTCAGGTCGTGTTTCTGTGTGACCTTTGACCTCCCTGACTGGTCTGTGTCTGGAGCTGTGAGCTGGTCCCAGATCAGCCTGGTCAGCTGCTCCGCTTGCAGACGCTGCAGCACGCGCTGCGTGTGAGTCACTTCCTCTTCCTGCGTCTGTAAATAAAGCAGTGGTTCTTCTGGGCCCCCAGTGGTTCTTCTGGGCCCCCAGTGGTTCTTCTGGGCCCCCAGTGGTTCTTCTGGGCCCCCAGTGGTTCTTCTGGGCCCCCAGTGGTTCTTCTGGGCCCCCAGTGGTTCTTCTGGGCCCCCAGTGGCTCTTCTGGGCCCCCAGTGGTTCTTCTGGGCCCCCAGTGGTTTTCTGGGCCCCCCTATGGATTACAATGAAATCCTCCAAAAAGAAAACTAAGTCAACCAGATCTAAACTTTTACACACATTTTGTTTTCAAACTCCAGTGAAGTTTATTTCACACTTCAGGTTCCAATAAAACAAACTGCAGATGCCACTTTTATTGTTTTTACATTAAGTGCAACAGAAACTTCAGTTTGTTTTAAAGAATCGACTCATAAAACAAATTAATATGGTGAAGTTATGGACTTTATATAATTTATTAGGTTCATCCACCAATATTAATATTTATCTTCCTTTTCAACATCATAAAAATGTCTCTGCTTCAGTGAAACATCCCAGAATCCTTTGCTGCATCACTGTCACATGACCAGCCCCATAATGAAAATCAATATTGATTAATTTACATATGAAACCAATTATTGATAATAATTGGGGGGAAATGGATAAAATAGAATATTATTCAGTTAAAAATGAAACTATTTGTGCTTTTTATGAGGTTTTGTTCTGTAAATAAGCAAGAATATTTACCAAAAGCTTTAAAATGAAGCTGCAGATTAACTGTGGAAGTGGGGAGACAGTGCAGTGTTTGGTCGTTGAATCTTTTTATTTTTGTTGGTTCCTGTCGGTTCTCTTGCTGCTTCAGGCCCGTTTCCTCTCTCTTTGTGTTTTGGATCTGAAGGAAATAACAAAGCAGAGTGGGAGTGGGAGTGGGGGTGGGACAGTGGGAGTGGGGTGGTGGGACGGTGAAGGAGGAAAATCCTCCAGGAAGTGAAGTATTCAGCCTCCCGCTTCTGATGGAAGTGAGAATAAATCTTCTGCCTCCAGTTGATCAGAAATGATCGATAATCTCCTGGTTGGTCGTTTCTCAGAGGAACTGATCGTGGTTCTGGGTTGCTGACTGGTTGCTGACTGGTTGCCTGGTTGCTGACTGGTTGCCTGGTTGCTGACTGGTTGCTGACTGGGTTTGGTCACGCTGTCATCTGAGCTGTGCTTGACGGAAACTGTGAGGCCCCACGGCGGAGCGATTTGGCCCCTTGGGGCCCAGAAACCGGCTCATCGGGTTATAACAACTTGTTCCTTCATAATATTCAAATATATTTCCTCTTATCTTATGAGCTCATGAATGATAAACATGCAAGTTCTCAGGAAACACTGACTGCAGCTTTCTTCTTCCTGTCTGCCCTTCATTTGTGAAGTTAGATGGAGTAAAATCTCTCTGCTCATATTTAGTTTGGTGAGTGAGAGTTAGAAACCTGCTGATTCAGATTCTCGTCTCTTTACAGAATAAAACGTTTTTTTCTCTGATCTGAGGGGAGATTTGTTGCAAAGGTTTGAATAATTTGGGTCATGAAAGCAGGAAGTTGAATATTTACGCAGTTTGGACCAAGATTCATCTGTCAGAGGATTCATCCTCCACCACTGAGCCTTGCAGTTAATAAGACGGATTTCTCCAGACATTGCGCTAATATTATTATGATCATTATAAATAATACAATAATTACAATATTAAAGCATTCCTCTGCTCAGTTTTATGTCTGAAATTTAGTAAAACTGTCTCTGGAGAGATTTCTGTAAAGGAAACCGCTGAGGTCGGGATCAGAACCGGTACCATCTGAAACCACGGCTGACTGAGTCCCGTGTCTCTACAGGTCATCGCCGTGGTGATGGACATCTTCACTGACGTGGACCTGATGTGTGACCTGATGGAGGCGTCCAACAAGCGGCGAGTCCCCGTCTACATCCTGCTGGACGAGAAGAACCTCAGCTACTTCACGGACATGTGTGTGGCCCTGGACATTCAGAGCTCTCACCTGAATGTAAGTGAAACGGGTCGGGACCTGCTGGTTACGGCCGACCTCCTGAACCCAGATTGACAAACAGCTGCATTTCAGGAAGTGATTGGTTCATTTCTCTCATGCTTGTTGGGTTTTGCTAACTTGTTGCTAACAGCCAATTAAATTGTCACTTTTTACAGAATATTTCTGTAAAAACTCAATAAATTAGGGGAAGCTAAATGTGCTAAATGACATCAAAGTTGGCAAAAACACTGAAGCACCAAATGAAACATTTGCTGGAGAAAAGCAGAAGATTTCCCAGCACAACTTTTCAGTTATTCTGGTTCTGTTTATTCTGAAAAAATGAACGATAAATCATCCACACCCCTAATCCTGATGCGCTGCGCTATTCCAGGGAAGTTTTGTGCTTTTCATGCAGATAATTCCAGTTGTTTGCTTCTTTCTATGCAAACTCCATAAATGCTGCCTCTCTGGTTGATCTTGTTGTCCTGTTTCCACGCTGAGAGCTTTTATTTTACTATTATTTTTGGTCTGTGCAGAACATGCGGATCCGCAGCGTCTGCGGTGACACGTACTGCACCAGAGGCGGGAAGAAGTTCACCGGTCAGGTCCTGGAGAAGTTCATGATCATCGACTGTGAGGAGGTCATCGCCGGCTCCTACAGGTGAGACGGCAGCGTTAGCTGCTCTGTTTACACCAATAAACTTTCCCAGTTGCCTTTAGCCTGAGTGGCAACAAATAAACATGAGATTTAGGAACAATCACACCTGTTAGCAGTCAGCCCTCCATGCTTTAGCAGGAAAACAGGAACGTTTGTCCGGAGCTGCTCCGTCCTGCAGCCGGACGTCTGCTTTGCATCTCGCTGATACGCAGCACAGACACACGAAGACTCAGATGAGTTTGCAAATTCTTGTGGCGAGGCTGATAAAGCCGACGTTGTGCAGCAGAGCTGTTCTCCTGAAGCTGCCGGTGGTTAAATGGGTTCCAGAAATATCCCAGCATCACCTGTAATGACAGCCGGAGATAAGAGAGGGCAAAGGTCATCCAGTTTAAGCTCACGGTTTTCCTCTTCTGATCGAGGTCAAAATGTTTCTGCTTTAAATGAAGCAAACAGATGAAATGAACTAAAACAACCTTCAGTGTCGTTGTTGTGACCTGGTAAAGCTGCAGCCATCTTGTCCCGGTCCAGACTTAACAAGAACCCACTCAAAGTTCACTTACTAAAACTGAATTAGTTCATGTTGTTCGATCCACTCCCAAATACTCTGAACCAAGTTCACATTCCTAATATGGACAAGTTAATTTTATGACAATTTAAAAATAAAACAGCTAGCGTTAGCAACTAGCCTTCATTCATCTGATATCATCTGTTGTTGCTCACAAACATGGACCAGATATAAATGTGTCCATGATCAGACATTTTCTTGTTTTAGTTGTTGGAAAGTGAAGCTAAAGGTGTCAAACTAAGTCGATAATTTTAGCTGATTAAAACGTAACGAGGTCGTCTTCCTCTCGTGTAAAATCCAGTTTCTGTTTAAACACAATAGCTGACAAAATCTGTGCTGATAGTTCAGCTAAAATTACCTCGACAGCAGCATTGGACGTGACAGAATGTGCTAAACTGTGACTTAATTTGTCTGGCAGGCCCTGCCTGCAGCAGGTCCTGCAGCGTAAGCACTGAAACTTTTTCCCTTTCAGACAATCCAGGTACAAACCTTCAGTTTAAATTATGTTTGAAGCAAAGAGGGAGAAGCTGTAGTCGAAATTCCCACGGACACTGAAACGTGACGCAACCAAGATCTGACATGTTTTCCACAGAAAGCAGTTAATGTTTGTGGGAAACGTTTCTCGGTTTGGATTTTTCGTTTTCAGTCAGAGCTTCTTTCATGTTAAGCTCATTATGCATAAAACGCCATAAAGCTCCCTGAAGACACTCATAAATCCTGGATGGTGGCGTATTTTTGGTTCAGATGAAGTTTCTGCGTGAAGTTGTTGTTCTAAAAGGAGCCGTTGCGTGATGTGAATGTTCCCAGGCAGAAACATGGTGTCGGCTCTGCTGTCAGTTACTCATCATCCTCCGCTCAGACTGAGCTCTATTGTCTCCAGACGTCCGTCCAAACTGTGTTATTGTCTCTTTTGTTGTGTGCAGAGACTTTCCTGCTCACATCGTGAGGGCTTGACTTCCTGTCATGGACAAACTGTGCGACCCGGTGAGGAAACGGGTTCAGTTTTAGAGTGAAAACTGGGCTCGGTGCGTAGCGATGTCCCCTGAAGCGATGCCGAGGGCGTCTGAGTGTAAAATAGCCGTGAAGCTGAGACTTTGTTTTTACCAAGCTGTTGTCACAGATCAGCTCAGAGGAAGTGTTGATCACTACTCCATGTACTTGATGGTGTAATTATAACTCCTGCCACAGCTTGTAAAACCCCAGGCTGTCACTATGAGGGAGCAGAAAGTTTGCTTGGAGTTTGAAGGCGACATATCTGTGGTGCTGCAGGTCGGGACGGGAACTGATGAGAATTTATTGGTTCCTTATCGATTCTCATTGAGTTAGGAAATAAACTTCTTAATTCAACATTTGCACCATGTTGTTTTTGATTCAAACTAAATAAAAACTTGCTTAGTCAATGAGAATCCATCTGTCAAATTAACATTTTAACATGAAATGCAACTTTATGCCTTTCATGTTGCTAAGCAACAGATTCAAATCGGTTTGCATGCTGTGCGGTCAGCGGTTTGAGGACGTTGGAGGCATTTCCTAGTTCTACTGATATAAAAGGAGGAAATGTGTGAAATCTAAACATTTCTTGCAGCATTTCTGCCATGACGCCATCTTGGATATTTTCTAAAGCAAAACACGGGCAGTGGATACGTCACACGTTACGAGAACCGTTAAACGGAATCGTTAAGAAGTCAGCTTAGCGATTCTGAACCGTTTCTATACAACAACCGGTTCCGTAGCTGCAGGGGTGGGTCGGGTCGGTTCTGCTGCTCTGCTGACTCTGGAACGAAGACAAAAAACTGATCAAAACATTTCAGTCATGTTTTACACACCTTCCTCCAGCTGAGTTTCCTGCAACAATCAGACAAATTAGACATCAACTTTGCATCAGTTCAAAATGTTTAATAATAGATTAATAAAAAATGAAAACAAAGGTTATTTTATCGATATTTTCAGTATGTCTTAGTTTTATAAAAGTTTCCCCTTTTATTTGCAATTTTTATTTATCAGTTAACACAACGTTTCCTCAATTAAAATTTTTTGTTATTTTTTAACTCCAGTAAACTCGATTTTGACTATTTTTCCGACTTTAAGGACGTAACATTAACTTCCTGCTTACCTGTGGAAGCCAGGACAGGTGGCAGGCCAACGAGACTCACCTCACCTGGTCATAATGTTTTGCCTGATTGATGTATATCTGCTGCATGATTTTTTCATGAGTGAAGATGCAGATTATGATAAGATGAACAAAAGGAGGATAAAAGGAAAAGATTCATCATTAGTAATTGATCAACATGTTTATTAGCTGAGCTGCTAACTGGAAAATTAGATGAAATGTTCCAGGAAGTCGTATTGTAACTACACTAAACATGTTTTATAAGTTTATGGCTCTGTTGATAAAGAGTTTTATGTTCGCTGCGGTTCCATCTGAGGAACCGTCATGGCGGACGGCGAGTCCCTGATCAGCAGGTTCCTCAGCCTCTGGGTATTTTCCCGCTCAGCAAGTTCAGCAACTTTCACATTCACATCTGAGGAAAAATGATTTCTGCTGTTTCCTGTGTAGGATAATAATAAATAAATTAAAGCTTCTGAAACCAACTGAAGGGTTGGCTCAGCAGGTGTGACGCCACCTAGAGGAAAAACTGGAAAAAGTTTCATAGACATATAAAAAACTCCAAATATGATGTTTTGCATCATCATTTATTTATTTAATGAGCTATAAGTGGGACATAATTCTCTGAACACAGCGAGAAACAGCTGAGAAGCTACATAGTTAACTCTATTTTTTTGTGAATCTGATTTATTTTAGAGATTTTGATTGATTTTATTTTCTAAAACTTAGTCATATAATTCAGTATTTTTCTTATTAAAACAGAAATGGACTGATTCTAATTTTTTTACTGTATATTTGAAGAAAAAAATGCTCATTCTATTGCATTTTATTTTATTAAAGATTCAGTGTCAATCAAAATCTAGTAATTCTTAAAATATGCATTCTTGTTTTTTGTTGTTGTAATTCTTAGTTATTATAATTATAGAATTTTTAGATTGGCTAAAAATCAAAAGTTTTTCCTGTATTTCAAGCAAATGAACAATTTGAAAAGATAAAAGTAATAAAAATGTAGGGAATTTTTCAATTTATTTTGCTAATAAGCAACATTCAGTTTAAAATAAGAAGCATTGTTTTCATATCTAACAGGGACGACATGGTTTTAATAAATAATCATTTTCCATGAGTCACCTTTATGCGTCCAGGTTGAATTCTGGTGACATCAGATCCAATATCTTTATTAACTCTGATGTAACAGAAGCGATGAGGTTTTAAATCTGAGTGAGTGAATGTGTCTGGATGTAATCAGTCGTCGCTCCAGCCAGATGAAGGTCGGCTGGACGGCGAATGAACTGATGAGTCACAGCTGTGACTCGTCATCTGCCAGGAACCGGTTAACTGGCTTATCAGCTGGAGGGAGATCATTTACACTCAGTACTGATAGATGCTCAGTGCGTTTTATCAGTCCTGCACGTATAATTTTATTGTCCTGATGGAACTAACCCGAGTTAATGGCTTCACTCCGAGCCCCAGGAGCAACCCAACCCTAATTTGTTACCAAAGCTGTCAGACGCTCCTGCCTGAGGGTATCTGTGGAAACTTTCCTCCGTTTTCCTCCTGATTGTTAGATTGTAGATGTAAAAGGTCCTGACTTCCTGTCGTCTCTCCCTGCAGCTTCACCTGGCTGTCGGCGCAGGTGCACAGCAACATGGTGATGCATTTCTCAGGCTTCATCACCGACAGCTTCGATCGGGAGTTTCGCTGTCTGTACGCCGACTCGCAGATCATCGACAGGTTCAACCCGGAAGACGAAGAGATGCCTTATTATCCGTCATACCAGACCTTCCAGGCCCCTGGGATTGGCCTGGGGCTCGGCGGGCCCCTGGGTCTGGATCTGCACTCCGACAGGTAAGAACGACGTGTCCAACATGGCGGCCGTTCCATGGAAACATCCAATACATCATGGAGGAAAACATTAAGAATCGCTGTCATTTTAAAGACATTAATGAATGTTTCCAGAGGTCAGGAAAGGTCAACCAGCTTCCTCACCTTCTTCATATCGGACATAATTGGTGTCAGTCAACTAGACTGTGATTGTGCAGCAAAAATACCTTTGTGCTGCTTTTACTTTGAAAATATTAATGAAAGTTTAAAGGTCAAGCAGTTTACCAAATCTAACAAACAATTGCCTTAGATTTTTATGAACATCTTTAAAGTGATGGCGGCACAAAGAAACATTTTTGCGGCACAAACATTTGACAAAAATTTCATTGATTGATTTTGAGTCATTCATCTGCAGAAATCTGCTTCTTTATTCTGTTTAGTTATTTCAACCACAATCTGAAACAGATCATGGAAAACATTTACATTTTTCCACCGTGCGGGAAAGGAAACCCTGAATATAAAAACTTCCTGCTTCATCTCAGTATAACTCATACCAGCTGCACCTTCACCACCTCATTCACAACACTTTCCTTTTCTGCTCTTGTGTTTGCTCACATAAACTATATTTTAATGTCATCAAACTCTCATGTTTTAGTTATGAGAATGAGAATTTCCTAAAAGACTTAAAGGATCCATTTGGTCTAAATGTTTAATTACAAAGTTAAGAGTGTAAACAAGCACTGAGCTGGGACTGTGTTCCTCCATTTTCTCTCCAAACTGCCACTCCCTGCCTGCAGCAGGTTCTGCAGAGCAACAACAGGAAGTGGAATCTGTTCGCAGGTTTAGAGCTGCAGTTTCTTATTGTTATCAAAGACGAGTTGAAACATTAACATGTCAGGAGGATCGGGTCCACAGGACGTTTCCGAGGTGAAATGTTGTGACTCAGATTTGCTCCGTTTACAGTTGTTGTTCCCAGACTGAGTTTAATGTTGCCATGTTTTGCTCAGTTCAGGTTCATCATGTAAAACCAGGTCATTCGGTCCAAAGTTCCCCAAAACGGCAACAAACGAATTCATCTGAGTTTATTTGAGGCCGTCGCTTTCCGCCAGGCCTGGCTCTGAAGCTGCCTGACTGAAGCTCAGAGGCACATCAGCAGTCGGCCTCAAACCCTCAAACTCATTACAGTTGAACTTGGTGTTTGTCTCAACAAGTCAACTGTTGGATGTAACCACAGAGGGAACCGGGTCACTGCAGCTCAGTGTAAAGTTTGATTCCATCTGCAACTTGTAGTAATTTGACCAGAACCTCAGGAAAAAGTACAAACCCAGTAAAAACTGGCTGAATTCGGCTCCTTTAAAGTCTAACTCACCAAGTTTGAACATTTCCACCAAAGTGGGCGGAGCTAAATTAGCTTTATGATTTCATTTTTCTCTTTATTTCTGTTTATTTTGGATGTTTCAGATGTCTTCCCGTTTTAAATATTAGAATTTAAAGTTTATTGATCTTTGAGACTGTGCATTATTACCATTATATGAATTTAAAATGGTCTCAGAACAACATTATTCATGACGTCTGGGCAAATTTACTTATTGTGACGGGCCTGTATCAGTTTTTTCAGAATCGGGTCGGTACTGGTGCCGTCTCTGTTTCTGTTCCTTGTTGATCTCGACTCTTTCCTCCTGCAGGCAACGGGACCGGAGTTGCTCTGAAAACTCCAGCAGCCAATCAAGTAACAGCGTTTCCAGCGTTAAGGTTGCTCCGGGGATGACCTCCAACATCATCTACAAGGTCACTCAGGGTCATGAGAAGAAGGAACCCGTCGGCTCGTCTCTGCAAAGTCCAGAGAGGAGAGTGGGCGGCGGGCTGAGGGTGGGAGGCCTGAGCCCGGGAGTCCGAGGTTCTTCTAACGGCGGAACCGGTCACAGCCCGATCACCGACCGCCAACTGCCAACCTACGGCCAGTCAACGGCCATCGAGTGGAACAAACCCAGCTCAGCCGAACTCCTGCGGGCAAACATTGGTGGCACTTCCACCAAATTTCAGGGTTTGGGTTTGTATGACCACAAGCCCAGCTTGTTTCAAAGTTCTCCAAACACAAACCTGAACCTTAAGATCCAGACGCCGTCGCCCGTCAACGAGCCCAAACTGCCCCCAAAGCAGAGGACGCCCACCGGCCAGTACCACAACAAGATGTCCGACAAGCTGCTCTTCTCCTCCAAAGAGAAGGAAACCTTTAACTTCCGGCGGTCTCCGTCCCCGCTGAACTCCTCGCACTGGGGCGGGCCGGAACTGTCTCAGCCGGAGCCGGAGAGCCAGCAGTGCCCGCCGCCGCCCACGTCTCCGCCCGGCCTCATGAGCCGCCAGGACCAGAAGCGGATGACGCTGGGCCACAGCAAGCTGGACCTGGTGAACCACTACAACAAGCTGAAAACGAAGCAGGTCTACAGCCGCTTTGAGCTGAAGAGCAAAAACTGAAGGAGCGTCTGCGTCCTGCCGCACCATTCAGACTCAGAGTTTTCTGAACCTTTTAACCTTTTATTTCTTTATTATCTTCCACAGCCGGAAAGCATGGAAAACTTTCTAAGTCGGCCATTTTGGCTCTGAGATACTGTTCAGTTTCCTCTTCATGGAAATAAGGACCAGCTGTTGGTTTCTACAGGGGTGTTCAAAGTGTGGCGCAGGGGCCATTTGCAGCCGTCTGAATGACCTTGTGCGGCCCCCGTCCTCAATCCAAGGATAGAAACTTTTTCATCTTGTAGACCAAGTTTTTTAACAAGCTTTTTTTTATTTTTATTACAGATCCATAACAGCTTATAAAAATAAGAGGTACAAAAAATAGATTCTCTTATATTAACAACTTTTTTGCATTTCTTTTACCTTTGGAGTAACTAGAATCACAAACATTGATCTGATTAATCAAATGCAACACATTCAGCCCAAATAAGAAAACCAAACTTCAAAAGTCAGAAACTTATGATGATGCAAAACCTTTTATGTTAAAATGACTTAAAATTTCACTTTATTATTGAACAGATACAGTTAAAAAAAAGGCTCAAGAAGTTTGTTTTAAAATACTTTTTCAGTTTGGACACCAAATTTCAGTCACCAGTGTCAGTGATTGAAAGAGATTTTTCTGTATTTATCTTATGTAACATTTATTCTCTAATGATCTGTTGACCATCAGTTACCGTTAACTCGTGCTCTGGAAACCGGGGCGTAGCAACGAGCTAACGCTGGATCCAACCTTCAGGAACATTTGTCTCTAATGCTGTAAATAAATGCAATCTTATGATAATTTCACTCTATAAAGATTTTATTTTAAAACTTATTTTAACTGCCCCTCCCTTAAGCGTTATCTACTATTACCAGCAATCTGAATTCAAGATTTTTAAAGTCTTCAAAATAAATCTGGTGATTTAAATGAGTCTTGTTGAAATTGACTCAATAATAAAGTCATAACATTAGGATTAAGCCATAAATCATAAAGTTATAGCAATACAAAAAAAGTTCAATACAATAATAAAGTTGTTCGACAGAACATGAAAAATAATGAACATTTAAAACGAGGCCTGTTGAACATCTTGGGAGGTTCGTTTTACAAATGAGAAAATATTTAATCTTTCATCACATCAGTATCAAGTTGTTATCAGTAGCAGGACAACAGTGGAGTCTGTTTGGACAGAACCACCTGGACCTGCTGAGCTGGTTACATCACATCCTGATCACTTTATCAAAGCTTTTTCTCATAACTTTTCATCTTCATTCAGCTAATTTTATCACTTTATTCTCATAATTAGAAATCCCCAAATGCTCAGTTAGAGGCTGGAAGCTAAAAGGCACAAAGATTTCCAAGTTTTTTTTTTTTTTTTTTTTTTTCAAATTATACTTTTATTAAATTTCAGCAACAACCAATTAACTTTTCCAGCATAAAACTTGCTAATTTAACAGGAAACAAAAACAAATCTAATAAGCTGCAGCATTAGGGTGTCATCCTGACACTCTGGCCGAGTCGAAGGAAATGGGGAAATGAAAATTTAACAATTGATAAAATGATTCTGTACATAAAAAGAAAAAAATATATATCACAATTAGCAATTATACCAATTAAATTCGTCACCACACTAAAAGTTTTCGAATTAAGTGTCTGGAGGACGTTTTAAAACCGCGGTATCGCTCAGCGTCTGTGTCCCATAATTCCTTGCTTCTGTTGGTACTAACAGATGAGGTCGTCTGTTTGTCCTCCAGCATTGGGCGCAACATCTAAATAACATCCAACGGGTCAAATCTCAGTAATGAACATTAAAGCGTCATCGGCGTAGAGTGTGATTCTGTTTTCCACCTCTTATTTTCCCAACTTACAGAAAAACGTAGAGCAGGAAGAACCGTTTACTGGTTCCTCCACGAATCCGACCCAGTTTGCTGCACAATCTGATTTATTTTAATTATCAGTAAATGATGATCAACTCTTTTATTTTTTATGTGTGCAATGTTGAAACAGAAATCAAGCTGTTTATCTGCAGTTTTTTAGTTATTGATCGTAGTTTCCTGGTAACTTGTGCCTTGATCATCCTGCCTTAAGGTTTACAGCCACGTTTCTGACCAACTCTGTCTCTGACCACCTGGATTGGGTCCAAACTCCAGGGTTCCTCCTGTCCGGCGCAGGAGCATCAGCAGAATGAGAGCTGAAGGTTTCAGGGCATTTTCTTCCCAGCAGCTGTGCTGTGATGTTGTATTAAACACTGGTTTCACTGGGTTGCTTCTCAAATCTCCTTTTATATCCAAATTTGTATAAAACTTATTAAACTGCTTGGAAGTTGTAGGATTGAAACGCGCCACTCATCAGCCGGCACATCAGGGCTTTAACCTCGGCGTCGAGCAATAAGGAATGATGTTAATCACATGTTTTGTATTTGTTTACGACTCATTTTTGTCATTTTATTGTTTTTCCTCCTTTATTGCCTTCAGTTGAAATGTGTCAGAATGTGCAGCCATCAGTTTACCTGCAGTTTGTCCTGCTTGGCTGAATAATCTGTTATTGTACATAGAAAAGATTTCTGATTATTTTGTGTTTAACAATTATTATCAATGGAAAATGTGAACTTTTAGCTTTTGTTAAAGTTGGTTTTCTTTTTTAAGATGAACAAATTTGAATAAAAACAAAAAGCTGATGAGTGTTGATTGATTATTTGTCGTCTTTGGACTCCAGTTCTTCGACCTTCTTGCCTTTGGAGCCACTTCCTGCTCAAACTCTGACACATTTCCGGGTTTTTATGCAGATCTGCCACGAAACCTGCAGGTTCTGCTGCTGACGGGTTTCAGGTTTTACAGTTGGACCGGTCTTTGTCGGTTCTGGTCTCAGTATTCCTGTTGTTTTCCTGTTGGGAAGTCCAGGTCTGGATCCGGGTCCAGATCAGGAACAATAAGCACCGAGTCCCAAAGCTGACAGAACAATGAAACGGGTCAAAACGGGTCCAAGGTTATTTTAGCTTTGGGATTTTTATTTTAGATTTTTTATTTTGTTGTGACCAGTTTAGGTTTTTACAGTCTGTCATTTATTAGTAATTAGTTAAATAGTGTTTAGTTTTTGTTCAGTTTTTATTGGTTTTATTCAGAGTTAGATGGTAACTAGTTACATTTACTTGAGTTACGTTTTGGTAAAACATTATTTTTAGGAGTATTTTTACTGTGTTGTACTTTTACTTGAGTAGTTTCATTATGAAGTATTTATTTCTTACTTCAGTAAAACTTCTGTTTTCTACCCACTGAATAAAACACAAACATGTTTTGACCAAAAACAAACCAGTTTTTCTTAAAGCTTCATAAATTTCATTCAATAAAAGAAGATTCAGAATTTTTTATTTTTGTCTTACTTTGTTTTTCAGTCAATGTTATTTACATGAATTATTTGCATTTTGGTCTTTAAATACCATCATTTCCACATAACTTTATATTTTGGTCTGATTATGTATTTTTTCATTTTGAATGATTGTTTTGATCAGTAACTCAGGACTGAAGTAGACATTATTTTACCAAATACTTTCTCACTTTTGAGTTGAACTATTTTGAAGTTCTTCTCTTAAATGAGTGCAATATTCTGATTCTCTTTCCACCTCTGGTTATAGTGATGTGTAAATAATTTGGTTAATGTTTAGGAACTCCACAAGTATTGCATTGTGGCCATTTAAACATCAATTGAGTAATGAATACTTAATGTGAAACATGCTGTACTTCTGGTTGGTTAAAGTTTTCCCCATTAATTATTGTTTTTATTCATTTCAAACATTTTCTCAGTTTTTATTTTGTTAACTATAAACCTAAGAGTGACAGAAGCAGAGGAAATGACATCATCTGAGCTCAACAGAGACCTGGTTGCCCCTAGCAACCAGAGTCCGGCGCCAACCCAACCCAACCAGTTCAGGTCAGAACTGGTTGGACTGGTGAAGTTGAACCCATCAGTGTTGCTACTGGTTCATTTCCAGTGTCAGCTGGAACCATCAGAGATCAGGAAGGTAAACCCAGTGGGCATGTTCGCCTACCTGGGAATCCTCCAGAACCAGAACCAGTAAACACCAGTTTAGATGCGCCAGCAGCATTTCCTCACGTGCAGCTGGCCGTTATCTGCAGGATGCAGCAGCTTTCCGGACTCCGCCTGGTTCTGCTGCGACGTGCAGCCTCTTTGTTCTTCCAGGGACTTGCTGGCTGTTTGTCTCAGAATGAATGGGTCGCCTCTCGGGTCGCCTCCCGGGTCGCCTCTCGGGTCGCCTCTCGGGTCGCCTCCCCGCTCGCCTCCCGGGTCGCCTCCCGGGTCGCCTCCCGGGTCGTCTCTCGGGTCGCCTCCCGGGTCGTCTCCCGGGTCAACGCTTGCATAGACTCTTGGGTCGACTCTTAAGTCACCTCATTGTGTTGTCTTGAGTCAAATGCACAGGTGCAGGCCTGACCTTGTCCAGATTTAGGTTCTGATATTTAAATAATCTGATGATTCAGGAAAGTTGGACTCAAGGATTTTGGAATTTGTTCGAATGGAAGGTCGACTTTGGCCAAGAGCTGAATTTGACACATTTTACAGCATCATCAGGTACCTGTGTTACCTTCAGTTGATGCTCCAATACTTTAAATATCAAGTATAACAGAAACTGAAACCGGGTTCTGAAGGTTTCTGGTACCGGGATTAGTTCTGATTCCAGTTTCAGCCACAGAGTCAAGCTGGTTTGTCCTGGAGTTTCCATGTTTCCAAACACATTCCTGGTTTTCCGGGATGATTCCTCGGCTCAATGGCTTTTGTTCAGAGGGAATTCCTTCATACCGACGGCTTAACGCCAGAACCCGACCTGAGCTTCAGAACCACAGAGTCCAGATGGAGACGAGTGTCTAAATCCAAAGGACTCTGATCAAACAATAAGTACATTAAATAATCCAAGATTAAACAGCTTAAACCAGGAGTGTAAGTTTTACAATAAACTGGACTGAGAAACTACATCAAACATGACATTTTAATGCTCATTCAACACAAATAATACAAATTATAGTTTATATTTTAAACCCAAGTTTTAATATAGTTTTAATATGTTTGCTGTGAACAAACTGTTTAGTGTAAAATGCAATATTTTATGTCTTCTATTAGCTACTTATTATTTATTTATCAATGATATAATTTTGAATTGAAGGAAGCAAATAAAAAAAAGCATCTAATGAATCAGAAATATCACGGCCGCTCTGCAGAAACTCTGTGACCCTGAACAGGGTTGTGACCCTCATATTGAAGACCTTTGGTTCAAACAGATTCCTGCTGTTTTATTGGTTGCTGCAGAAACTTAACCATAAAAATGTATATTATAATAGCTGAGAGCAGAGTAGATCATTAAAAGCAAATGTAAACATTTAGAAAATATTTATTTTTTATGTATCCTCATGTTAATATAAAGTTATGAATATTTGTGATTTTATTCCATGTTTGTGGTTTTTTTTAATCTGTTTTCCTTTTCTATGTTGTGGTTAATTAGTTTCTATTTTATTAAATCTATTTATTATTCCCTTTTAATTTCACATTAAATATTTTATATTTATTATGATTTTAGCTTAAAAACTTGGGATTGTAGTTTTGATGCTTGTTGTGTCTCCTCCTCATCATCTCCATCAGTTTGTTTCCTTCTGCTTTTATCTGCTGCAGAAAACTTGCTGCAGATTAAGAAACGGGCCTTCAGTCGGGTTGGGACAGAAATAGAAAGCCGGGTTCCCCGCAGGGTGCGGTCGGCGGATTGGACCATCTGTGGTTTGGACCTTTGTTACAGTGGAATAAAGAGATTTATTAAAGGGATCAAAGCTAATCTGGATCAGCTTCAGGCTCAAAACAGAGACGAGTCAACAGGAGAAACAGAAAAGAAGAAATAAAAGATGTGAAATAAATTATGAATCTCCAAAAAGCAACAAAAGAGAAATTAAATATATTTAAGTTTAAACCATCTCTAACTAAAAACTAAACAAAGTCTTCCTCAAATAAAGTTTAATCCTGAATAAATTAAAGAATCCAATTGATCATTATTATTGCATTTAAAATAAAATCTGACTCATTTAAATGCAATAATAATCAGTTTATTTATCTGACTGAAAAACATCTGAAAAACATTTCCGATCCTGGAACAATCTGTGCCAAATGTCAAGCAGATTCTGAAGTTGGGAGTTTAGAAACTCAAAGCTTCAGTAAAACTTCCCTCATTAATCTTTGCTGCTGAAAACAAAGCAGCAGAACTTCCTTCCTGGTTCTTCATGTCTGCAGCTGCTGTCCAGCCTGGATTCCTCACATCCCAGCTGCATGAATCACTTTCCCGCCCTCAGAGCTGGAAACCAGCAGGTCACACCTGAAACAGGTAACCACAGTCACCTGGTGAGTCAGTCCACCGGTCCGCAGCAGAGCCGGAAGACTCCACCTGCAGACATTCACATCAGACTGCCGCCATCTGGTGGCTAAAACCTGTAACTACACCCAGATTCTTCTGAGAGGAATGAAACTCCGGACTCAGACAGGAGAATCGTTCAGACAGAACGTTCACCTCACTGATCAACAAGAGAAAATAGAAAAACTTTATTGCAGAAGATAATCATCCAGAGGTTGAGAACTCTGTGGTTCTGATCACCGTTTGGGCCGGCTGGTTGAGATAAAAATCAATCTGGACACCAGAAAAAGTTTTAAAAAGCTCCTGAATAAAACTTTGAGCTTTTAAACAATAAAGAGAAAAACAACAACCCAAACTGCCTGATCAGAACCAGGCTGAGGTCAACCTGCTGATCTGCTCTTCACTGGGTTGCAGAATCATTGACCTTTGACCTTTCCTTTATCAGCCAGATGCTTCTGTTCCTCAGAGATCAAACAGTCGGGTTCCTTTCATCGCCGGTTCTGCTGGCAGACCGAGTCCCGGTGTTGAGGAGAAACTGGGTCACGACCCAGAAACAGAAACTGAGGTGGTTCTGGTTCAGACTGTGGGTCAGAACCGGGTCAGAACCATATTATAGATGCAAACTCCAGGGGAGCAAAATATAAGTTCCTCCTTACATCTAAATGCATTTTTAACTCAATAAATTAGTGTGCATCAATTTATGTATTTATTATTGAGTAAATATCATATTTGTCATATTTAAATGCATTTACTGTCATTTTTAGCTAAATATTAAAGTACTAAATTAATGTGAGTGCTGCTGTGTTGCTTCTGGTTCTACTCATAACTCCTGTTTTATTTTGATAATCTGTTTCTTGTGTTGTGATTACTTCCTGTTTTACTTTTAAATCCTGTTTTTGTCCAGTTTCTGCATCAACCCTTCCTCAGCTGACCCTTGACCTCTGCTGCCCTCCTACAGTGGAAGCCACTCACCTGTTTCCAGTCCAGTAATCATCCTCCCATTAACATCCATCCTCACAGTTTTTAAACTATTTTAATTTTCATTTAGTCGTTTCAAAAACTTTAAAGAGGCAAATATAAAACAAAACACAATTAAAATATATATATTTTTGTACTTTTGTTGTTTCACTTGTCGCTTTATTAGGCGAAATTGTCAGATTGTAGAGCAGTAAAAACAGGAAGTGGTTATGGCGATCCGGTGAATTAAAAAATGAAACGACACCAGACCTGAGTCTGAGCTTCAAAATGATTTGAAGCTCAGACTCAGGTCTGGTGTCGTTTCATTTTTTAACTTGTCTTTTGTATTACCATTTCTGCTTTATAAAAAATACTACAAGAAATAAAACAACAATGTTTAGCCTGGTGGCTGCCAGGCTTCAAATAAAAACAAATCATCTGGGAAACCAACAGCAATCATGACCTGGAGGAGGAATAAAACTCAGTCAGAGCAACTAGCCTGTCCTGTGACTCAGCGCCTGTCTTTTTATGATGTTTTTCTGCTGAAGTTTGACCTGTAAAGTTCAGTAATGTGATAAATCCCTCAGTACCTGAACAGTTGGACCTTTTTCTGGAGGACGACTTCCTGTGGGCTAAAGAGCAGAGCGACCACTAAGGCAGGAAATGGAGCTAATGACAGAGCGGTGGACCCGATAATCAAATCTGTGTTTCAGACGTGTCTAATGGAGCCACCGCTCACGTCACTGCAGGCCGTTTCCCGTCACCTGCCTCGTCCACGACAGCTTCAATTACGGAGGAGAGACGGCTGCTGCATAATGGATCCGTCCCAGATGTCCACTGATTGACCGGAAGGGACAGAAAGGGGCAAAAGAAATATCCAAAAGCTGCAGCCAGCAGAGATATGAGAGACAAACTGGAGCAACCAGAGTTTCTGTTACAAAGGCCCGGTTCAGAACCAGTTTAGTAAGGTGAATGTTCTGTCTGAACGATTCTCCTGTGTGAGTCAACAGACAATCAGGCAAAATAAAGAAAATAAAACCTCCATGTAAAAGCAGCCGACGTCCAGAGAGACATTCAGGAATCAGTTCAAAACAAGGAATCAGTTCAAAATAAGGAATCTGTTCAAAACAAAGAATCTGTTCAAAACAAGGAATCTGTTCAAAACAAAGAATGAATGAATGATTTTATTGCACAGACTCCAGGTCCAAATATACACTAAAGGAAAAACAAAACAAAAAACAGAAGAAAAACCATAAAAGAATAAGAAGTGTGTTATAAGCTGGCACTAACCCATCAGAAGTCAATCGTACCAATGTCTCCAGAGTGTAGATGAGTATTTTACAGCACTAAATGTAACATTTGTCAACAATAGAGTAATTCTATTATTAGACTAATTTAAACGACAAATAAATTTATACATAAGCTTCCTTAAAACAGCCATCAAAGTGCTGGCGCGAGCAGATACAAACAGTTCACTGGCACTGGTCCATCTGGGCTTATTTAACAAAAGTCTTAAAGCATCATTAAAAGCCACCTTCAATCTTTGAAGACTGTTTTTTTTTTTTTTAATTGAACCACAAAAGAATCTGTTCAAAACAAAGAATCTGTTCCAAACAAAGAATCTGTTCAAAACAAGGACTCAGTTCAAAACAAGGAATCTGTTCAAATCAAGGATTCTGTTCAAATCAAGGATTCTGTTCAGTACGGAATCTGTTCAGTATGGAATCTGTTCAGTATGGAATCTGTTCAGTACGGAATCTGTTCAGTATGGAATCTGTTCAATCAGGAATCTGTTCAGTCAGGAATTTGTTCAGTGGGAGGAAACGAGCAGAAAACCTGAACTGAAATTAAAAAACTCCATCAGAAACCACAAAGACCTCCTCATCCAGAAAACTTGAAACTATCAGGTAATTCTGAGTCTTAATTCATTTGGACTGATCAGCCAATCTGGGTGAAGTGACTCTGCAGCGCCCCCTCTGCTGATGATGCGCTCCTGCAACAACATCCATCACCTTCCACCTCCTCCTCCTTCTCCTCCTCCTCTCTGGTACCCAGAGCGACAAACCTCAGTGCATCAGTGTTTGATTGTAGCCCGAGTCGTGCAGCTGTTCCGCTGCTCCTGAACTGGTGAACCGAACCGAACCGGGAGGAACCGGGCCAACGCGCCGGGATGGACCCCGAGCTGGAGTCGCGTTTCCAGCTGTGAGGAGCGGAGCAGGAGCCTGGAAAGCCCCGGAGGAAAGCGGAGGAGGTGGCGGGGGGGATCCGGGAGACAGAGCCATGGCGACTGGCGGCGGCGGCGGCGGCGGGGCGGCGCGCAGGCGGAGAGCCGGGATCCCCGGGTTCTGCTGGAAGACCTGCTGCTTCCCGCTCCTGCTCTGCGTGGTGTCGGTGTGCGGGGAGGAGAAGACCTTCATAGTGGAGGTAAGAGGAGGTTTTCTAAAAGCAGAGAAAAACATCGGGAACTGAACCGGATCCGGACTCAGAACCGGTTCAGCGCTTTGTTTTCTGACGCTTCAGCGTCAGTAACACCGTCACAAACTAACAGCTTAATTGCTCATTAAGCCTGATTGTTTCCGCCTGTTTGGCAGCTTTAATAAGTCCTTCAGATCCTCTGCTCCCCCTCCCCCGCCTGCTGCTGCTGCTTCTCTACATTCAGACACATGTTGACCAGAAACAGGCAGGTTAAAGTGAGGCTCCAGTCCAAATATAGCCTCTCCTCCATAATTCATGGATCTGCTGAGTCGGGGTGAATGGGGGAAACTGATGGAGATGTTGGTGATCTGGATCGGTGCTGCTGCTGCTGCTGTTTTCCTGTTTTGTTGCTGGAGATGCTTTGATTGAGACAAAGAGAGCGCCCGTGGCAGTGGAACAAAGGAGGAGATGTTTTCTCCACAGCAGTCTGAGACCAGAGGAGGAGACAGACTCAGCTCCACCGTGAAAACATCACAAACTTAGAGAGGCGGCAAACTGTGGAGGGAAATACTCCTGAGGGATGCTGGAGCAGAAAATCCAAGTCCATTTGTGTGTGTGTGTGGGGGGGGGTGTGTGTGTGTGTGGGTCCCATAAGGGTCTCATCTGGGTTGGAGAGTGGCCCCAGTTACATGGAGGAAATGAAGCTCTGCTCTCCATTGGTTCAGACTCAGAGACGGTTTTCACTCTGTGACTCGGTTCAAAACATTTGCTCCATTTTCAGCTGCTGCGGTTCAGTTTCTCACAGCTCGGAGTCAAACAACACAAATTAAATAAATGTTCCCCTCCTCTCCTGAGGGGGCGCTGCACCAAGAAAAACTGAAGAAGACAACTTAATAACCTGCGAAGACCCGAGCGCAACTTCCTTCACCAAAGGGAGACAAAAATGTATCGTCAGATTGAGGAGAGCATCGATTTATCGGAGATTTCCTTCATTTAAGGAGATGTCTTTGTGAGGCCGATCGATTCCCCGATCTTATTGACCTCGGAAACATCTGACCGACCAGGTCATGTCGGCACTTTTGCAGTTATCAGAAGTCGCACCACTGTTACCAGCTCAGCTACTTTCTTGCTATATTTAGCAACATTTCACTCAAAAAAATCAGAAGCAACAGGTCAAGCTTTTTAAAGATCAATAATTGATCTGACTGGAAATTGCAATGAGCTTTGAGTTGGAGGATTTCCCTTTAGTTTTTGGCTAAAGACCACGAGTCATTGCTCCCGCTAGCGCTCGGCTAACATGTTAGTTTCGGTTGTATTTTAGCTTAACATTTTTAAACCCCGTTGAGATCTGGATCCCATTTTCAAGAGGTACCTGAACCTTATTTATTTCAGCTCAGATTTACTGAGTTTAGCTTATTTTAGCTAAATTTGCAGTTGCTTCATTTAATTTAAGGCTTAGCGTAGCTTCATTTGGGCTATCTAGCTAAGATTAGCTGTTCTTGTTGAATTTAGGCCTGTCTGACCTTAGTTTAGCTTCTTTTCTCTTAGCTTAGCACAACACCTGCAGGTTCCTCTGGAGGATTTTATTAATGATTGCTACAGGGCTAACATGCTACAGGAAACATCCTGTGTTTTTGTGATGGTGACGTGGCAGCAGGAAACGATGCCTAACTGCAGATTTCTGCTCCATAATGGAGGTAATGGGCTGAAAGTGTGTCTGAGCCTTCAGCCGGTGTCAGGCGGGTTTCCTCCCTCCCAGGAGGGGAGACTTCTGGGAAAGATGATGGTTGTAAACACAGCATTAGAGCTGAGGATGGGCTGAAAGTGGGCTGCTGCTGCAGCTGCTGCTGCAGCCGCTGACTGGGTGGGTGGGTGTGAATTCACGGCCGCTGTCCTGATTAGTCATTGTTGGAGATAAATACACACATTTGTAACGTTTTCAGATTGACAGCCTTGTTGTGGCTCTTCCTCTCTCCAGCCGCAGCTGGAACCAACAGGAGCTGTCACTGCGGGTTTCATGATGGTTTTGTTCTGTCTGAAACCAGCCGAACCCGGACCGAGGAGACGGTCGCTATGGAAACACGAGTAAGCGTTTGAAGAGCCATTAAAACGTCACATCCGATGTTTTCAACTAACACGTTGGACATGTCAGGAGAAAATTATAAAAATAAAAACATGGTTCAACATGGTTCAGTTCACAGCAGCAGTTTTAAGCTAAACATTCAGCTAGCATCCTCAAGCTATCAGCCTAGCTAAACATTTAGCTATAAGCTAAACATTCAACTAGCATCCTAAATATTAGTTAGCATGACAAGTATTTGCCTAGCTAAATAAATATTTAGGTATGTGCTAAATGCTTAGTTTGGAAAATATACATTTAATTTAAAAATTAAGTGTTGAGTTAATCAAACAAACGTTAAGTTTCGTTATTTACGTTAACAGGATTTTCATCCACAAGTTTTTGATTTGCTATGTCTCTGTCTTAGCTTGCAGATAAAAGCTATGTTAGCTAAGCTAACGTTGCTAGTTCGGCAGTAAAAATATCACTGAGGTTTTTCTATGTACTACACAGAGGTGGGTAGACTACTCAAACATTGTGAATGAGTAATAGTTGTAATGTACTTAAGTTGATCAGTTCGATAGGAATGAGGCGAGAGGTAGTTTTAAGTTTGTGGATTGTCAGTGGATGGTCAGATTTGTCCATAGTTTTATTGATTTAATGTAAAATATTGGTTCCACGGAACAGAACCAGCCTTCATTACCAGGTTGCTGAGCCTTTTAAGGCACTAGGACAGCTAGCTAGGCCCTTTGTTCACCGCTAGCGCTCGCTACCTCACGTTTACAACCAGAAGGACTGGAGTGATGATGGGACGACTCCAGACTCAACGAGTCTGAGAGCAGCCGCCCATGTTAGATTCCTGCATTTGATTTTGGGCTGAAATTAAAAATGTATTCTTCACAGAACCTCAAATTAGACCCAAACATACACACACACACCCCCACACACACACACCCCCCCACACACACACACACACACACACTCACACACACCTACACAGTGCTTTGACCTGCTGTCAAAACACACAGATAGATTACTAGCAGCGGATACTCTGCAGACAATCGACAGTCTTCAACTGTTATCAATTAATTAGATTTCTACAGACGCGATCAGTGTGTTCTTAGTCCTGAAGTTACAGAGTCGGAGAGGAAAGCTTGATGATGCAGGAGGAATCCTGAAGGACAACAGGACAACAGCAGGATAACAGGACAGGAGGACAACAAGAGGTTTCAGGACAAAAGTCACTCTTGTAAAGGTCAGAAACATTAGCACTAACATGCTAACTACAAACAAAACACTAAAAAAATGGATGCAGCACTGCTTAGAGAAGACTGCTGAGTTTCACATCAGAAGTGGATCAGGAAGAGTCTGCTGAAGCCAGAGGGGCAGAGAACCAAAACTGAACTGAAGTTAGGACAAGTTACCAAACGAATCCTAAAGCTAAGGTAAACAAAGCAAAATCAAGCTAAATTAAGCAATAATAAATTTATATACACTAAGCGAATGTTAAATTAGGTCAAGATGGTCTGAAAAACTAATAATGTATGATAACACTCAAATAAAATAGGGTTAACAAAATTAAGCTAAATTAATCCAAACCTTAAAGTTGGACAGAATGAAGTGTTTGAATCTGATTTAAATTAATAAATGATTAAATAAAGTGCAGCAGGAGTGAACCAGAGTTTCTCAGACTGTTTTTAAAGTGAAATAGAGACAGTTGATCATCCTCAGCTCAGCTGTAGAGAAATCAGGATCAGCAGTTTCATCCAGATCTCAGCAGGAATATCTGAACGTCTTCATGATCCATCATTTAATTGTTTCTGAGAAATCGCCTTTAAACTGCCATAAATCAGAAGATTAGAGCAGCAATGAATAAGAACCAGCAATAGAGCCACCACCTCACTGAGGATTCAAGCAACCTCAGGTTTGCAGCAGAACCTTGTCAGGTTATTCCTGTCAGACAATTTAAACCAGTTCAACATCCAGTGAAGTGTAAACTGGACTCACTGGGACCAATGGCCAGCGTTCATCTTTCCCTTTATGGTTCTTTATTTTGGCTTCTCTGTGAACAGGAAGTTAGATCTCACCACATCCTGCTGCTGATCCCAGCAACAGAAAAATGTTTGTTTTGTATTTTTCTGTTTTAATTAGCAGTTTGAATAAGATGTGAGCAGATCCTCAGACAAACAGCCGGAGGATCTATAGCAGCTTCATAATTAAATGTCCGTGTTGGTGAGAAATGGTTTCTCCGATCAGACCTAATCCTCCTGCGCTGCTCTCAGGAGCTCGCTGCTCCTCCGCCTGCCGTTCGTTTATAATTAGAGCTGTGCTCAGATCTGCACTCCGCTCCACGCCGCCGCAGAGATAAATGTCATCTGCTGCACATGCAGCGGCGCCGCATTAAAACCTTTCCTCTGGTGGGTCCACCACAAAACCACCTTTCAGTTCAGATTAATGTGAACAATAGTCATTTAAAGCTCAAACTAATTAAACTAATGCAAAATATGAACACATTCATGCAAATATGCTTAAAATATTTGTATTATGAGCAAAAATGTATTTTTAATAAATGTTTTTCCTGTAAGACATATATCCGTTTAAAAAATGAAGTAGGACAACAGATATTTTACTGGGTTTGTTTTTAGAAATAGAAGTTCCTTTATTGTCACACAGTGGCAATCAAAGCAAGTAAATTCACACAAAAATAGAAAATAAAATATTTAAAAACAGAATAAAAATAACGTGCGTTACAGTAAAGGGAAATCCTTAAAAATGTTACATGAGAAAGCGAAATATTTGACTCCTAAGTAAATATTTAGTGTTTTTTTTATTTTTATAAATGTTTGAATAACGAATAACGTGGTGAAAATATTTATTTACAACCTAAATATTTAGATAATGTGTAGCAGGCTTAATATTTAACTTGGAAATAAAATGTTAACTTTATAACTAAATAGTTAATTCACAAGCCAAATGTCTAGCTGGCTGTACAGCTTGTGAATTAAATATTTAGTTTGGAATTGTGATTTTTACAAATGTATGAAAAACAAGATGAAAGTATCTGAAAAATGAACCCATTTATTTTGCCTTCCAGCAGCCTGAATAATCTAAATGATTCTCTAACTTAGCTTATATTATTATAGTTTATAGCTTATTTGAACCGTATTTGTTTTGTCTTTGTTTAGATCAGATTTGCTGATCTGATTGATTGAAAGGAGGAAGATCCACATCAGAGCTCCTGCTCTGTGATTTGCTCATCGATTCTGTCTCTGTCTGGTTCTGAAGGGATTCTGTGTCTCTGATTAATAAAGTGGGCAAACTGTTTGCCATAAAGGCCTCAGAGGTTCGGCAGGTTCTGGAGGTTTTTATTGAGACAGTGAGCTGGTCGTGTCCTCCGTGACCCGGTCTGTCTGACTGAGAGAACTCTGCTTCATCCAGACTGATTAATCGCATCTCGTCTGATCCCTGGAAGACAAAGTGCAGAAGTCCTGACAGGAAGAGTCGGCGGCGGTCTGAGGATCTGCCCTGGGGGGGGAATCCTGGGCAGCAGGCCGGCGCTCTGCGCTGCAGCAGATCGGCTCCATTAATCAGCCGCCGCTCGGCTTCACCGGCTGTTTTCTGTCCTGATTGCTGCGATCGGATCGGGTTTTCCTGCTCGTCGCTCTGCAGCATTCAGAAACAGAAAATCATTTCTCATATTTTAAGATCTGGTCTCATCCAGAACCAGGCCTATCACTATAACAAATGTTGCTGGACGATAAATTTCCCCAGAAGTGATGGCGATAAACGATAATGTGGATGTTTTGAGACCATTTTCTGCTAATATAATGTTAATGGCACATAACACATCCTCACAGATCAATAGACTTTAAATTCTAATGGACATTTAACACTGGAAGACATTTTTAAAGTCCAAAGTAAATAAAACAACAAATAAAATGAATTATGAAGTCTCAAAAAAAGGTTTAGTTGAGCCCAAAACGTCAGACTGAAAACTTTCATCATCTAGTTTTTGCTAGAAAGAGAAATCCAATTAATTGTGCAAATGGAAATGACTAAACTTGTTGGGGCCCTGCCATAGCAATGCATAAGGAGGCAGTTACTGCTTGCGAAGCAAGCAGTAACTGCCTCCATGCATTGCATGGCAGGCACCTATTAATCTACACCCAATAGAATGCCTCTTTATTATTATTATTATTATTATTCTTTATTTTTCTTCCGTAGACCGGAATGCGGCTCGTACCGCTGCGTGCCCACCCACAAATGTGGTATCAAAACGTGCGGCTCGTTCCCGGCATTGGAGCTATTACTGGTGGTGGGATTCGGAGTTACCATAGCGACGTAATAAGCGAAAAAAGACCCCCCAAAGCCCCCATAGAAATGAATGGAGAGAGGAAACCAAAACATACTAAAATACCCAATTTTTGAGAATTTCCTGTGTCGTCATGGATTCACGTAGAAATGCCATTGAAATTTCAGTTTGTAAATACGCCCGTGATCTTTTCTAAAGTCTAGACAACAAGAGGATATGAATTACGGTTTGTCCACAATTTCTCTCTAAGCGCACCAAAGTTTTCAATTTTTGGAAAAATTAGAGTGTAACTGACGATTCGTTAGAGTGTGGGAAGCAGTGCGATTCTGACCCCAAATTAATTTTGATATCGCCGTCACGCCCACAAATATCGCCCGATCGGTATCAAACTCGGTCATGACATTGATACGCATGCCTGCTCCGGTAAAATGTTTTCAAAATTTTCCTAGGGCTTACGGTTTTCTGTCAAGGTGCTTCAGAGCAAAGTCATGCGACAGGATTTTCACACGCTCTGCCAGGATCACTTCCATGTATTTCTGAAAAATGTCAGATCCCAGCGCACACCATTTTTATCTTGTCGCTGTTATTACTGTGAGTGATGTACAGATATGAATCGCGGGACTATTGGAGACGGAAAATAGGGCTCTTAAACGCTTCAAACGGTTTTCCGATACGTATCACGGTTTCCGAATGGGAAGGAGCTGTTCGGACTGCTTTTTTCATTCAAACTGACTGAGGTGTCTCACAAAGATAGAATTCTTTCTCACACCATTATGTCTCAGCACTCCACAGCTGGCAGAGAATCCATGACCATAGCAACGGAACACACCAGGGCCGAGCAGCTAATTAGAACTACGAAAAACGCATCACTGTAGTTTTTACTGTGGCACAGCTCTGAGGAAGTCGTTGGCCTTTAGAACTACTTGTGTTTTGGGCATTTTATAACTGATTTTAACCAACCATTGTTACAAATGGAATTAGTATGTCAATTTTAAATTAAGCTTGATGAAAATTTCAAAATAAAAATTTGAATATTTCAGGCCTTTCAGAAAAACTGATTCAAGCATTTAAGTCTCTCCTTGTGTGTCACAAGGAGAGACTTGTGACACACAAGGACCTCCTCTTTAGAACTGCAATTACTGATTGTCAGATATACAACATGGCAGAACACTCAGTGCCTACAAAAGAGGTCAGAGCTGATTGTAAGAACTACAACATGGCGGACCTGTCAGTTATTACTGAGGAGGAATGAGCTGGCCTTTAGAATTACATTGTGATTGGGCATTTTATAACTGATTTTAACCAACCATTGTTACACACATGATTAATGTGACAATTTTAAATTAAGCTTGATGAACATTTCAAAATAAAAGCTTGAATATTTCTCTCAGGTCTTTCAGAAAAACTAACTGATTCAAGCATTTAATTAAGTCTCTCCTTGTGTGTCACACTGACATGACAGTTGACTTCCTCTTTAGAACTACAATTACTGAAGGTCAGGACTACAACATGGTGGAACACTCAGTGCCTACAAAAGAGGTCAGAGCTGATTCTCAGAACTACAACATGGTGGAACTGTCAGTTACTACTGAGGAGGAATGAGCTGGCCTTTAAAAACTACTTGTGTTTTGGGCATTTTATAACTGATTTTAACCAACCGTTGTTAAACATGGAATTAGTATGTCAATTTTAAATTAACCTTAATGAAAATTTCAAAATAAAAGCCTGAATATTTCTCTGAGGCCTTTCAGAAAAATTGATTCAGGCATGTAATTAAGTATCTCCTTGTGTGTCACACTGACATGACAGTTGACCTCCTCTTTAGAACTACAATGACTGAAGGTTAGGACTACAACATGGCGGAACACTCAGTGCCTACAAAAGAGGTCAGAGCTGATTCTCAGAACTACAACATGGTGGAACTGTCAGTTACTACAGAGGAGGAATGAGCTGGCCTTTAAAAATAACATTGTGTTTGGGCATTTTATGACTGATTTTAACCAAGCATTGTTACACACATGATTAATGTGAGAATTATAAATTAAGCTTAATGAAAATTTCAAAATAAAAGCCCTGACATTCTTTTATATGACGTAATTGCCTTCTTTTGAGCATTAAATAACTGATTTAATCCAATCAATGTTAATCATGGTATTAGTTTAGACATTTGAAATGAAGCTTACTGAAAATTTCAAAATAAAAGCCTTAAGATCAGTCTGTGGCTAATGCAGGGTCTTGCATAGCAAGACAGTGCATTAGCTTTAGCCTTTTACCTTAAATGAGCTATTAGCTATTTGTCTGACTTATTACACATGTTTGGTATAGTGAACAGAGTAAGTCAACTACAGACAACATGCTAGTGATGCGCCACATGCTACTGATAGTATTCATGCTAAAATTAGCATTTTGGCTAATTTTAGATTATACACTTATTTTAACATACTGAATAGTGCAAGTCCATGTTAGGGAACATTCTTGTGATTCTCCACATGGTACGTTTGTCACTTTTGTCAGCCAAGGTTATCATTTAGCATCAGAACGCTGGCTCCAAACCGACGGGCACACTTTGGCAGGGCCCCGGTTAAATTTCTTCAGGAATTTTCTAGTTATTATAACTTCTTCTTCCGTGACCGTTAATGCGGCTCGTACCGCTGCGTGCCCACCCACAAAAGTGGTATCAAAACGTGCGGCTCGCCGCCGGCATTGGAGCTATTACTTGTGGTGGGATTCGGAGTTACGATGGCGACGTAAAAAGCGAAAAACGATCAAAAATTTTTGGCAGTTGGAAACTGCCCAAACTAGAGTGTAACTGACGATTCGTTAGAGTGTGGGAAGCAGGGCGATTCTGACCCCAAATAAATTTTGAAATCGCCGTCACGCCCACAAATATCGCCCGATCGGTATCAAACTCGGTCATGACATTGATACGCATGCCTGCTCCGGTAAAATGTTTTCGAAATTTTCCTAGGGCTTACGGTTTTCTGTCAAGGTGCTTCAGAGCAAAGTCATGCGACAGGATTTTCACACGCTCTGCCAGGATCACTTCCATGTATTTCTGAAAAATGTCAGACCCCCAGCGCACACCATTTTTATCTCGTCGCTGTTAATACTGTGAGTGATGTACAGATATGAATCTCGGGAATATCGGAGACGAAAGATAGGCCTCTCAAACGCTTCAAACGGTTTTCCGATACGTATCACGGTTTCCGAATGGGAAGGAGCTGTTCGGACTGCTTTTTTCATTCAAACTGACTGAGGTGTCTCACAAAGATAGAATTCTTTTCTCCACCATTATGTCTCACACTCCACAGCTGGCAGAGAATCCATGACCATAGCAACGGAACACACCAGGGCCGAGCAGCTAATTAGAACTACGAAAACGCATCACTGTAGTTTTTACTGTGGCAGAGCTCTGAGGAAGTCGTTGGCCTTTAGAACTACTTGTGTTTTGGGCATTTTATAACTGATTTTAACCAACCATTGTTACAAATGGAATTAGTATGTCAATTTTAAATTAAGCTTGATGAAAATTTCAAAATAAAAACTTAAATATTTCAGGCCTTTCAGAAAAACTCACTGATTCAAGCATTTAAGTCTCTCCTTGTGTGTCACACTGACATGACAGTTGACTTCATCTTTAGAACTACAAATACTGCAGGTTAGGAAAACATGGCGGAACACTCAGTGCCTACAAAAGAGGTCAGAGCTGATTCTCAGAACTACAACATGGCGGAACTGTCAGTTACTACAGAGGAGGAATGAGCTGGCCTTTACAATTACATTGTGTTTGGGCATTTTATGACTGATTTTAACCAAGCATTGTTACACACATGATTAATGTGAGAATTATAAATTAAGCTTAAAGAAAATTTCAAAATAAAAGCCCTGACATTCTTTTATATGACGTAATTGCCTTCTTTGGTATTATGTGACTTTTTCAACAAAACCAATGTTACACTTGGGATAAGTTTGGCAATTTAAAATGAAGCTGACTGAAAATTTCAAAATAAAAGCCCTAAAAATCTTTAGATCAGGTTATTGCTTTTTTGAGCATTAAATAACTGATTTAATCCAATCAATGTTAATCATGGTATTAGTTTAGACATTTGAAATGAAGCTTACTGAAAATTTCAAAATAAAAGCCTTAAGATCAGTCTGTGTCTAATGCTGGGTCTTGCATAGCAAGACAGTGCATTAGCTTTAGCCTTTTACCTTAAATGAGGTATTAGCTATTTGTCTGACTTATTACACATGTTTGGTATAGTGAACAGAGTAAGTCAACTACAGACAACATGCTAGTGATGCGCCACATGCTACTGATAGTATTCATGCTAAAATTAGCATTTTGGCTAATTTTAGCTTATACACTTATTTTAACATACTGAATAGTGCAAGTCCATGTTAGGGAACATTCTTGTGATTCTCCACATGGTACGTTTGTCACTTTTGTCAGCCAAGGTTATCATTTAGCATCAGAACGCTGGCTCCAAACCGACGGGCACACTTTGGCAGGGCCCCGGTTAAATTTCTTCAGGAATTTTCTAGTTATAACTTCTTCTTCCGTTACCGTTAATGCGGCTCGTACCGCTGCGAGCCCACCCACAAAAGTGGTATCAAAACGTGCGGCTCGTGCCCGGCATGTGAGCTATTACTGGTGGTGAGATTCGGAGTTACGATGAAAAAGTAAAAAGCGAAAAACCATCAAAAATTTTTCGGCAGTTGGAAACTGCCCAAACTAGAGTGTAACTGACGTTTCGTTAGAGTGTGGGAAGCAGTGCGATTCTGACCCCAAATAAATTTTGAAATCGCCGTCACGCCCACAAATATCGCCCGATCGGTATGAAACTCGGTCATGACATCGATACGCATGCCTGCTCCGGTAAAATGTTTTCGAAATTTTCCTAGGGCTTACGGTTTTCTGTCAAGGTGCTTCAGAGCGAAGTCATGCGACAGGATTTTCACACGCTCTGCCAGGATCACTTCCATGTATTTCTGAAAAATGTCAGACCCCCAGCGCACACCATTTTTATCTCGTCGCTGTTAATACTGTGAGTGATGTACAGATCTGAATCTCGGGATTAGCGGAGACGAAAAATAGGGCTCTTAAACGCTTCAAACGGTTTTCCGATACGTATCACGGTTTCCGAATGGGAAGGAGCTGTTCGGACTGCTTTTTTCATTCAAACTGACTGAGGTGTCTCACAAAGATAGAATTCTTTCTCCACCATTATGTCTCACACTCCACAGCTGGCAGAGAATCCATGACCATAGCAACGGAACACACCAGGGCCGAGCAGCTAATTAGAACTACAAATACGCATCATTGTAGTTTTTACAGTGGCAGAGCTCTGAGGAAGTCGTTGGCCTTTAGAACTACTTATGTTTTGGGCATTTTATAACTGATTTTAACCAACCATTGTTACAAATGGAATTAGTATGTCAATTTTAAATTAACCTTAATGAAAAATTCAAAATAAAAGCTTGAATATTTCAGGCCTTTCAGAAAAACTAACTGATTCAAGCATTTAAGTCTCTCCTTGTTTGTCACAAGGAGAGACTTGTGACACACAAGGACCTCCTCTTTAGAACTACAATTACTGATTGTCAGATATACAACATGGCGGAACACTCAGTGCCTACAAAAGAGCTCAGAGCTGATTGTAAGAACTACAACATGGCGTAACTGTCACTTACTACTGAGGAGGAATGAGCTGGCCTTTAGAATTACATTGTGATTGGGCATTTTATAACTGATTTTAACCAACCATTGTTACACACATGATTAATGTGACAATTTTAAATTAAGCTTGATCAAAATTTCAAAATAAAAGCTTGAATATTTCTCTCAGGCCTTTCAGAAAAACTAACTGATTCAAGCATTTAATTAAGTCTCTCCTTGTGTGTCACACTGACATAACAGTTGACTTCCTCTTTAGAACTACAATGACTGAAGGTTAGGACTTCAGTAATGGTGGAACACTCAGTGCCTACAAAAGAGGTCAGAGCTGATTGTAAGAACTACAACATGGCGGAACTGTCAGTTACTACTGAGGAGGAATGAGCTGGCCTTTAAATCTACTTGTGTTTTGGGCATTTTATAACTGATTTTAACCAACCGTTGTTAAACATGGAATTAGTATGTCAATTTTAAATTAACCTTAATGAAAATTTCAAAATAAAAGCCTGAATATTTCTCTGAGGCCTTTCAGAAAAATTGATTCAGGCATGTAATTAAGTCTCTCCTTGTGTGTCACACTGACATCACAGTTGACCTCCTCTTTAGAACTACAATGACTGAAGGTTAGGACTACAACATGGCGGAACACTCAGTGCCTACAAAAGAGGTCAGAGCTGATTGTAAGAACTACAACATGGCGGAACTGTCAGTTACTACAGAGGAGGAAGGAGCTGGCCTTTAAAATAACATTGTGTTTGGGCATTTTATGACTGATTTTAACCAAGCATTGTTACACACATGATTAATGTGAGAATTATAAATTAAGCTTAATGAAAATTTCAAAATAAAAGCCCTAAAAATCTTTAAATCAGGTTATTGCTTTTTTGAGCATTAAATAACTGATTTAATCCAATCAATGTTAATCATGGTATTAGTTTAGACATTTGAAATGAAGCTTACTGAAAATTTCAAAATAAAAGCCTTACGATCAGTCTGTGGCTAATGCAGGGTCTTGCATAGCAAGACAGTGCATTAGCTTTAGCCTTTTACCTTAAATGAGGTATTAGCTATTTGTCTGACTTATTACACATGTTTGGTATAGTGAACAGAGTAAGTCAATTACAGACAACATGCTAGTGATGCGCCACATGCTACTGATAGTATTCATGCTAAAATTAGCATTTTGGCTAATTTTAGCTTATACACTTCTTTTAACATACTGAATAGTGCAAGTCCATGTTAGGGAACATTCTTGTGATTCTCCACATGGTACGTTTGTCAGTTTCGTCAGCTAAGGTTATCATTTAGCATCAGAACACTGGGTTCAAACCGACGGGCACACTTTGGCAGGGCCCCGGTTAAATTTCTTCAGGAATTTTCTAGTTTTAATTTGTCATGCAGTTGAGATGCAACATTACCGTTCAAACTGCAGAGGCTTTGAAAGCTACTAAATGTGACTTAATTCCACATCTGGAGTGAAATAGATCTGAGTTTTTTTGTAGTTTTTTGGTGAAAGTATCAGAATCAGCTGTTAAATCGTGGTGTTTGTGTCACATTCAGCTGCTGCTGGATCCGTTAGATTGAGGTGATTTGGGTTTTTTTCAGTTATTTGTGGGTTTAATCAGGTCAGAGATATAAACGTGATTAAAGTTTAAAATCTGTTCATTAAAGTTTGTTTACTGTTGCGCTAATGTGAGCCACAGATTTATTTCATTTGCGCGCCGCTGAATGTTTTCTTTCATTAAACTTTCCTATAAACATGATTATAGCAGCAGAGATGCTGAAGATAAAAAACCTGATGAAACATTAATAACAATAATCAGGGAGAAATTAATGATAAAAAACACAAAAATGCTGACAGTTTGTCTCAATACTGGATTATGTATAAATATTAAAATTACTACAAAATTTAAGTAAAATGTTGAGATGTTTTCTCTCTTTTTAGTTTTTATTTTTACAGATTATTTCCATATTTGTAGTTGCAGGATGTTTACATCTATATTTGTAGAGTTACGATGCCATCATGAACTTTTTCAGCTTAATAATCTGTTTTAAGTAAAACTGTTAGGGTTTTTTAGCTGTGATAATAAACGTCAGGCTCACCTCATGTTGCACGGTGCTGGAAACCTGAGGATGTTCCTGGCCGGAAGTGACTTTTAAAGAGAAAGAAAACAGGAAGACGCTCCATAACTTGAGTTATCTGTGGATTTAGGATCGATTAGTGGATCCATGAGAATCAGATTTTCTTTGACTCAGAAGGAAAAACCCTTCAGTTGTTTTCTGATCCGAGTTTCTGCAGCAGGAGGAAGATTTTATTGAGGTTTATGGCGATCATAAGAGATGAGTTTTTGTGTTTTATTGTGACGGTTTTTCTCCAGTTAGAAACATTTTAATAAACCTGCTTGTTTTTCTTCAGACCAGGAAAGTTTTAACTGCTTGTTTCTGTTGACATGATTTCTCAGCGTTGGGGTCTCAGACGGCATTTTGTGTTTTCCAGCCACATACTGAAGTTTTTTAGTACAATAAAGTACAAATGTTACCGTCACTTGTTATAAAAATGCTGTGCATATCAAATATGACTTTGAAATTTGACTTTGTGTTTAACGCCGTTTGTGCCTCAGTCTCTTTAAAACGTGTTTGAATTTTTCCAAACATGGTTCTGTCCATCATGTCGCTGCAGGATGATGGAGTTCTGATGGTTCGTAGTTGACCTTTCAACCCTTCCCTGACATTTCCCCTCCTTCCTGTCGTGTCTCCCAGACGTGGCTGAAGAACTACGGCTACCTGCTGCCTCATGACGTCAGGACGTCGGACCTGCGGCAGGAGAAGGCCATGCAGTCCGCCGTGGCGGCCATGCAGCGTTTCTACGGGATCCCGGTGACGGGAGTCCTGGACGAAACGACCATAGAGTGAGTCACCATGACACCATGTTTCCATGACAAATGGGATCAAATCTTTATCTCTATTCCGCTAATGTCAAAAAAACGCAATTTTGGAATTACATTCTTTCCGTTAAATAAGAAATTAGATAAAGATGATGCATGAATAAGTTTTTTTTTAATTGGGTTGTTTCCATTCAAATGAATTATTTTTGTAATTTCAGTTTGCGCAGCTCTGTGGTTCCTGGACCGCAGATACTTATAGCTGCTGAATCAGATGTTAATGAAATATTCTGTCCCGTCCTGCTCTGAGGCAAAGCTGCGCCTTGTGTCCAGGTGGATGCGCCGGCCTCGCTGCGGCGTTCCCGACCATCCTCACACCAGCCGGCGCCAGAGGAACAAACGCTACGCGCTGACGGGGCAGAAATGGAGGGAGAAGAGGATCAGCTACAGGTAACGCAATAAGCAGTTCATCAATTCATCAAGTCATCAATTCATCAAGTCATCAAGTCATCAAGTCATCAATTCATCAAGTCATCAAGTCATCAAGTCATCAATTCATCAAGTCATCAAGTCATCAATTCATCAATTCATCAAGTCATCAATTCATCACATGGTTAATAAAAACAAGTTCAATCATTTAAAAAATGGAAAAACTGGAAGACAAAAGTCTTTAGTCTGGTGCTTTGGTCTCAACTAAACACTTTATTGAAGATCAATTTTGTCTGCAGAGACTTCATAATTCATTTTATTTGTTGTTTTATGTATTTAAAATGTTTTGCAGCTCCAGTCTTAAATGTTCATTAGAATTTAAGAGAATGTTTTAATACGCTTTCACCATTTTATTACTCCCAAATGAAAACATTATCGTTCATCACAATTTATCATCCACCAAAATTTATTATTGTGACAATAACAATAACAATTTATTATTATTATTGAGCTGTTAACCAGAGTGTCCCACGGTACCCTGAACGCACCATTCTCTCTGCCTAAAGCCTAATCTAAAGCAGATTAGGAAACTCCCAGGAAACGGTGAACAGAACCAACATGGATCCACCAAACTTTATTAGAAATCTAACCTACAGAATCTGCAGCTGAGTGTTTTCCTGCAGCGTCTCCTTCTTGTTTTTGTGACTTAAACAGCATCAACTGGTGAATAAAGCGACTGATGAGGCAGTCTGCTGAGGAACGAAGCCCGGCCCAGTGGGACCCGCACCGGGCTTTTAGGCAGAACCGACACCCATAAATACTGCCATCCTTTCTGAAAGCCCTCAAGGCTCAGAGCCAGAGACGGTTTATGTTAAATAAACATTCAGCAGTAAACCAGGCTGTGACGCAGAAAGGAAACTATTAAGACAGATGAATTAATAATTTACTGCTAGTGCAAAAGGAAATAATAATAGTTGTGTGGGGGACTTGATTAAAAAGTTTAATCGAGTTAATTGCACCATGTGTAATTAATCAAAAAACAAAATATTGACAAAATAAGTAACATTTTCAGTTAAACAACTATTTGCTGCTAAATGATTGAGTAAATTGCCATATGAGCATAAGAAATGTATTTTTGCTTTTTATTTTATTTTGCATTGTGCATATTTTTCTGCATCATGAGGACATTTATTTTGGAAGTTTGTGGGTAGGAACTAATATCAGGGATGTTGGTTCAAGTGGTGCACCTGAGAGAGACGCGCCTGGTGCAGCATGTGAAGGTTAGCACAAGCTGCAGAAAAGTTAGATGAAAATAGTTTAATGAATGCTGAAAAAAATGAATCCTTCACAAGGGAACGTTTGCTGGTAAGAACGTTCTCAGAGCAACGTTTTATCAGCGTCGTTCTGAGAAGCAGCTCCTATAATGAGCTCAGCAGTTCCTCCGGTTGTTTGCTAATTCCTGCTGGCTAGTCTGAAGGAGCAGAGTGTGGGAGGAACTGCGTTTAGAAGGCGGAGCTAGGTCCACCCAGGCATTTTGAACAGCTGAATGGTTGCCATGGAGTTTGAAGGATTTGTCAAACATGCATGAAAGAATCAAAGCGACACTCCAGGTCTGTTTCTGATTAGAGAATCAAATTTTCCATGATGTCAAACTCATAAAATGTCAAGCTTGATGCTGCCCCTTTAAATTTATTGTTGTCAAGGGGAAATCTCACTCTAAACTAAAAATCTCCCCAGGCAACATGATCTGTTATTGGACCGCATCAATCCCACTCCGCCTCGCCTCGTCCCACATAGCGCTTCATCGGGTTCGCGTAAATTACCACCTTCCCGCGGGACTCTGAAGGCATCCCTGCGGCGCTGCTTCCCACTCTGCAGAGTCAGCTCCGATTACTGGCTACTCTGGGTCTCCTCCTCCTGTTTCACCTCCCATCCGTCTAAACGGGCCTGCTGGCTCCGATCATTTCAAATCCGATTGCTCGTCTTCTGAGGCGCCGAAGCCCGGTCTCTTTAAACGAGGCTCCTGATGAGGCGTTTGGTGACAGTTTGAAGGATGCTGGCTGCATCGGATCGTTTAGCATACATGAAGTATTTATTCCCACCTGCTGAGTTTTGTTCCAGTTTCTCCTTCATCCGCTGACTCCTGTGGGAGTGTTTCGGTGCGTGTTCGTCTTGGCGGAGCTGCAGCTGTGAGTTCACCCGGCGACGTTCCTGTAAATCCCTCTTCATGTTCTGAAGAGCACAAAGCCAAACACAACCGGAGCCGAAACGAGAGAAAATGATGTTTCCAGTTGACAACAGAGGCTGAGCGTATGGAGGACCAACACTGACATGATTTAAAATAAAAGCAGAAATATATATAATAGTTTTTCCTTTTCTTTATGCGTTTTCGTCAAAATAAGTTATATAGAAATATAAACATATAAAAAGTTGAACGTCCATCACAATGGACATTAAGACAACTGTGTCTGTCTGGCAGAGTGGTCGTCTTGCAATCAGAAGGTTGTAGGTTCGGTTCCAGCTTCCTCCTGTCACGTGTCAATGTGCCTGTGAGCAAGGCACTTAACCTCAAATTGCCTCCCGGTCTGCGTATCGGTGTGTACATGTGTGTGTGTTTGTGAGCAAATGGGTGAATGTGACTCTAGTGGAAACGCTTTGAGTGGCCAAAATGACTGGAAAAGCTCTAAAAGTTCAGTCCATTTAACAGCAACGTTTAATTATTTAGTGTCACCATGCAAAGAAGAAACGTATCTATTGCATTTTGCAGCTTATTTGTGGTTTCACAAGTCATTTATTTTATTTCATTGTTTTATTTTTATCTTTTTTATGAGCATGAGCTTTGAATTGCTTGTAACATAAAATGTTTTTTTCTGTATTTTAGTGCTGAAGTGGAGTGAAAATTATCATTTTTTTGCTACGTTGATAAAAATCAGTTCTGAAGGCGCTAATTAGATTTATGGTGAACTGTGGTTCTGATTGTTTAATTTGGGTTTTCGTCTGAAACATCATCAGAAATCTGCTGAGCTTCTTCAGGACCTTTTCCTGCAGCTTCCTCCTCTTCCTCTCTTCCTTTCCTGCCCTCCTTCCCTCCATCCGTCTTCTTCTCCAGCCGTTTTCTGTTGAGTTTCTGAGACGAGCGATAAAAGTGAATAAAAATGGACGGCACGTTTCTTCTCCTGCAATTACTCTGTAACGACCTTTCTGGCTCGTTTATCTGCAGCTGCGCGCATCAGGCTGCACATTAACCGAGCTGCAGCTTCAGATGGAAACATCAGCAGATCAGAAAGAAATTATTCAACTCAAAAACGCAGATTGGGATCATAATTGTCCCGTCTGCTCAGCGGTGGAGCCGAAGCGTTTCAGTTATCTGTTCTGCAGAGTTCTGGCCCAGCATTTCTTTTCTGTTAAGTAGCTTTTATCAGTTTTCCCAAACTGTTTTTCTAAGAGTTTATTTTTTTATTATTATTAAATAACAGTGATTCATTTAACCTGGTTACAAATTAGAGGTTTGCAGTTTTGGGGGGAAATAAAAACAGACAAGTTTATAATTTTATTTTATTTAATCTTTATTTCCATTGTTTAAACTCTATTTTTCCTAAGAAGTTGCCAAACATTTTATTCACACATTGATGTTTTTTCTTTATTTTCTTAAGCATTTGTGGGATTTAATATATTCACTATATTTGTCTGTCTGGTACATGTTAATTTAATGTGATATTTTTAACCAAAATTTGCGCTTCCTGTCCTCTGATTGGTCCGTTTTCAGGCTGAAGTGACTCCTGTCAGAAAAATACTAAAAATAATTTCCTCTGCTCCCCAGAATATCAAACTACACCCCGAAGGTGGGGGAGAAGGACACGCACCGAGCGATCCGCCAAGCCTTCAACGTGTGGCAGGCTGTCACTCCGCTCTCCTTCCAGGTCAGAAACCAACAGCTTCTCCCGATCTCCACCTTTCATTGCCATAAAAACATTTTAATTTCAGCATTTAAAGGATTAAGTCAAGCATCGCTCTGCGATTTCATAATGATGTTGAGTTTTCCTCCCTCTGATCCAATCAGGAGGTCCCAAACTCAGACGTGGAGAGTGACGGGAAAGACGCCGACATCATCATCTTCTTCGCCTCTGGTTTCCATGGCGACAGCTCTCCGTTTGACGGCGAAGGGGGATTCCTGGCCCACGCCTACTTCCCGGGCGCAGGCATTGGAGGAGACACCCACTTCGACTCTGACGAGCCGTGGACGCTGGGAAACGCCAACCATGACGGTGAGAGCCGCCGCCCAGGGTCACAGAGGTCACATCTGGTTTTTATTTGTTTTTATGAACCGTTTTACATCTGGGAGTCATTTAATGTTTCATTTAAATTAGTTTTTGGTTTAAGTTTTCATTCTATTCTCTTTAAAATGTTCAGTTTGATCTTTTTTAAATATTTTGTTTATTTTAATTGAAATCCTTAATTTACTTGTTGTTTTTATTTTAATTCTTTATTAATTTTTATTTAAAACTTTCATATGAACTACATTTTCATTTCAGTTTAATTGTTTATTTACTTATTGAACCGGTATTGAATTGAAATGTTCAGATTGGTTCTGATCAGTTTATTATCACCTGATTCATTTTTCCTCTGAAATCCTGTGGAAGCAGCAAAGTGTTTAATTTTTCCACCATGGTTGTGTCTTCTGAACATCTGAGGTTAGAATTTCGTTATTTTTAATCCTTCTTCAGGTTTCTGGAAAACCTTCATGGAAACAAAGTTTACAGTTTAAAATGGCAGCAAACGAAATGCAACGAAGGTTTTGAAAACCAAAAACTTTCTCTGAGTTTCTTTGAGACACATTTAAATGTGTTTCTGCTCAACCTAAAGGCTCTTCAACCTGCAATGCTCAGACTGTCTCTATCACACACACACACGCATGCACACACACACACGCCTACACACACACACACACACACACACACACACACACCTAGACACTCATGCGTGGTGTAATTGAAAGATTAGCGAGCAGATAGCACAGCGTGATTCATGCTATCCGCTTCAGAAGGACAAACGGGACACATTTTTCACTTTGGATTAAAACTTCATGTTCCCACCTGAGTCTGGTGACGGTTCGTTATTAACCTGCAGGACAAAACTGAGGGCAAAGCAACCCACAGGAACCAGAACCGCTCTCTCCATGGACGGAGAGTCGTCCCTCCTGCCTTTTGTAGAAACAAATAAAAATTCATCAAGAGGTGTTTACTTCATACAGCCAAAGACATTTTTAAATTTATCTATTATATTTTATTTATTTGGTCGACATAAATTAAAAAATGATTGGGGTTGCTTCCTTTTTTTTACTTGTTCTTTAAAATACAACAGTTTACAAAATATGAAAATTAAATCTGTGCAAACAGCAGAAATATTCAAGCGGAGGAAAACTGCACACTCTGAGTACCTTTTCATTTTGTTTGTTTAATCTCCATGGCAACCATTCAGCAGTGCAAAACACCTGGGTGGACTTAGCCCCGCCTCCTGTTCAAGGAGGAGGCGGGGCTAAGTTTGCCTGCTAAGTTTGCCTGCTCCTCCTTGAACAGGCAAACTGAGCCGCAGCATTTTTATTTGTTTATTGTGAATAAAATTATTCTTAAATCTTATTTGACATTTTGAAAAGAAATGATTTAAAAGATTCCACATTTTGTAAAACCACAATCTTCACTTTTAGATCACTGTGTTGCCATAGTTACGACCTGACGCTTCGGTTTGATCATAAATGTAAATTGGTGCTATGTAAATAAAACTGAATAGAACTGAAAGTAAAACGCAGTCAACAGGAAGTGATGCGTTCAAGGGTCTGAGCAGAAAGTCGGAGTCCAGGGAGCTGAAGGAGGCTGTAATCTTCAAACGCATCAAGAAGAGCAGAAAATTATGGGCTGTAATTAGGTTCAGGCAGAGTCGAACCAATTAGAGAGCTCATGAAGTGTTTGAGTCTCAGCTCCTCCATCAGACGGCTGGAAGTTATTAATTATCTGGCAGCAGCTCAGGGTCCAGATTATCTAATCCCACACGGGTTCTGAACGGGCCGGGCCGCCGCTCTCCCTCAGAACCAGCAGGACAAGAAGGAAAGAGGTTCAGATGGAAAATGATCCACCTCTTCACTGTAGAAATTCACACATCAGGATTAAATGCAGCATTTTCTCAGATGCAAAAGCCGCAGTGATGCGTACAGCATGCAGGAGAAGGAGGATTCATGCAACATTCGCAATTATATAAGATCCATGTTTAAACAATAAAAATGGGATATTTCTGGGTATCACGACTCAACAATCATTAACTATTTCCTGCTTCATATCAAGAGCATCAAATAGTGGGCTTTAACCTGTTAAACCTTTAGTTGCTGTTAAATTATCTGATTAACTTGGATTATTTTCTCCGTTCAGATCAGAACATTTTTTATGGATGTTTCTCTGATTGGAGAATAATGTCTAAAGTAGAAAAAGGTCAAGCAAGTTTATACTTCTGGTTATGGAAATATGTATGTATGGAAGTGTACTATCAAAATAAAAGAGACTGATGCGTCACTGTTGCTGTAGATTCATTGGTAAACATCCCACATTTTGCCTTTAAAACGGCTCATTCTTTGTTTTCTGTTGAAATGTTGGGCAAGAAAAGGGGAAAAGAAACGATGATGAAGAGATTACAGGAAGTTATTCTAAAGCAGGAGTTTATGAAGAGGTTTGGAAAACCCAGCTTTTATTTTGGAAGTCCATTTCCTGCAGGTGAATATAGCATATAACTTAAATATAGGAGGATGATGTGAGACACTTTACAGATTATTATTATCATTAAACTTCCTGTTCAGAGCGCTAACTGCTGCCCAGCAGGATTCCTACAACAAATATGAAGATATTTCTCTTCTCCAGATCCAACATGTTTGCCGCTTCATGAGATTTGAATAATTTATTCTCTCACAGATTATATATTTAAGGATGCAGTGTGTTCATTTGGAACTGGTATTACTTTGAAGAGGAGAGTGATAGAAACAGATTTTACTGTAAATTTAACAAACCAGCTGTAGATCAGTGCGTTGGACGCCATCTTTGATTTTCTGCCATCTTTCTGTCCAGGTAATGACTTGTTCCTGGTGGCGGTGCATGAACTAGGCCACGCTTTGGGTTTGGAGCACTCCAACGACCCCAGCGCCATCATGGCTCCCTTCTATCAGTACATGGACACGCACAACTTTAAGCTGCCGATGGACGACCTGCAGGGCATTCAGAAGATCTACGGTGAGGAAACACGACACAAGTAGCGAAATATTTAACTGGAAGGACGAAGCAGGACTCTTTGAGGTGTTCATGAACACAACATTTCACTCTGAATCTAAAAGCAAAAACGTGCAAAAGTCAAAACAGCAAACTGTTTGTGTGAATTATTAATGCCGGAGCCCAGAGAGCAGCTGAATTATGGAGAATATTCGGCAGCCGGGCTCCGTTTGAAGGATGAAAACGGATCGGAACCAGCAGCTTCTGCCTGGAAAACGTCTTTACACCAGAGACACAAAGACGGCTGCCGTCTTCATCAGCTCTGACTCTGATTTCTGTCTGCAAACGAGGAATTATCGGCATGGCGCAGGTGGAAATGCGGTGAAAATTGTATTTATTAGACACAAAGAGAAGGAAGAGAAATGTCTGTAGGGTCAGATTTCCTCTTATTCATTTTAATGAGCAGAGCCTGAAAAAAAACTGATTATCACCTTAAAGGTCATGATGCACGGCTGACATTTCAGGGAAATATTGACAGGAAGGGTGAGATCAGCAGCATCTTTTCTCTGCAGCTCAGCGTTCGCTGCAGATACCTGAGTGAGTTCCTCAGGTCGTCTGGCGTTTCCACCTTTCAGAGAAAAAACACGGCTGGGTTTTCATTCCTCTGTGAAGCTGCAGGAGTCAAAGAGCCGTTTGTAGATCAGACAGACATTATTCAGAGCCATAAACGGCGTTCAGATAATATGAACAAAGACGTTTCGGCTCGGCACAACCACACAGAAAAACGAGAGGAAATACATAAACTGGAGGCTGAAACATTAAAGGAACAGCTAGGAAATATGAAAAATGACAAAAATACAAAGAACCGACAGACAACGTTAAAACAACATCTGATGCTAAAAAAACGTTGATGGATGGATGGATGATGGATGATGGATGGATGGATGATGATGCTAAAAAAACGATGATGGATGGATGGATGGATGGATGGATGGATGGATGGATGGATGGATGGATGGATGGATGGATGGATGGATGGATGGATGGATGGATGGATGGATGGATGGATGGATGGATGGATGATGGATGATGGATGGATGATGGATGGATGGATGGATGGATGGATGGATGGATGGATGGATGGATGGATGGATGGATGGATGGATGGATGGATGGATGATGGATGGATGGATGGATGGATGGATGTCTCTGTGACAGCAAAATAACCCCTCCCCCTCGGTCCCTCTCTGTGTTTTTCCCGTCCCCCTCAGGGATCCCCACCCCCATGTTGGAACCCACCCGGCCGTTGCCCACGCTTCCCTCCCGACGGACTCACTCCACCTCGGAGTGCCATCCTGACCGGGTCGCCCGGCCGGGTCGGCCCCCCGGCGACCGCCCCGCTCTGCCCGGCAACGGAAAGCCCAACATCTGCGACGGGAACTTCAACACCGTAGCGTTCTTCAGAAAGGAACTGTTCGTTTTCAAGGTCAGCCAAACCGAGAACAGAACGGGCCGGACCGGTCCTGCTCCCGACCCAGAGAGATAATGACCCAGAACATTAATTAGCGGGCTGAGTCACAGGATGAGAGAGATGAAAGGTTAATTAGAGGGAGAGATGGAGGAATGTGGACGCTGACATTTCCACTAATTACACAAAACTAATAGAACTGATCAAACTGATCTGCTAGGAGGGGCTGCACTGAGTGGTGGGGGACAGAGAGGTCCTCGGTTTGAATCCCAGCCTCAGCTCTTCCTGAAGGAGTTTACTTCAACATTTTGGGTCTGAGCCACATTTGTTAACTGCTAAGCTAAGCTCTGCTGGCTTCTGAGCTAATGTTCTGCTAGCTTCTGATCCAAAGCTCTGCTAGTTTCTGAGCTAAAGCTCTGCTAGCTGCTGAGCTAATGCTCTGCTAGCTGCTGAGCTAACTCTCTGCTAGCTGCTGATGTTTTTGAAACTAAATGACCTACTGTTCATTTTCTCTGAAACAGCTGACTGTGTGTCACCACATGAGTTATGCAGCAGCTGGTTTACATCAAAACTACAGTTAAAGACTTTTGTATTAAGTCAAGTCTAATGATTATTAATTTATTGATTTTAATTTGTAATAACAGAAATATTTTCGCATTCTCTTTGTCTTTCACTGTGAGGCAGAGAAATGAAGCTTCATGATTTATGTATTCTGTTCTGAGTTTTCATTATTTAATTTTTTTTAAAGTAGGTCAGAATAGTGCAAGAGTAGTCAGGTGATCATTGTGTCCGTCAGAGAAACTAAAATATTCTATTTATTCTATTTAAGGAAACCCAGCAAAGCATCAGGTCAAACAACTCTCTCCTGCTGGGCCAACAGGGGGCGACACTGGAGAGGAAATCCTTGCGTTTTCCAGCCACATACTGACATTTTATAGCATAATCAAGTAACTATCTTACCTTCAAATGCTATCTATCACATATGAAAGAAATTTCAATTCCAGAGTTAATGCCTTGTTGTTGGGCCTCTGTTACTTTAAAAACTGCGGCTCCTTCAGGAAGTCTTCCCAACTCGGCTCATTGTTGAAGGGTCTATTAACCCTTCAACAATGTCTTTACCAGCATTGCATTGGCAAGTAGCAGTTATGAACTCAGCAGTTAATTTGCTAATTGCTGCTGGCTAGTCTGAAGGAGCTGAGTGTGGGTGGAGCCGTGCCTCAAAGGTGGAGCTTGGTCCACCCAGACCTAGTTGAATAGTTTCCATGGGGTTCAAAGCGTTTCTCAAACATGTATGAAAGAATCAAGGCGACACTCCAGGTTTGTTTTTGATAATATTATGTTTAAACAGAGACACAGGAAGAAACAGAAGAACTGAACCAGGAATACTTTCTATGTTATTGGATCGTTAAAGTTAATAGCAACAAGATTGAAATAAACAGTCTGTTTAAGTCTACAGATAAAGGCTGAAGCAACAGTGAGTAAATGTTCCCAATTGTTGAGAAATTGCAGAAAATGCATTAATGCAGCAGATAAAGTGTTTAACTCTTAGTGACGGATGGAAGAATAAAAATCCATTCGCATGTCTCTGATTTTTAAAATGAACTGTAGAAAAGGTCACAGACTGATCCAGCTCTGCGTCTACCTTCAGGACCGCCTGTCTCTGAGAATATTCATCTCCTCTGGCAGCTCACCTGTCCACACCTGTCCTCCGTCTGTCAGTGACAGGAAGAGACAGGCTGATGCTTCAGCGTGACTTTATTCAAGATGGAAACAGATTAAGGATGAATGTGACATCAGATGTTATAGAAAAACATAGACGTGTTCTGACGCTCATCTGGTCTTGAGTTTAGGTAAATTCATCCTCACTGGGAACAAAACATAATTTAAAACCTGATTTTTTTTTAACTTTCAAAGCAAATTTGTGTTTGAGCGTCCAGACATGCTAACACAGTACCAATCTGGGAAAGGTTCAAAGGTCATCTACAACATATCTGAAGTTTTCTGCTGAGAGGAAGAGTATTTCCCAGGTGGAAAACATTTTAATGATCAATCCTCAGGAAAATCACAAAGGAACCCAGAGCTCTGTTAACAACTAGCATGCTAAACATGCTAACTTGGGCGCTGCATCAAGAACCACTGAAGGAAACGACTCAAAAACCTCTGAAGACACCGAGCGCAACTTCCTTCTTCGCCAGATGGAAACTAAATCAGATTTTAGGGATTGTTGGATTCCTTTTTCACCTCTGGCTAAAGTCCAGGAGCCATTTCTCCTGGTAGCTCCAGCCTATCGCGTTTGTTTTGGTTGTATTTACCCAGAATGCTGCTGCGGTTCAGGCTGGTGAATCAAGGCTGGTGTTTCTGACTGTTGTTTCCAGGATCGCTGGTTGTGGCGTCTGAGGAACAACAAAGTCCTGGAGGGCTATCCCATCGAGGTCGACCAGTTCTGGAAGGGCCTGCCGCCTCGCATCGACGCTGCCTACGAGAGGTCCGACGGGAAGTTTGTCTTCTTCAAAGGTGGGAGAAATTGAACAGAAACCAGGAGAAACCTGACAGACACTCCTAGTGGCTTTAGTTGCTATGAATTCAGGACATAAAAAGAACCAGAAATGTAATGACTTTGATATCCAACACATTTCAAGTTTTTCAGTAACTCAATGTTCTTTATTACTTAAATCAATGGATTATTCAGAATTTTCTTTGTCCCATTTTTATATCTTTCTTGTTTTTAATTATGCTACTTTCTCTTTGAGGGATTTGCATGAGATGCCATCTCCCCCTGTGCTGTCGTTGTCATTATTTAGTTTATAATTTATCACTTATCAGAAGACATTGTCCCCATGTTATCAATGCTAGAAACTTGTTTAGCTTCTGAACCATAATAAATGGAATATTGACCAACATATTCGACGTGTTGATGATTTTGAAATGTAATGTTTGTTTCAGTTGTATGATGTTTATGACGTTTTCTTTGCTTTGCCCCTCTGTTTTTATTTCAGGTGATAAGTTCTGGGTGTTTAAGGAGGTGAAGGCCGAGCCGGGTTACCCTCAGAGCCTCCTGGAGCTGGGCAGCTTCCTCCCCAAAGATGGCATCGACGCCGCCGTCCGCTGGGAGGTCGTCGGGAAAACCTACTTCTTCAAAGGAAACCAGTACTGGCGCTACAATGAGGAGAAGCGGACGGTGGACCCGGGATACCCGAAGCCCATCAGTGTGTGGGATGGAGTCCCCGACTCTCCCCAGGGAGCCTTCACCAGCAGAGAGGGATGTGAGTACCAGCATGATTTTGCTTTTCAATTAGTCTGAATCAGTAGAAATAAAAACCGTCAGCTCAGCCATGATGAAGCGCTCTGGACAGAACAGAGTCCTGGTTCCGGTTCTGTAGCTGAACTAAACCCGGCCTTTAAAGCCAGTTTAGCTGATAGGTTCAGGAAAGATCATTGAACCAAAGAAACGAAGTCAAAGCAGGTTTATTTACGTAGCACATTTCAGCAACTGGTCAGTTCAAAGTGCTTCACATGGTTAAAAACAAAACACAAAAAGCAAATAAAAAAGAAACATTACATTGACGACATAAAGACAAAAGTTGTAATCCAGACCAGAGATAACGAGTTTTCTGGTTGCTAATCAAAGGCAGCTGGAGGTTTTTGACCTTGAGTCATAGGAGCAAACTGTTCCCTGAAGGACTTCCCAAAACCTTTCTGCAAAATTTAGTTAATAAATTTAGTTAAGATACAATGGTCCCTTCATTGTCAGGTTGATCAAATCCGCTGGAAATCTGTGGCTTAATGGTCCAGTTTTCACAATTTCCTGGGCTAAATCAGAGCAATGTCTGGCTGAACTGAAACAGACGCATCAGATTTGTCCGTTTACCTTTTCTCCGTTTATGTCGTCCATCACCCTCTACCATCGGCACCATTACCCCACCCCTCCTTCCTCAGATCACACCTACTTCTACAGGGGGAAGGAGTACTGGAGGTTCGACAACCAGAAGTTGACGGTGGAGCCTGGATATCCAAAGTCCATTTTACGAGACTGGATGGGCTGCTACCAGTCCGAGATGGAGCGATCCGGCAGCAACCGCGGAGACCGGCAACTGCCGCTTGACGACGTGGACGTCATCGTGACCATCAACGACGTCCCCACGACCGTCAACGCCATCGCCGTGGTGATACCATGCATCCTGTCGCTCTGCATCCTGGTGCTGATCTATACCATCTTCCAGTTTAAGAGCAAAGGATCGCAGCAGAACACGATGATGCAGCATTATTACAAATACCCGGTTCAGGAATGGGTATGACAGGAGAGCAGAACCCGAAGCTGTGGTCATTTTCAGCCAACAGAACTGGACCGAAAGACGCTGCCAGCTGGAGGCAGAACATCTGAACTTTGAGACAAAGAGTTTAAAAGAAATGTTCGTATTTGGGGATGTTGAAACCAAACTGGGTTGACAGTAAAATAAAGTCCAGAGTGATGTGGAGCGAGTTTGTCTTCATCTCTTTTTGGACGCTGGAAGTTCTTGCTGGACCAACAAACTTGTTTCCTCTCAGAGAAAATAAGAGGCAGAAAATATCGCCCAGTTGGAAACTACATTTAGACTTTACATTAGAGCTGCTTCAGTTGTAAAGTTAGGTCCAACGTAAGTAAGAAAAAAAACATTTAAAATTAAACTGAAAATAAAAGATAGGTAGAAAGGCCATAACAAAAAATAAACCAAGGAGTTTTCTGTGGATCACAGAACTCTGGTTTCAGTTACACTGGGATGGAAAACTGTTTTGATCTTTTTTTACTAAACAACATAATAAAAAAAACTCACCACAACTCATAACATGAAGCTCTTTTTATTTAGTCACAGTAACAGAATCACTGGTTTATGTAGGATTGTTCCAGAAGTAGAGACACTTCTGAAGCTGAGGTTTATAATTATCAGTCTGATAGAAAATAAACGTCTCCAATTTTAACAAATTGCTGTTTAGGATTTCAGGAAACCTAAAGATTCCCAAACATCTCCTCTCTGCTGGCTGGGTTTTACTTATTTACAGTGGATTTTAATTTAGTTTCTTATTTAATGGAAGAACCGCAATTACAAAATTGTGATTTTTCAACATTCGCAGAACATGAACAAAGATTTGCGCACATTGTGAAATGCAGCTTCTGTTACATATCTACCTTTCATTCTAAGACTGAAAAAAGAAACGATGCCACAGAAAATGAAAACTCCAGCATCGTCTTCCCACACATCCAACACAACAACATCCACAGTCTGGTCACCAGATAAGGCTGATTGTTAACAGATTCAGCACCTGTGTTGACGCTTCACTCACATCAGCATGCTGAATTCCTGAAAATGAAAGATTGAAAGGGAATAAAGTAGCCTTCACCTTATAACATGAAATAATGGAACAAACCACAAAAATATGTTTTATTTATTTACTTTATTATTTATGTCATGTATGTTTCATATATGAAACATTTTCTGCATGAATTTATTCATAAAGCACATTTACAACAACCTCTGCTGAACAAAATGCTTCACAATAATCACAACTTCACTGCTACATAAACAAAAAACAAGAAATACAATTAAGATTGATGCAAATATTAATAAATAAGAATAAAATGTACAACACGATACCAAATGCAGGTTTTTGTCCAAACCTGCATCCCTTTCACAAGAACAATAGTTCCAGATCTGAGCTAAAAGAATCATTCCTGCATGTTAAAACCTCAGCCAAACCATCAAACATGACAGGAAGTGGTTTTCCAATGTTACCTCATTGCTGATAAAAAATAAACTTACTGTCAGGCTTCTATTGATAATACGCACAATAACATCTCTAAAAAATGTAATTATTTCCTGCTGAACAATACGGTAGCTTTTACATTTATTATTTTATGTTTTGTGCTTTTTTGCTGATGAATAAGGTTATGAATGCACACAGACTAGATGACATTTGTGAAATTCTACATCTGCAAACTTCAGGAAGAATTTGATGATCTGATGTGAAGGAAGCAGCAGTTTTCTGTTTGAACAGGAAGTGAAGGTGCTAGTATGTTAGCATGTTAGCTAGCAAGCATCATCTCAATGAAAACAATTTTATTCCAAACGTTTGATACTTTCTGATGGTTTTCATTTGAAATGTTTGGCCATTTACATCAGCAGCAGATTGTTTTTCACATTTAAAATGATTCATTTTGTTGCGTTGCTGCTCCAGATGCAGCTGAGTTTCAGTTTTGTCTTTCTTTACTGACATCAGACACTCTCAGGGTGCTCTGGTGTTTTCTAACTCAGCTGGGGTTGCAGAGGCAGCGAATTTCAGAAAGGCAGATTTAAGGCGTTATGTAATGCCGCAGCATCACTGCAGTTTGAACTATAAGGCATGCTTTATTTAAACGCCCAAGCTGTCGATGTAAATGGTGTTACCTCTCTGAGGTGACGCACACTGAGGATAATTGGTCTCCCAGAGAGATTTTAGGAGTTCACTGCTTTCCATTTCTGATTTGAAATCTCCGCTAACTGAGTCACAGTCCAGAACTTTGCTGTTTTCTTTGAGTCATAGAGTTTTTACCCCAGAAAGTGATTTGGTTTGTCCCCTTTCATGAAAGGCTGTTAAACCCTGATCTGTTCCTCTTTCACCAACATCGATGCTCTTCTGGGATTTCATGTACTCCAGCTTTTCTCAGCCTCTTTCACTTCAGATCTGCTCAGAGTTCTGCAGAACCGTTTGGACCAAACTAAAACAAACCTGTTTTTTATTGGAAAAAACATGCAGTTTTTAGCTTTTCTTTGCTCTCTGAACAGTCGGTGGTTGATGAAAGTTTTGAAGGAAAACAGAAATCGTCTTTTTTTTCTCTGATTTGCCACATTTTAAAAATAAATCCAATATTCTAGTGTTGATCATCATCACTGATCCTTTTCAACTCCAAACCCAAAACGTTACATAGAAGGCAAAAAATATTTATTTATAAAAGTAGTCAAATCATAAGGATGATGAACTATTGAAGAAAATTCAAAATAATTTTATGATAGCACAAGATGAATTATAAATCCAAGCTGATTTATTGCAGGGATTAAATATCATCACCATAAAATTTAGTTATAACATGACAGAATAATATTTCTATCTTTATTATTACTACTCAGTGTCTTAATTAAATTATTTGTTTTTATTCTGAATATTATGTGATTCAGTTTGTTATAAAAATACTAAACATCTTTATTTTGCATTAATTTAGCCAAACGTATCACTACTTACGTGTTGCTTATTGTTCTTTTCTTTTTCTCTTCTATCATCAGATTAAACTCTGAGCCTGCAGCCGCCAGCCTAATGAATCCAGCTAGCCTCATTAGCTCTTAGCTTGCTAGCCTTTACAGCTAATGTTTATAACTTCAAGGTTTCCAAAGATATTTTTGCCAAAATTAAACAAAATTTGTTCTAAAAATGAACATTTGTGCAGATACTTACATCAAACTTCAGACATCTGAATTTTTTTTAAATATTTGTAAGAAAGAAAAATTCCACATTTCTGGGTTATGAATGCATTCATAACTTTGTGCAAGTTATAGAAAATAGAAAATTACAAAATATTTATACCCCTTTGACCTTTTTCCCACCTTGTGGCATTATACCAGCCACAAGGCAACTTTGATTTATTTTGTGGGCCAGACCACACAAAATGCTCCATAACAGAATACATTAATTCATAGATAAAAATCTGAAAAGTGCGGCCTGCATCTGCTTTCAGTTGATCCTTGCTTGGCTGCAGGTCCAGCTGTAAAAGACAAACAGTCAGACTCTGGTCCAGTTTCTTGATCTGGTAGTTTTCCAGACCTGATTCGTTGTCGCAGCGTCGCTTCTGTTTCTGGTTGTGCAGAAACGTTTTTTTGCAGTTTTAAACTAAATAAAGTGCAACTTAAATTACAGTGACCTTTAGAGTTGTGAGAGTTAAGATGACACTTTCCATAATGGCTAATAATAATAATAATAATAATAAACCTCATTGAGATGTACAATCTCTTTTTAAAGATGGACATGGCAAAATAGCATCACCGCTTTCTGGGAGTCCTGGTTAAATAATAGGTTGAAAAAAATAAACATTCATTCATCTGATTCATGTTTTTGTATCTTTAGGCAGAAAGTAGGAGTTTGTACATATTTACTGAGATTTACAGAAAAGCAGATTACTGTGTATTTCAGCAAATGTCTGTTTGTGGAAAATAAAGAAACGTACTTGAAGAAAATATTCTGTAGTGATTGCATTGTTCATGTAATGGACATAATAGAGAAAATATGTATAAATGAGATTTTTGTAAGTAGTGAATTAGCTTTATGGGTTTTTCAGAAAGAACTGGGTCAAACTGCTGGTTCTGGACGGCTCTACTGGCCAGATAACAGACACTCCCATGCGACCAGAGTCCAGCCATTTTGTCTCCTGAAGTTCTGGAAAGTTCAGCTCACAAAGCTGAAAGCAAAAAGTTCAAAACAACAGCCAGCTCCTGAAGCACTCATTATTTTCTAGATTTTAAAAAATGATTTAATGCAGTAAAAGCAAATAAGGAAAGACGTGGATTTAAAAAAAAGGCAGCACAGATGTTGGCATGATTTGATGTCATTGCGGTGGTGGCGGCCACGCCGCGCGAGGAACCCGTTACGACCGCTTGCAGTTCCAGTTTACTCAAATTTCTTTTCTTTTTGGAAATTGGAGAATGAGTTTTGTTACAAGACGGATGTTCAAACTGAAAAAAGAATCAATCGATCAATAGTAGAATTATCAGAATGTTTCTGAAGAACCTGGAGTTGGTGTTTAATCTGTTGTTGCCTTTAGTTTTTATTCCTGTCTTTGATTATTGAGACGCAGAAAAACATTTAAGATTTTCAGACTTTTTGCTGCTGATTCATCTGAAAGATTTAGAAAAATTCAGTTGGATTTTCGTAACAGAAAAATATTTTTCTGTAAATGATGTTTGAGTTTTGTTTGTTTTATTAATAACGGGTTTATTATAAAATAAAAATTACCAAAACAAAATCTGATCTTGATTTTTGACATTTTTGAAATTCAGTTTTATCTCAAGTTCTGTAAATATAAAAAATATGTTTTTGAAAATCTTTTTAGTATTCTGTCATTTGCAGCATTTGTCAGATGAACAACCATGTTCTTGTTTTCAATTTATGGTTTATTTTTGAAGGATTTTATCCTGAAAAATGAAAACGGTTTCTATCTCTCTGAGTTTGTTCAGCACCGATTCTGTACCAACACCTTGTTCTACAAAATGTCAATAAAAGACTTCATCACTCAAAATGGAGACCTGTGGCTTTAGCTCCGCAATATGAAATAGTTTTACTTTTTTACCTTCCCTGCTGAACGGTAACATGTTGTTTCAGTATATCTGCTCAGTAGGACCACTGTAGTCTTGACTTGCTGTAATTAGAAAGGACAGTTAATGTTATTAAATTCTGACATAACACAAAAGCTACAGCCAACTAAAAAAATCTATAAAACCAGAACAAAATCATAACTTTAAAGTTGTATTTAGTTTATTTAGTGGTGATTAAAAGGAAACAAAACATTTAAAAAAGTTAAGATACTTGCTAAATTCTGATAAAATCATAAAGTAAATGTGTAGATAAGACATGCTGTCATAGGGTTGGGGGTGTGCGTCTGTGTGTTTCGGTTTCACATCTTGGTCTCCACCAGAGGGCGCAGTTGACCCAGTGGCCAGAGATGTGAAGGGTGGAGCCAGCAGGTGTGTTCCTGATCACCTGTAAGCCATCAGCTGCCAGTCCTTCCATACCTCGGTGTTTGTCCCAAACCTCTGTGATCCCTCATGGTTTCCCTCTTCGCTCCCTGGCAGAACCATCGTCCTGCATCGAAACACAACCTGGATCAGAACTGAACTACAGCAGGAATCAGTTTGTGATCGTTGGATCCTGCAGAGACGATCAGATTCACCTCCAGACCAAACGAGCAGCTTCCTCTCAGTGAGTCCAGCTGCAGGAGAGAAAACTGCTGCTTCCACAGAGCTGGAGGGAATCTGAACTGGGACAGAGGAAAGCTGTGGTTCACTGATCTAGATACTAACACACACACACACACACACACACACACACACACACACACACACACACACACACACACACACACACACCTTCACTGACAAGATGTTTCCATACATCGTCATTGCAGATAAAGTAAAAATCCTGCTGATGAAGATCTCAGTGGTCAAATCCAAGCGATGATGGCATGAAGAACATAAAGTGTAATGAAACCTGATTGGTCAGGATGCAGGTGAGCCGGTCCTGAACAGGTGAGGCCTCTGCTGATGGAGACAAACTGAGATCCAAACATCCAGACTCATGGATGATGTTTTGTTTTCTTAAAACAAGAACACTGTTTCCACTCAGCTCTCTCGGTTCCATCAGGTTTAACTCTGGACTTTGATTAGGCCATTGCAGCACCTTGATTCAGAGATGCACTATATTACCAGAAGTGACTCACAAATGAGCTTCAGTGGCATCCCATTTATAATCCATAGGAATGGGATGGGTCCACCCGTTGCAGCTCGAACAGCTTCAGGTTGTCCACAAGGCTCCGGAGTGTTTATAGGGATTTTGATCTTTCTTCCAGAAGCGTATTTGTGAGGTCACTTACTGATGTTGGACAAGAAGACCTGGCTCTCAAAGCGTTCTGTCAGGTTGTTAGAACGCTTTGGGTCAGGACTCTTCGAAATTATCACAATATATTTGTATGATAATTTTGATACTTTTTATTCTTTTCCTAACAATTTAGAGCATTAAAAAAAAACTATTACTATATCTATAAAAAAATAGCAAAACTAATTCAAGCCAATTGAATTAGACAAAATAAAAACATAAAATTAAACTATAATGAAAACCCCAAACTATTTTACTATTATAACCTGATTCCCGACAAACATTTCACATTGTGCTCTGTACTTTGACTAGGTCATTGCAACGTCTTGATTTTTCTGCCAGAGATAGGTTGAGCCCACATCCCGTTTTCTGCCTCTGACAGGTTTTCCTCCAGGATTGTCCTGATTTAGCTCCATCCGTCTCCCACAGCATGATGCTGCCGCCACCATGTTTCACCTTGGATGCTGTGTTTAGTTTTATTTTGCATGTAAATCAAATGATGACGGTAAAAGTGAAATGACATCTGGAGAAAATCAGATTTTCCTTGACTAACTGTTGGATTCATTACCTAACACTCTTGCTGGACATCAATAAAGACACAGGGAGACGGTTAAATTTTCTTATGCAATCTTCCAATTGAACGGAGAACTCTGCCTGGAGACATCCCGTTATCTCTGTCTCCGGACCAGTTCTAACGTGCTTCTCTGCAACTGCATATTTTATTACATTGAGGCGTAGCTTAATTACAAACATTTGCATAGAAGGAGTGGCAAACACAATACACATTCTCAAGGTACTGTCTTTGCATCTCCTCAGGTTACAGTTGTCTGTTGTCTCTCTGGACCATAAAACTAGAGTTTCTTGGGACATCTAGCCTTTGATCCGCTCTCCTGCTAGGTGTCAACTCTTTCCCCCTGGTTGGCATCTGTGGGCCCTTTGTCCTCCTGTCAGGGCAATTGTGACTGCAGGCATCCTGCTCCGTTCCCGGGATTCTCTGCTTCAGTTCCCGTCCTCCTCTGGGGTCATAAAGTTCAGTTCCCGAGACTCTGGGTTGTATCCAAACCACCCATTCTTCCCTGACCATCCGTCTCCAATGTGACAACCTCATTGCTTCCTTCACAGATCCCAGGGGCAAACAAAGGATTCTCAACCCTTATAGTCTCTTAATCTTGAATATTTATATTTGTCAACCAGTATTTACTTTGATGTATATATTTAAATAATATGCACTCTGCATGTATTTTATGCTCATGCTATGGAATGATTGCCACCTGTTACCTTATGTTTCCTCACTTTTGTGTGTTTTTCATGTTGGAAATCTATAAAATCAATAAAAATATTTACAGAAAAGGTTTTCAATTATTTTATTGTATTTTTATTCATAATTTTTTGAATGAAACACTATAAAAAACTCTCAGAAATTCATTGTTATCTTTTCATTTTAATCTTTATCATCAGAGCGTCGGTGTAAATCCGGATGAATCAGCTCCACATCACCAGCTGCTGCATCTTTTCTGCTGAAGCTGCAGAGAAACTGAAACATTTCAGTGGAAGCAGGGTAGAAAAACTCGGACTTGACCAAAACTTCTCCTGATCGTTGATTTAAAAAAAAGAAAACTTAACAGCAGCATCCATGTTTCTACCTTCAGCCATTAGAGCGCTGCTTCACACGTATAAATTCTGGTTTCAGCTTTTGCAGGATCAATCCTGATGCAGCGATGAACATAATCAGATTAATTTTAGATAATATGAAGGTGACTCCATGAATCCTCCTCTGTCCAACAGAACCTCAGGTTCTGACCTCATCATGCAACCTCTCTGCCCTTCCTGCAGTAAACTAACAGATCCGAACCCATAAACGACACCTGGATGGTTTTTCAAAAGATGATTTATGGTTAAACTTGGGAACTGAAGACCAAACTTCCTGAAGGTTTGCTTCTGGAACGTTTCATCCATCCTCCTCCAGTAGTCCCAGTCTGCACCAGTTCAATACCAGTTGGTGCACGAGATCATGAAGCACATGTTGTCCACTATCCTGTTTCCGATCCTGCACTGGGGCAGCTCACCTGACGACTCTGAGGAGGAAAACAACATTAATTCATCAGAAATAAACGTCTCAATTTTCACATTTCTCTGTTTCTACCGTCAGAAGATTCAGCCTCCTCAGGCTTCTTATGTTCTTCATCTCCTCCTCTTCGCTCCTCATCCTCCTTCTCATGGCTCTGACCTCCTCCCATCGTCAATTTTCAGACCTGAGCAGAAAACCAGTTAATGCTTGGACTTTTATTCTGAAAATCCAGCAGCTTGCTGCCCCCTACTGGAGCCATGAGCCACGCAGGTGGCACAAGAAGTCAAGAGTTTACTTCCTGTTTCCACCAACAGTTCCATCCCATAATAAGCTCCATGTAGCTACCAAAACCAATTTTACATGAATTCAAACTGTTTTATTCTGACAGAAAGACAGATTAGAAACTTTATGAAGAATATTTCATTAAAGTTGAATGCTCTTTGTGTGTGTGTGTGTGTGTGTGTGTGTGTGTGTGCAGGTGTGTGTGTGTCCAGGTGTGTGTGTGTGTGTGCAGGTGTGTGTGTGTGTCCAGGTGTGTGTGTGTGTGTGCAGGTGTGTGAACAGAGATGGACGGTGGTGATAGACAGGAAGACAGGAAGTGGACAAGACGTCTCTCCTCTCCTGGTTATCAGGTCGTCTTTGATCAGATCGGAGGAAGCAGATGATCGGGTCACCTTCCTCTTTTCAACAGTGTGAGGAAATGCATGCTGGGAAATTAAAATCACCCCCGTTCCCCCTAACAGGACTGTTATGCTCTGCTGTTGGCTGTATTTATATTTATGTTACAGTGGAAAAACTCAGAGAAGGCCACTAATCATTATCTCCAAGTCAAGTCAACATCATCAAATCTCACAGCATCCAGGTCACCTCTGACCTTTAACCTTCGCTGCAGAACATTCTCTCCTTTCATGACGGATTAAACTGAACATCTTCTTTAACTTGAGAATTGCTTCAGTCATGACCTTCATCATCGTCCAGTCTCCTCCTCCTCCTCCTCATCGTCTGATTAGATCAGATCGGTCTAAAAATAACTCTGTCCTCTCAGGTCCTGATGTTGTCTGTCTGTCCTGATCCATCCAGAACCACAGCATGTCTGAGACCCCGATTCAGCAGCAGGCTGGTTCTGCAAAACCACAGATGGCTGCCAAATGGGCAGTATCATGTAGAATCTATTTTTTCAGCTTTAAATTACGTCATAATGTTATCCCTCATCAAAAACATACCTGGAGTGTTGACTTGAGTGTTTCATACCCTTGAATCTCTTTTTCAACCATTCAGCTGGGCTAAATTCCCAGGTGGACCTAGCCCTGCCTTTGAGGCACAGCTCCTCCCACAATGAGCTCCTTCAGACTAGCCAGCAGCAATTAGCAAACACCGAGAGGAAATGAGCATTTGATGAGCTCATTATTGGAGCTCCTTCTAACTTCTTTTAAGTCATATTCAGGACATGTATAACAACTGCAGGTAACACAGTAACATGACTCTGCTAGAAAATGTCACAGCATGCCTGGAAAACACATAATACTGCACCTTTAAATGTGTGCAGAGGGAAGAGATGAACAAGAACTAGAAAACCCAACAGAAAGACAGGCAAGCGATGGAACCGACCCAAACCAAGTTGTTCCGATCCAAAAACAAAGTCAGAGCAAGTTTTAGTTAATGAAACAGAGGCAGAGGGACCATCTGTGAGGAGCAATAATATTATTGATCAGGTGACAGCAGTGGCCACAGACTTTGCTGGAGATGCAGACCAGCAGTCCTCCCGACCCAGAACAGAAAAAGGATGGATGGACGGTGACAGCAGTAAATGAACCCCAGCCTCCATGTCTCAGCCATCCTTCAGAATCAAACACAGGAACCTGGATTTTACCCGATCCAGTTACTAATCCAGTTTTTTCATAATTCCAATTTAACTGCAGATTTTTCCAGATTTCCCCTGAATGTTCAGTTAAGAGTGAAGATGGTTCCGACCCGCCAGAAAATCTGGGTTTTCATTCATGCATGTTTCAGTGGCTGCATGAAATCTAAAGAAATGCGGGACGGTTCGCCAGTTGGAATGACCTCTGACCTCTTCATCAGTGCAGCTAAATTAAACCTGAACTGCTTTATTCTGAGACTGTTCATCTCTTCTCTAGTGCGGGTTGTCCCCGTTGCTGCCCCCTACAGGACAGCCGGACCTGGGATCTGATCTGGAACAGAAATGAACGTCTTCCCACCTAATCGGGCCCTGAGGGTCCGGGGAGGTCCGTGTCTCTGTCTGACGGCGGTTCCGATCAGTTTCCGATGTTTCCAGGTAGAGAATCTGCTCCGACGTGTCAGCTGAGAGGAGCTGTAGAGATCCTAGAGAGAGAGAAGACGCATCACTCCGAGGCCTAGCGCTGATACGAACCTCTCTAGGAGTCTGATCTGAGTTCAGAACCAGATGGACAATAAAGTTATTGCGATAAAGTAATATTGATGTTTTGAGATCATGTTCAAGTAATATATTGGCATAATAATTTTGGATCAATCAACTTTAAATATTGGAACTGGGAGACATTTTAAATATCCAAACTAAATAAACAACAAAAACAAGAATAAACAAAATTACCCTTAAAACGAACAGAACAATGAAATCGTCTATTGATTTAATGATTATTATACGTCTGTCCCCCCGGTCAGCATTACTGGTCAGAGTGATGCTCTCACGCTCTTCCACTGGTCTTTGTTGCGCCGCAGTGAAAAACAACAGGGCACCTTACGTCAGTGGAAGAGCCCTCTGTGATTGGCTGAGAGCGAGCAGCGTGAAGCTGGTTGCTACTCGCAAGAAGAGCTGCTCTGATTGGATTTATGGATTCACGCACTGATTGTTTAGAAATGTCAGTCTGGAAATGTGAGAGCAACACCTGCTGGAGACAAACAGGAGGACAGGAACCAATTAAATTATTTTAAAGTGTGACTCAGTCAGAACCTGCAAAGCCAACTGGACAAACAAATGACACTCAGCAGCTAAAATCAGGCTGGAAAGCCTGATCTGGATGTAGTTTGGTTTCCATGGAGACCAATAATAGAGGCACCCATTGCGTGCAATCTGCATGTTTTGGTATCAGTCTGATGCAAAATAAATGCAAAATCAATACATAAATACAATAGTTTTTAACATGACAGAGACAGTAGAAAAACAAACCAAATTTTTTCCTTTAAAAAAAGCTATATAAATTTTAGATAAACTTAAAAGTGAATTTTTTCTTAGACAGATTTGAGAAACTACTATGTAAAAATAAAATTACATTTCAAGAGGGGATCTGAAACTAATCAACCAATGCTGACAATCACTTGGTATTGATGTTAAAAGTACAGAAAAAAATAATATAAAGAATAATTCGAAAAATATACATGTTTTAAAATTGAACAACTAAAATTACTTTACATTTGTAAGTGATGTAATGAAAGCAATAATGAAATTAATATATAAAAATGAAAAATACAAAACAGGAATTCTTCAGAAACAAATGGGCAAAAATTACCCGTAAAAATAAAAAAATTAGATAAATAAAAATGAGACGAATATATAAATCTGAACCTTGAAAGAATAAAATAAAGAAGATCTCTGAGTTTTATAACGGACATACCAAATATTTGACCCGTCGCACAGAAACAGCTCGACGCGTCATACGCGCTACGTCACTACGGGAACCCCGAAGCGGAAGTCAACACGTGGGGCTGAAGGTAGGAGCCGCGAGCTAGCTTAAGGTTTATATTAGATCACAGAGCGCGTGAGGCTGCTGGACCGCCTGATAGTAACTTTGATTTCTGTTCCTGTTTAAGAAAAGAACGGTTTGTTTCTCCTGGAGCTGAACGTTCTCCTTCATCCTCCTCCTCCTCCTCTTCATCATGGCTGTCAGAGCCTCCTTCGAGAAGAACAACGAGATTGGCTGCTTCGCCAAACTCACCAACACTTATTGCCTCGTGGCCATCGGAGGCTCCGAAAACTTCTACAGGTGGGTCTCTACCTGCCGCGCTCGCGCCTCGGTTCTGACGGTAGTCAAACATGTGGGCGAAGCGGCTAAACCCGGAGTTCTGACTGCGAGGCAACAACAGACTTTACCCCACTAGCACCAACCAGCAGCGGTACCAGGTGATCCAGCTGGGCTGAGCCAGAAGCACCAGAGCAGAACCCAGTTCTTCGAGCTGTCTGGGTCAGAACCAGACCGGATCGGAACTCCTGCTGACTTCCGGAACCTTTGGCCCAGTTTCAAACTATGATGAGATTCTAACTAGCCTCGTTCAATTCAGTTTGTTTACAGAGCGTCAATTAACAGTAAATGTCATCTGGAAGCTCTTAAGCAATAAAAGTTTGCATGCATGTGGTGACAGTGGAAAGGAAAAACAGGAAGAAACCTCCAGCAGAACCAGAAATCTGAACAAAGAGTACTCTCTTGTTCACCCAGGGGCTGGATTTGGCCCCTGGGTGGGCAACTCCAGGCCTCCAGGGTCAAATAATGAGTCATTAAGCAGGACTGACTGCACTTAGGAGGTGATTCAGCCATTGGTCCAGGGAGACATCTAAGAGTTGCAGGAGACCGGCCCTCGAGGACCAGGCTTCCCACCGGTGCGTCTAGTTAAAAGTAAAAAGGAATAGCAGGCGCATCAGAAAAATAACTGGGAGAAATAAAAGGATGAACAACAAATTATGGAAATTGGAGAGTAGTAGAAGAAGAAAATGAGAAATGGTCATTTTGTCCTCCAGGAGATAAGCCACACAGATGGATCAGGAGAATTGTTTTTCTGGACTGAATCTACAATGAATAAATCCATTTCACAATAAAATTTATTTACTGTGAAAACTTTAAAATTGACAATTAAACTTCTTTAAGTGAAACGGAAATATGACTTTTCAAAAACATCCAAATATGAGTTTTCAGGCATCTGGTTTTATAAAGAAGTCTGATTTTTATTGCTAAACTGCAGACAGAAACTGCATTTAATCATAATTTCCAACTTTTATCAATATTTATTGATTATCTATTGGAGAAAACAGTAAAAGTAACGATCTTAATGATGCTGCTGGGTTTTATGTTTATGATCAGAATTCCAGTCCAGATCCTGCAGGAGGAAATGGCTCTGATTGGACGACTCGGAAGCTCCCATTGGTCCAAAGAGCAGCCAATCAGAACTCATGGTGGTAGCTTTGCTAGTTTTCAAAATGGCTACAGCAAAAGTTTGGAGAAAACGCCAGAGACAGATAGTTGTTCAACAACAATTAATGTTTTTAAAATGGTTTCTTACATTCAGTATTCACTACTGAATCCGTTTATAATCACAATAATATACTTTTTTTAACCTGAAGACAAAAAAAAATTAAAACTACTGTTTTAATAAAAAGTAGCAAATACTTTCTTATAAACTAATTATAAGTAACTGAATTAGACAAACAAAAAGTAAGAATGAAATAAAACTAAGCTATAATGAAACCGTAGAGCTGCTGTAACCCTGGTTTGTGTTTTCAGCGTGTTTGAAGGCGAGCTGTCAGAAACCATCCCCGTGGTTCACGCTTCCATCGCCGGATGCCGGATCATTGGCAGGATGTGTGTCGGTGAGTGGAGCCTCTTCCTCGTTACAGTTCCCTGGTCTGTTAACGAGCCTCTCCTCTTCCTCCCCGTCTTCATCAGGGAACCGCCATGGCCTGCTGGTGCCCAACAACACGACAGACCAGGAACTGCAGCACATCAGGAACTCCCTGCCGGACGCCGTGCGGATCCAGCGGGTCGAGGAGCGGCTGTCTGCGTTGGGCAACGTGGTGGCCTGCAACGACTACGTGGCGCTGGTCCACCCGGACCTGGACCGGGTGAGAGCCGGTCCTCAGGAGTAGAGCTTGACGATATGATCACAATATTATACCAAGATATAAGATGTCCTTATCAATTAGGATCAATAATTATTGATTCGTTTTTGGTTTTAAATATCTGAAATGCTGCTAGACTGGTAACCATACGCGCTACGTCACTATGGGGTCGCTACTGTTCCACAGTTTTCACTCCAAACTGTTGGTTTTTATTTTTAAGCAGTTATGAGGCGAAACATGAAACTGCTGCTGCGCACTCTTTACATATTTCTATGTAAAGAGTGCTAGTTGCCGAGCACCCTTTGGTGGCCAGGTAAGCAAAGAGTGAGTGAGAGAGTTGGCTGATTCCTCCAAACGCTAACCCTGCTTTGAGTGGGTTAGTGGCTAAAGTCTTTCCTCTGCCTACATTCCCCAGAATTCTGTGCAGTTCTAGATTGGAGTTCACTGAAATTATACATAGTCCCCACAAATCTGAACAGGAAGTTTCCCACGCCACTGAACCGCCATCTTGGTAGGCAAGCGCAGCATAAAGCATAGATGAACCAACAAAAAGAAACTCTTTACCAATGTGCAAGAGAAGAATAAAGCATCAAAGACGCTGCTCTATGCAGGTCTGTCACAATAACAAATTTCTTCTGGATGATAATTTGTCTCTTGAGACAATGTTTACATAATATGATGGTAATGGCATAATAATGCAATAACCTCTTCTCAAAACTTAAACTTTAAATTCTAATGAATATTGACTCTTGAACTAAAAGACAATTTAAATACCCCAAATAAAATAAACAAAACAAATATTTAATCTGAAGTTTGTGTAAACAAAATTACCCTCCAGAAAACGTCCAGTTGAGACCAAAGCACCAGGCTGAAAGACTTTATCATCCAGTTTTTGGTAGAAAGAGAAAAACACCAAGTCATGCAAATGAAAGTTATTGATATTGTTGTATTTTATAATGCGATTTATTTCTTTGCTTATTGTGACAGGCCTATCTGTAAGAGAGAGAGAAGGAGGCTTAGGTTCGGTTACCTACCAAGATGGCTGTCGGGTACAAAGTTCCGCGAACTATGTATTGAATATTATCAGATGAATTATCTATCGATGTTGTTCATGTTTCTATGGCGATATATATTTTAATTGATTTATTGCCCAGCCCTACTGATGAGTTAGTCCTCCATATCGTCCTCCTCTGCCTCAGGAAACGGAGGAGATCCTGGCCGACACGCTGAAGGTGGAGGTCTTCCGTCAGACGGTTGCTGAGCAGGTTCTGGTCGGGTCCTACTGTGCTTTCAGCAACCAGGGTGGCCTGGTCCACCCCAAGACGTCCATCGAGGACCAGGACGAGCTGTCGTCGCTGCTGCAGGTCCCCCTGGTGGTGAGTCCCGGTCCGCTGGCCTGGTTCTGAGCCCAGTGGAACCAGAGCCGCTAGTAACTGTGGGTTTGGTGTGCAGGCCGGCACAGTGAACCGGGGCAGCGAGGTGATCGCGGCAGGGATGGTGGTCAACGACTGGTGCGCGTTCTGCGGCCTGGACACCACGAGCACGGAGCTGTCCGTCATCGAGAGCGTGTTCCGGCTCAGCGAGGCGGCGCAGGCGTCCGCCATCGCCACCAGCATGAGGGACTCGCTCATCGACAGGTCAGGCCATCCACACTTATCAGATTCTTGTTTTTAATATAGATCAACTTGGTGTTTCTTTTGTTGCAGTAAATCTCAATAAAAACATTGAAGATCGGAGCAAAATGTTGACGTTCACTTCTCTACATTTTATCAACTGAAGAAAAAAGATACATAAATACTTACAATGAAGAAAATCTTCCCACGTATGAAACGTGAAGTCCGTTTATTTTCTCCAAACTGCCTAGATTCTTGGTTTCCATGGTTACCAGAGAAGTTAACACCAAAGCTAGTTTGCTGCTAAGAGCTCTCACTCTGTCTTTTTTTTGTTGGAAAAAAAAAAATTACAAAGACAGTTTGTAACACAGATGTCACATTGTTATTAAATTTCAAATCCAAACTTTACCCATTCTTAGCATAAATTTAGTCATATAATTTGCCAACTATGAACTTCTACCTCCACTATAAACTCATTTACATTGGACCTAGTGGCCACACAGGTAGAATAACACTTTGCACCAAACTGATGGCTGGAGACCAGATTAAAATTTGTTGTTGTGCTCATGTCTATTTAATCAATAATTTAGCGGTAAGAATTTTGAATTGAGAATGTTGCTTATTTGTTGATTAAAATGCAACGACCACGTGCTGCAACTGCGATCTGCTCCACCGACATCCCAAACTGTCTGGCTGCAGCTGAGGATCTCCTGTTTCCAGGCTCAAACAGCCACATTTTCTACTATAACCAGCTGGATTATTCTGGTTTATTTATATTTAACTCATTGATTTCCTGTTTCCCCTCAGCATGGCGTAAGAAGCTGCCGCCTCAGTTTGCTGCCATTTTGAAGCTCCGCCCACTAAAGCAACTGGACATCATTCAGAAACATCTCCGCCATTTTTCAACCACATTCACCAGATCAGAGACTTTGGAGCCTCCAGTCAGGTGAAAGCCACCTTGATGAACTGAGATCCATTCAGATGAATCGGTCCTGAGCTGATTGGACCTGGATCCACTTCCCGATACTTTGCAGGAGGAACCACGAAGTGCAGAAAGCGGTTTCTGTCAGGAGACAAACTCAATATGTTGGATGTTTTATGTGTAAAATAAAACTGCCTGTTCTCTTTTCATCTGACTGACTTTTATTACATTTTAATCAAATGTTTTGGAAGAATGACTATAAACTGGTTTGTTCAGGTTTTCTTGCATGAAACTAAATTTCATTCATAAACTTTCTTCAGAAATTCAAGTAAAAACAGATCCCTGCATTAAACTTTGCGCTAAAATAGTTAATTGCAAATTTCCAGCAAACATTTGTCAATATTGGGCTTAGGTGATACCAACTCCCACCTGCAGGGGGTGCGGGGGTATTTCTCTGCTCTTGCTGTTAAATTATCCAAGGCTGTCGAATTTGGTTGCGTTTGGCGCCATCTGCTGACCAAAAGCAGGATCTTCAGTTTTGTCTAAAAATTAAACCTCCAAACATTTCAAAGCTTTCTATATTTTTATTTACTGGCAAACGCTCTGAGTCAACTCGCAGCAATGCATCTATGTACACCAGCGGAAAACAGCGACACCTGGTGGAAGCCTAAAGAAAAACACGGTGATACAGCTTGATTATATGACGCACACTTTGCTTTACATACATAGGTTTATGTTTTTGGTTTGAAAAAAAAAAACATCTAAAAAAGGCTAATAGTTAAAAGAAAACAATTATTTATGGCATAAAATCAGTTAACATTTCTATAAAAAAGTGAAGACATGCAGGGTTTGTAGTGCAGAACCAAATGTTTTCTATAAATTCCTGCTAAAGAAGGCAGACTGGGAGCAAGTACAAAAAAAGATGATTATTACAAACAACCTAAAAGAAACGAGCCTCATTTTACTGATTTATGTGCAAAACAAAAAGCTCATTCAGTTCCTACATTAAACCGATTTCTCTGTTGAACGTTGTAGTGTTTCTACTGACCAGCAGGAGGCGCCGCCCTCCTGACCTCTAACAGTGGCTCCTCCTCCCTGAAGTTGCAGCGTCACTCTGCTCTGAACACTAAGAACTACGACCGGCCCTGAACGCAGCGTGAGGCTTTCGCTGCTCCTGGGAATCTACGGCGCTAAAAGCTGAGATGTTGTGCTTATGGCTGAGTGAGGGCTGAAATATTGCACATCGGGGTCAAAGGTTAAGCTTCATGTTGGCTGTAAATAAAACTAAGAGTTCCGTTAAAAGGGGTTGAAATGAGCCGGAAATGAATGTTTAGTGTTTGAGACGACGCCTTTACATTCTCTAACGTGATTGGTCAGTTTGTGTTCTTTCAAAATAAGAGCTCTCTGCCTGTGTGTGAGGAAACAGCAGAGCGCCCTCTGCTGGCGTCTGCAGCTTGTGTTGAATGAACTGAATAAACTAAAGAGTCTGAAGGTGTAGAGGACGTCCCATCCTCCTCTTCCTCTTCCTCCCTAGCAGCCGAAGGTCTCCTGCGAGGCGTACACCATGTAGAGGAAGCCGTCCTCGTCCCGCTCCTGCTCGTAGATCTCAGAGATGGGGGTGGACACGGACACCATGCTGTGCTGGTTGACCAGCAGGAAGAAGGCCTGGGTGGGATTCAGCTGCAGCCGACGCCTAGCGGGGAGGAAGAGGAGAAACCTCATCACTAGATAATGATGCTAACTTCCTGCAGCTTCACAGTAAACAACCAGACTGAATCAAAACCTTCATTATTTAATGATAAAGAAATTTAGAGGCAGAAAATCCTGAGCAGGGAGTTGAAAAGTAAGGAAACTTTTTAAATAATCATCTTCACCTGTGACTCAGTAGCTACGTTTCCAACTGTCATACAAGTTTTGAGGGGCAGTATTCTGTGCTTTCCAGGTAATTTATAGAGCAATAAAGTTACTAAGAATCCTGAATATATAAATTAATATATGTTCTTGATTTAGCGCCTTGAAATTAGGCCTCTGTCACATTCAGAGGTGGAACAAATTTGGATTATTTGGCAGTAAACAAATCACAGTTTTGACTTTCAAACTGCTTGAAAATGGTTAAAAAAAAAAAAAAAAAAATGTCAGGTTGGATTAGTGAGGTGTGAATGCTAAGCTAACTCTGCTCTTCTAAACCTCGATCTGGGTTCGGTCGAAGTGAACTCCAACCACCAAAGTCTGACGCCTCCATTTTAATTTCGATTTAGTGAAGGAGGAAGTTGCGCTCAGTGGTTCTTGGTGCAGCGCCCCCACAGGCCAGGAGGGAAACAGCTTTTTCAATTAATTTTAAATGTTCGGCAGTGCAACATGAAAAAGGAAAAATGTAGCAAATGTTGCAATTTTGACCCCCCTCCACTGAGTCAACCGGACCATCAGGTGTGAAAATGTGCACCATTCGTAGAGGGCTTTTAAATCCGTCCATCGGGTGCTGATTTGATGGGTCTCCTGATGTCCTCGGTGGCCTAATAAAGCTACATCCTTATTGAGTTTAAGTATCAGACATTGTTGTTGACGTCGTCTCTAGTTTCAGCTTTGCTATGTTGGAGTTTGGTGTTTTCATCATCAATCTTTAATTTCACTCAAGTAAATGAATTCATGTTCCACCAAACCGGTTTCTGTTCCACCAAACCGGTTTCTGTGCACCAGGACAGAAAAAACCAGCTCAGGTTTAATCCGAGTTCTGGAGCAGCAGACGATGTTTACCTGATGATCTTCACCAGCTCACTCATGTTGACGTGATCAGGAACCAGGAACTTGGTCTTGTCCAGAACAGGTAGCTGTTTCTCCCCCTTGTACCGCTCGATGATCACCTACAGGGGGCGAACAGGAGCAGGAAAGATCCTGACAGTTCAAACCATGAATATTCACAGCAACTTTAAATAACACTTCCTGCCCATCAGTAGAGATGATGCTAAAAGCTTCTGGTCTGAATTATAGAAGCCGTTTTTTGATTATTAAATCTGTAAGTTAGGAAAATAAAATAAGGCAAAAAAAAAAAAAAAAAAAAGAAAAAAAAGAAAAGTTTTTAGCAATATTTTTTTACCTTTAAATTGTCAGATTTGATCAAATTTATCCTGTATAATTAACTGACTCAATATTCTGCTGGGCTCCAGAAGACAGGAACATTTTAATTGTAATAATTAAATAAACTTATGACTAGAATAAATTGGAATTAATGTGAAATTGATTTTTTTTCACCTCACGACATTATTTGTGAATCATTGTTTCAGAAATATACAAATCAATTTCTTTTTAAACAATAAATAATGTAAAACATCAGCAAAACATCCATCAACATCACAGGACTGAACATCACTACAGTGTAGGACTGATTAAACAATTAATAATTGGATGGAAAAAAGTGTTTAAAAGGGCATTTATTCACAGAAAGTGAACCAGGTGAAGCTAAACCTGCAACTAGAGGAGTTCTGGGTAGAACAGATTTACAGATGATGCCTTTTTATCGTATAATAAGTATCTATGCTACTTTCAGTTGTTATTAAAATACCAAATATAAAAAATATGAAATATGAAAGAAATTTGATTTTGTAATTTAATGCTGTGAAATTGGGACTCTGTCTCTTTAAGAAGCTCCTGCTCTTTCTGTAAGTCACCACAACATGGCTACTCTAATAATCGTTTAAGGTTTCTGCCAGCGTTGTTCTGAGCAACAGCTCCTCCAATAAGCTCAGCAGTTCCACCAGGTGTTTGCGATTTGAGGATTTCTCAAACGTACGTGAAGGAATCAAAGCAACATCCTGGTCCGTTTTGATGAGAAAACAAGAAAACACTAAAAAAGTAAAACTAAAAAAAGTTGATTTTACACGACACTGCCAGTTTAAATGCTGAACGTTTTTATTTTTGTGCAGTTTTAGCTTCATTACTGCTCTGACTGTTTTGTTCCTTCAGTGAATTTACTTTTTATAATCTGTTTGTTTATGCCACTTAATTTATTGATTACTAATTTAGTTTCAGCTCTACTTTTGTCCTGCATTTTCAGCCTAGCTTAAAATGTTCAGCTAAATGTAAGTAATTTGTGACTAAGAATATTACTTACTAGAAAATAAATTTCTCTCAACTCACTCCGGCTTTGTCTCAGGTACCAAGAGTTCTGATGAGTTTTTGATTAACTGTGATGTATTTGTAGTTTCCTACTCTTGTTGCTATACATATTGTTCATAAGAGAAAAGGCTTTTGCCAAAGTGTTCATTTTTTTTCATTCATTTCATTTTATTTTGGTAACAACAAAAAAACAACAAAAAAACAACAAAAGATAACTATAAACAATAGATAACCCACAGTTTACCAAAAAAGGAATAGGCTGAAGCAAAGCTTATTCTTGCCTACCCTGTTTTTACCCTATATCCTACCAGGATATTTCCATAACACATATATAAATCTAAATAATAGCGTAAGATTTTATTATTTTACATCTTAAAGCTCTTTTAAAGTTCACCAAAAAAGAACATAACTTAAATTCATCATTCAGTTCATTCCACAATTTCACACCAATAACTGAAATACATCTGGATTTTATCTGGCTCTTCTCTTTTGCACATTCAAATATAAACAAACCTCGCAAATTATATTTATTCTCTCTTAACTTAAATAATTTCTGAATACCTAAAGGAAGACTTTTATTTAATGCTTTAAACATTACTTCCAGTATTTTTACATAGACAATATCTTTAAATTTTAAAATTTTACTTTGACTAAAAAGTTTATCCGTTGGTTCCCGATATCCCACTTTATTAATAAGCCTTACAGCTTTTTTTTGCAGCTTAACCAAAATTTCAGTGCTTGTTTTATTTGCATTTCCCCAAATTTCTGAGCAATAAGACAAATAAGGCATAACCAAAGATGAATAAATAATATGTAGCCCTTTAACATTTATTAAATCCTTGATTTTAAACAATATTCCAATAGTTTTTGCAACTTTGTTTCTAATATATTGTATATGAGGTTTCCAGCTAAGTTTATTGTCCATAATAATTCCTAAAAATTTTGTCTCATAAACTCTTTCAATTTCAACTCCATTTATGCATAACTGTACATTATTATAAACTCGATTACCAGAGAATACCATAAATTTAGTTTTTCCTTCATTTAACGACAACTTATTATAATCAAACCATGTTTTCAACTCTAGTAGCTCTTTTTGTACTATTTTAATTATTTCATCCATGTTTTTTCCCGAAAAAAATACATTAGTATCATCTGCAAACATTATAAACTTTAAAGTACTTGATACTGCAAAAATATCATTTAAATAAAGTATAAATAATTTAGGTCCTAAAACTGAGCCTTGAGGAATACCACAAGTTACTCTGTCTATTTGTGATTTTGTATTATTAATTTGTACATATTGTAATCTATTAGTCAAATAGCTTTTTAACCACTGATATGTAACCCCCCGTAGGCCATACAATTCACATTTTCTTAACAACCGTGCATGGTCAATAGTGTCAAATGCCTTGCATAGGTCAATAAAAACACCTACAGTATTAAGCTTCTGATCAATTGCCGCAGCAATGTGCTCCACAAACTCCATCACAGCAAAAGCTGTGGAACAGTTGTTCCTGAAGCCGTACTGGTGCTCGCTTAGTACATTATTTTTATTAAGAAAGGAGTCCAGCCTTTTTGTAAATATTTTTTCCAAGATTTTTGAAAATTGTGATAGTAATGATATTGGCCTGTAATTTGTTAATATTTGCTTGTCTCCACTTTTATGGACTGGAAACACCTTTGCTATCTTCATTTTATCTGGAAAGATTCCAGTTAAGAATGATCTGTTACAAATATGGGTAAGGGGTTTAATGATACTATAAATTACCTCTTTCACAATAAACATATCAATATTATTACAGTCTCTGGATTTCTTATTTTTGAATTTTTTAACTACATCTATTACCTCACTTTCACTCACTATTCCCAGAAACATTGTGTTGATATTAGTACATTTATCACTATGTTTTCCATCGGTAACCTTTGGTAATTTTTTTACTAAATTAGGACCAATATTAACAAAGTACTTATTAAAAACTTCAACAATATCCTCTTTTTTTTCTACAATAGTGTTATTGTGTTTAATACATATTGAGATATCTCTATCTTTATTGTTTTTAATAATACTATTAATTATGTTCCAAGTACCCTTAATATTATTACAATATTTTTGCAGCGATCTATCATAATAGTCTTGCTTTTGTTTTCTCAGTACCATTGTTAATTTATTTTTATATATTTTATATTTTTCTTCTTTTTCCTGAGTTGGGCACTTAATAAAATCCTTATACAACTTATTTTTCTTTTTACATGCCTTCTGCAAGGACTTTGTTATCCAGGGAGCTGTTTATTGTTTATAGTTATCTTTTGTTGTTTTTTTGTTGTTTTTTTGTTGTTACCAAAAATAAAAAAAATAAAGGGGCGTCTGACTCCCTGCTGCTGAATCAGACAGATGCAAACGGACACTTCAAGGTTCTGTTCTGATTCCAATCAGACGGCCCGATTCAGGATCAATCCGAGGCGAGACGAGGACTTACAGGAATCTTGTTGGGATGCTGCTCCCGGATCTGCTGCACCTCTTTGCACCGATCGGCTGTGGATGGAAAGCAGGAGGGGTCAAACCGAGGTTCTGATCCCATTAGAAACGTTTCAGTCAGATGAACCAGAACCATCTGCTTCCTCCTCAGAGCTCATCAAACCAGTCAGAAAACACTTAATACCCAACGCCCCATAAACACATCAGGCTGGGTCAAAGGTCAGGAAAACTCTAGAATCTGAATGGGCTCTTTGTTCTGGTTCCACTGCAGCAGATTCAGGTGGGTCGGATCAGAACCATATGATTAATATCAATAGATAATACATGTGATAGAATATTAAATAATTTCACTGAACTCAATCTCCCAGAACCACAAAGGATTCTGGGAGATGAAGGCAGAGGAGCCCTCCCACTGCCAGATGGGATAAATCAGGATAAATTCTGGGTTTATTTTCTAAATTATTAAAACATAATAAAAACTGGAAAAATAATCAAGGAACTAAACTTAGAAATAAATGTAAAAAAAAAAAAGTTTTAAAATAAAACTTTAATTAAGTAAAGAACAAAAAATTGGAATAAAATTGGGATTAAACTGCAATAAAACCGTAAATAATCCAAGCCGTTCTGATACGACCCGGTCTGTGGACGCGGCCAGGTCCAGTGTTAAACCCAGATGGGATCATTTCATTGTATCCCAGCAGGTAAAGGAACCGCCTGGGCTCTGGACCGGAACCTGGATCAACTGTCCGGCCTGCATGTTCCTGTCAGCTGATAAAAAAACCAAACAAACAAAAAGCAGCTTGGCATCCTAAACACAGAATCTGAGGTGGTTCTGCTGGGTTCCGTTCAGCAGAACCGCCTGCATAATTCTGCAGCTAAAACCAGAGTCCAGCTGACCTTTAACCCTTGCAGTTCCTCCGGTTCTGCTGTTTTCCTCTGGATCAGGCCCATTATGCAATTATGAGAGTCTGGGCTCCTCCCAGTCCGAACTGGGCCCTCCACCAGAATCAGATTACAGCCGAACCACAGAACACGCGTGACGGGATCAAGTTTCAGCACATGTTGTTTTTCCCCTCCCCAGTAAACACTGAGCGGAACCAGCGGTCCAGTTGTTTTAGCTTCGCTGGTTCTGGTGGTTCCGCTGGGTCCGGGCCTGATGTCACACTGACCCAGATGGCCGTTAGCCTTCAAACCGAACCTTAAAGCACCAGAACCCACTGATATCCCCTACCTTAGGCTTAAAACGGTTCTGGTGGGTCATTTGGACCTCCCGGGAGCTTTAGCTGCGTCCCCGCTCAGCCTGGAGCCTCTAACGGCCGCAGCAACGCGTCCCCCCCGGCCTACAGGCACCCACCGCCGGGCTCCGGCCCGCCGGCCGGGCTCCGGCCCGCCGTCTTACCGAAGGTCCTCCGCTGCTTGAAGGGTCTGTCGGACGGCATGGCTGCTGCAGGTGTGTCCGAAAGAAGGGGCTGTAGATTGGGGTCCGCTGCTCTCCGAGGTCCGTCTGTGGATCAGCGGCTGCTCCGGACAAACAAAGCCTGGAAAGCTGTGAGGTCATCAGTGGCTCTTAAAGGGGACGCGTACCTTTTATTCCAGGAAGGATGACAGAGCTCCAGCCTTTTGGGGCCCTAAAGCAGGTTTCACTTGGGGTCCCCAAACCAATACATAGTTCTCATGTGAAGCCACAATTATGTGAGCTTGTAATTGACAGTTGTTATGACAACAACAACACGCTTAGCATTAGCTTTAGCCTCGTGTCTAACTTATAAACTATGCAGGTACATTACATCTATTACTCAATTAGTTTTTCAGTACTTTACCCTCCTGTGTGTAATTTAGTGCAGCGTCACAGCAAAGAGAAAAATAACACAAATAACTTTGAAGACTAACTGAAAGCCACTGTAAATAAGAGAAATGTTGGACTGGACTCAGGTATATAGAAAGAAAGAAAGTTGAGGACATACATCGTCTGGGAGGAAGGCGGTTGCTCCAACCAAGGCAGGCTCTTCAACCAACGTACATGTTTTTGGCTGCAATTTACTTTTTTGTTCCAAAAATCTCAAAGTTATTTGGAAAAATATTTGGAAAAATCTCAAAAAAAAAATCTCAAAGTTTTTCCCCTCCCCAGTAAACACTGAGTGGAACCTCAGTGTTTACTGGGGAGGGGAAAAACAACATGTGCTGAAACTTGATGGAATATGGAGTTTGTGTTGCTTCTTATAAAACTATTGTCAGATTAATGATATCAATGGCTGTTGAAATATGTCCAGTGATGCATAATGTTCAATTTAATGGATGACCAATTATCTTTTTCTCTATATTTAAAGCTGATATTCATAAAATATATGACTGGATATATTCTTGAGTTGTTTACTTGATGTTCCAATATTTATTTTACCTGCAGAGTTCTTCTACTCTAGGACTCTGCATGCTCAGCATGCATTATTGTCTGTCTGCCATCTTGGATTTGAGAAACTTTTCCTGCACATGCAGTGCATGGCCAGAAGTTGGCAGTGTATTAAAACATTACTAAATAGAGCAATGTGGATAAATGGGCAACATTGATTTTGTTTTTGTCTTGACCACTCCCCTTAGTGTATCTTGGCTCCGCCCACTTTTCAGAAATATTTTTAAATTGGACTGGGGGCAAAAAAGTATAACTTTTTTAAAGTTACACTTAAAAAAACAGATCCTCTGGGAGCAACATTTATTAATCGCTGCAAAGCAAACTAGAACAAGAACCTGGGACAAACAAGATCTACCATCTTTAAAGAAACGTTGAATATTCTTGGTGAGGATGATAAAATATAAACTTTCAATAAAGATTAAAGATTGAAAAAGAAGAAGCAACTTCAGGGTGCAGGCGTCTGGATCGCAACCATGAAATATTCCTTATCTGTGGAGAGAAAAGCCAGAACCCGGAGGTTAATTCCACAGATCCGGACCCGGTTCTGATGGCTCAAAACGGCGTCTGGACCTCACCAGCAGTGATGATGATCTCGTTCTTCTCAGTGCGGATCCGCAGGTAGGTGAAGTCATCAGTGGGATCCAGTTCCTGCAGCATCTTCTTGGCCTTCACCAGCAGGGGTTGGATCAGCGCCACATACTGGACTGTGTGGTGGTCCTCCAGAGTGGACCTGATGGCGATTCCTGGACCGATCAAACACTCAGGTAATCAGATTACACACCAGGAAATGACATAGCAACAAAAACTACTGCTTTTACATTTCAAATGTAAAAATGCAGACTTTTATTTCTTTGTCAATTTTTTAAGATTTTGTACATTTTTCAGAGGATTCTGGATGTTCCAAATTTTGACTTTTTCATCCTAAAGTATAATTCCTCAAAATAAAACAATAGTTTTTTTTCAGGGTTTTAACCTTATTTAGAAAGAAAGAAAGAAAGAAAGAAAGAAAGAAAGAAAGAAAGAAAGAAAGAAAGAAAGAAAAAAAGAAAGAAAGAAAGAAACTTTAATTGAAGTAATCATGAACTCAGCAGAGATAAATGATCATTAATGAAAACCATGAGTTTTACCCTCAGAATTAGCGATGATGACTCCTTCCACTCCTTTCTGAGCCTGGAGCCTCTTCACTACTTCATCAACTTCGGCCTTAAAACGAGGAACAGGCGGCTTCGTTTAACTCAGAAACCAAAGCAACCCAAACACCGCTGCTCATTAAACGGTTAAACAGCTGCTAGCCGCAGCTAGCATCCCGCTAATCCCCGAAAATAAAGCAACACATTCAAACAGGAGGCGATAAAACCCTGAATTTTACTACAGAGAACACAGTGCGGTGTTCTGCCTTACCATTTTAACGTTTAGCTGCAGAAACCGGGAACATAAATGAATCTTCTGACATTTAACGGAACCGTTACTGGCGGAAACTACAAGGTTCGAGCCCAACGGCTGCTGTGGTGTGTTCACAGTCCTGCAGGCGAACCCGGAATTCTTAGCTTCCGTTTGTGATATCAACTCATTGATAAACATAAGAAAAACAGGAGTGGGTATTTGCTGTATTGTCTATTATTATTATCATGGTTAAGTTTTTATCACGATAAGAATTTTAATTTATTTTCACAAATTCCAAACAATGATTATCAACAACTCCCTGCCTCAAAAACTGCCTGTACTATCAAGGTTGTTAGTTTTATTTTCTTCAATTTCTGTTCAATGAGACTACTGATAGACATAAATAAAATTTTATATGTAACTAAATGTAATATATTTCTGCGACAGACTGGCGACCTGTCCAGGGTGACCCCGCCTCTCGTCCGGAACGCAGCTGGAGAGGCACCAGCACCTCCCGACCCCGTTAGGGAGAAGGGTGACCGGAAAATGGATGGATGGAATATATTTGTAAAATGTCTGAAATAATTTATAAAACTATCGATTCATCGATGATCACTTCCTTATTTTCCTCCTGTCAAACTTTAGGGTTATTAAATGGTTGAAAAGTCAAATGTTTTCTGGATAAAAGTTTTATTTTCACGAGACAAAATGTTTGGGAGGAGTCGAGGTGAAGAACATAATAACTGTCATACATGGCAGTGGCAACATCATCCTATGGGCTGTTTTAGAATTTATTTAAAATAATTTGAACCAATAAATCGTTTGCATTTCTCTATTCTTTATTCTGTTGAAAACAATGAACAGAGAAGCGAATGTAGTGCAGCTCACATGTTTAATACTTCCAACATGTTTCAGAACAATAAATAACCCAAAGTTTACTTCAAACTGAACCTCTGGAGTTCTAGACGTTCTGGTCCAAACTTATGTTTCCTACTTTGTGCACGTCCTCATCAGTGAAATCAACACAAAGACAACAGCAGAGAATCAGGAAAGCTAAGAGACGAGCGATCTGGAATGATGGAAAAAGGAAGTAGAGATCTGGACCATCTCACATCAGACGGATCCCCAAAGGGTTCAGTTTCATCATCCATCAGTTCTTGTCCTTGCAGAACCAACACTAAGGTCTTCTCTTTCAGAAAAGCAAACAGAAAACAGTTTGGCCATTTAAATTCAGACAGGAGATGAAGAGGAGAGGATCAGCAGCTGCTTCAGGCTGAAGGGTTCTGAATAACGATCAGGAAATAGTCTTTATCTGAGGAGAAACAAGACAGAACCAGCGATCAGAATCTGAGCTTCGCGGTGAGACTGGGAATCTATGGAGGACCAAAACTAACATGAAAATATATGTATGATAAAGAAAATTATGCATATTTTAGTTTTTCCTTTTGCTTACATGTGAATTTTTGTAAAGAAATGTGTGTAACAATATATACATTTCTTGTCAAACTCATGTGTAAGGAGAAACAAAAAGAAAATCTATATAATCCAGCTTTTATTTTTAAATATGTCAGTTTTGGTCCTCCATACGAATCATCAGATACAGATGTTCAACCATGATTTTCTCCTAAAATCAAAGCAAATCTGGAGGACAGTCTCTCTCACCTGGAGCAATCATGATCTCGTTCTTCTTGGAGCGAACCCGCAGGAAAGTGAGGTCGTTCTGCGGGTCGATGTCTCTCAGCGTGCTCCTGGCCTTCATCACCAGCTGGTGGATCAAGGCTGAGTACTGCACCGTGCTCTGGTTGTCCAGGGTTGACTTGACAGGAATTCCTGGAAGGAAGGTTTGCAGATCAAACATGTAATTAGATTACAGAGTCATGCATCCAGTGAAGCATTTTAACGAGTCCAAGTTTGACTGAAATCTTATTCTATGATCATTTTAACCAGAAAACACAATAACTCAATCAATATGTCAGAGATGTTCACAAAGCATTTCAAAACAGATTATTAAACTGATTTAAACCATTTAGAAGCCTTTTAAAGTTGGTCTGCATTCTACCTCTAAAGTGTTTTACCTTCAGAGTTAACAATGATGATTCCCTGAACTCCCTTCTGACTCTGGATTCTCTTCAGAGTTTCTTCAACTTCAGCCTGAAAATCAAAAACAGCAGGTGGCTTAATTTAACTCAGAAACAAAAGCCACTCAAACACCACAGATCAGTAAATCCCCTATCTTCTTCCAAGGGACATCAATAAACACATTTATTACTGTAATTGTACAACAAATATACAATGCATGTTACTAAAAAAATTATAGTAATTAAGCATGTGTGTGTGTGTATGTGTGTGTGTATGTGTGTGTGTAAAAGAGAAAAAGAAACCAGGAATAAACAAACAAACAAAACTTAGGCCCTGTTTACATGACAACAATCCAATGAAAATGTAATTTGCGTTTAATTTCTATTAACACATTTGCATGAAGACATTCTAATTACAATCTTTGTTTACGCAGTACTTTCTCCACCACTGGTAATTTGCCACCTCGGCGGTGCGGAGCGGTGAAAAGACGCTGGAGGAACCCTATGTGATGGGGAAACGCGAACTGTAGTAACACCAGCATTGTCATTAGTTTCTTAATCTTCTGTGAATTGTAGGAAGCAGTTATGTTTTGCGTCATACTATGCATGAGCTGGGATTCCCTGACTGAAAAGATCCATTTATTCTGTTTACAAGGCAACGGACATCGGTAGGTTTCAGAACTATTGCAATCTGTACCGTTGTCAGAGAAAACATTCGGTGGTGTCATGTAAATGCACAGAACAAACACAACAAAACTCTTCAATTTTCACCAGAAATTGTTGTCGTGTAAACACGGCCTAAAACAACACAACTGCAAATAACCCCTTTCTGTGAACATTGCTAATGTATAGAGAAAATAAATATGAACAATAATACTAAGAATAAAACATTCTCAATAATAAACCGAAGTCACTAAACAGTAAAAACAGTTAAATTATAAGAAATAAACATTTTCTGAACTCAGGCAACGCCCGGCTAGCTTCTATCTGCTAGCCATAATTAGCATCCTGTCAAACCTCCAAATATAAATCAATACATCTCCACAGGTGGCGATACAACCTGCTAATATTCATATAAATACTAAATCCGGCTGTTCCATCTTACCATTTCAACGTTTGTAAAGGGAAAACTGTGGCAGAAACGGATCCTCTTTCGGAACAAAAGCTAACTGGAATTAGCGGAAGTTAATTACAGTTGTCAGTAACTACGATTAAACAACATCCGGTCAAATACCGTTAAGATTTTTTTCTTTTCTATTTATTCTATCATCTATAAAAATGATGGTATAAAAACATTGAGTTTTTATGCTTTATTGAGAATAAAATAAAATAGGTCATTTTTTTATTCAGACAAATCTTAACACAATTGCAAATATTTTGAGAAACCAGCACTCTTCTGAAAATATGTCTAATAAAGAAAAAGGTTGTGCAGAACTCCAAATACATTTAACACAACAAGAATGTAGAATAAAGCTAGAAAAAACTATATAAAATATATCTAAAACAAAATAAACAGTTATTGATATCCTTTTCTTTTCGGCGTTTTCCCTTTAGGAGTCATCCGTGTCCATATTAAACATTTGTTAATGATGATAGTCTCAAATTAAATTAGTACCATCTGGATACATGTAAAAATCTAATACAGGAAGAAAAAAACAAAAAGAGACAGAGAGAAGGGGGAGTTGGGGGGACAAAATATATCTATATATTACAGATATATTTAGCGAAATATATGCATCTGCAAGGGAAAGGACAAACTAAATATATATTTCTACTTTTATTTTTAATTATGTCAGTTGCATCCATCAAATTCAGAAAGTCGCGCGAGAACAGCGCGTCAGAGGCGTGTTCGGAGCGGGGCCGGGGGTTCTGAGAGGGACGGACTTTGACAGAACACCGGGTGTCAATCTGTCGTTCCGCCGCTAGCAGCCAGCAGGGTCCGGGCTTTGCACCGTCCTGATTCCTTGTGTGGTGTGTCGGGAGTTCGGTCGGCTCTCCGCGGTGTGATGGAACTGGACAGAATGGATGAAAATGACTGGAAATACCACGGAGAAGGAAACAAGAGCCTGGTGGTCTCCCATGTTCAGGTAAATAGGCTAACGATGCTGAAGTTGGCGTCTGATTCGAAACTTTTTTAAAGGGCTAGTTCACTGTTTAGGGAACCTGGGTATCCGGTCTACAACAAAATCCACAGCGATTCATTTAACCAAAGCTGAGAAAAATATTCTGCATTGATTATAGCTTCATCTAAGCAAAGTTAATAAAGTTAAGTTAATACTTTTGATTGTTGACATTTCTATAAATAGTGAGTTCAGATCTGCCTTAGACCAAACCTAGAACCTCCAAACTTTAGACTAAGTACATTTGGTCTGGGAATAAATATTGTTTATAATTTTTCTACACTGCTTGAGAAGTATCAAATTCCTTTAAATTTGATTGAATCTCGTATAAGAGAATAATGCTAGAGAATTAAATCTCCAAGTTTAATTAAAAGCAAAATTCAGAATTACTTTAAGAAAATACTCGGTTATTTTCTATATTTCAAACATGAGCTCAGTCATAGTTTAAGTTAATATTGCAGAAGTTTTAATAAACTTGACATTTTAGTCCTTCTGTATGTGTAACTTTTTCTGTTATTCTAATACAAAACTCAGTATTACTAAATGTCATATTACATTGACAGACACAAACCCTCCAATTAAAACTTTAGTATTCTTAGAAAACTGTATAAAATAGTTGCTGTTGCCTTTTCAGATTCGACACCTACAGTTCCATCTTGAAAACATCTGGGTTGATTCTGGACTCATGTTTCATGAAAACAAACATACTGAAACTTCTCCTTTTATCATATTTCACAAGTAAATTATATATTTTATAAATGAGATTTCTTTTTTTTTTTTTACAGATCACCAGTTGGTATGTTTATGCAGGAATCTGCATTAACTGCAGATTAATTCAGTTCAGGTATTAACTGTTAAAGTGCGCACCAAAAAAAATTTATGTAATGATCTACATACCAAAAACATACATACCTAAAAAGGACGAAAATAAAACTTAATGTTTATTTTGGTCCTCCAAATAATCTCTAAAGAAAATTCAATCCTTGTTTGATTTTTCTTTAAGTATTTTAAAGTTTTGAAAGTTTACGGTCTTTAAAAACTGTGGACTAGTCCTTTACGGAAGCTTCGAATCGAAAGCTAACTTCACCCTCGTCCGCTGTAACGGCTGAAGCTAGTTAAGTCATGTAAACAGCTTCCTACAACGGAATAACAACACTTTTATTTATTTTATTGCATCACAATCTTGTTTAAATGTGTCACGGGGCAGATTAACTGAGATTTTGACATATTTTAGATTAAAAACCAAAGTAATGGGGATGTTGGGAAGCTAACGAACTTAGCATCAGTGTTTCCATCAGCTGCTGATGGAAATGATTTAATAGGCCTGTTCTTACTTTTATCTGACATTTATTTCCCAATAAAGTGTTTTCTATGGTTCTTGTGTGTCTGAGCAGTAGGAACCGTCCAGAGACTAACCATGTTGTTGAGTAATAAGTGCAGAAGACTATGAGTCACATCAGAACTGGACCTGAATCACTGGGAACCGGTTTGGTCCGTGTTCTGTTGCTCCGACGAACGACTTTATGATGCATTCACGGTCAGAAGAGTTTCAAAGTTACAGACACATTCTGGGATTAACTGACAGTTCACGGTATCTACATTAAAATAAGAAAGAAGTGCAGATCCACTGCCTGTTGGTTCTGGTCCGTCTGGTTTCGAAGGTGAAGCCAGCCGTTCTGATCCTCCTGTTCCTCTTTTTTTGAACAATGTTTTGCATTTAAACATGTTATGTTTAGTAACCCATAAACTCTCTTGTAAAATCAGGCTCATCAGGAATAATTGTCTGCTTTGTACATTGCTACATCTTTTGTTTCTGAAGTTCAAACAGGTTGAACTGCATCATCTTTAATCTGCTCTGAAGCTGATTGATGTTCTGGTGTCAGACGGACTCTGAAGTCCTACTTCTGCTTTAACTGACAGGAAATACGTTCCTGCTGAAACCACTGTTGGCTCGAGGAAATGTTAGGGACACGTTCATGAACATGTTCATGAACACGTGCTCCTAACCTTCGATACACTCCCTGTCAAACACACGTATGAAGAAAAGAGAAAAACAAAACATATATTTCTGCTTTATTTTTAATTATATCAGTTTTGATCCTGGAAATGTGACAAAACCGGGAAATTTGAAAGTCGCTGTGCTTCTCTCAAGTTCTTGACTTTATAGTTTTCAGACAAATATAAAAAAATAATGAACTAAAATTTTTATAAATTTTAGTTCATTGATAAAAATTTATAAAAAAAGATATTATGAAGATATCATGCAGATATCATGACATCTTCATGAAGATATCTGCATGAAGAGATCGTCACGCAGATATTATCAATGTAATATCTTCATGCAGCATGTGGCATTCATGGTATCTTTGATCATTCATCGTGATAAATTTCTTAACATGATAACAATTTTAATTGTCTTTATAAAATTCAGTTAAATATGTTAATTTTACTGCACAGTTGTCTTATTGAGAGTGTCAATACATTTGAAAATATGATTAATTGTGATTAATGTGATCAATTTAGTGACACAAATAAAACTTCTTTATGTAACTAGGGTCCAAAGGAAGTATTTTACAATATTTGTATTTTTGGAAATATGATTGCTCCATATGCCACCTAAAGTTACCTAAAAAAGTAACAATAAATAAAGTTCTTATTGTTGCTTTTATCATTATCACAATAGAATATAAAAATATAATAAACATTAAATTCATAGTATTATTTATGTTCATAAAAATCCCCAAATATCACTGCAACTCATATGATATGGGCCACTGAGTTTTATATTACAATGTTGGCAAAAAAAAATAAAATAAAATTCTTTTGTCCCCTCAACAAACTGGTGCCCTGCTGATGTAGTCCCGTTCTACCCTGTGGCCCAACTGGAGTCATGTTTCAGATGTTTCAGAAAACGTCTGAAACATGCAAAGCGTTGTGCCTGAGGACCCGATGAGGGAACGCCGCTCCAACATGATCTGTGTTTCTCACGCTGCTTTGAAACCAGGCGGCCATTTCTGAAACATCGCCGTCGCTTGTAGCTACAGACGACCGCCGGCTGCTTTCGTTGAACTCAGACCTGAGGAACCTGGCAACTAATATTCTCTGTTTCTGGCTTTAAAAGACCAGAAATGTCCAAATTAGACCTTCATTTGCCTTTAGTTAGGCGTTATTTTTATATATATGGAGGATCAAAACTGACATAAGTAAAAATAAAAGCAGAACTATATTTATTTTTCTTATACATATGTTTTCTTCAAGAATACATGTGTATTTTGTTTGTTCTTTGTCTTAATTATGACAAAGGACATAATTAAGACAATTATGACAATTATGTCATAATTGTCAAATTGTAACAATTATGACAATATGAAAATGTTAACCATTTTCCAGGTTAAAATTTTCCTTTAACCTGGAAAATATCAGAAGTTAATAAAAATAAATTGATAAATTAATAATTAAAATACATAATGGTAAATAAAAACAATCAAATTGAAGAAGTGAAGTTATAAATTTTAAAAATATACACATGAAATCAATAACATTAAAAAAGAAGTGAAGTTATCACAGTAAAAAATTTACAGAAATAAATAAAAAAAAAAGACTGAATTTGTTTAAAATGTAAAAACAAAAAAAACGTATAAAGAAATAAAATGATATTAAAAGATGAAAGGAAACAAAAGAAGAAGTGTAGTTGTGAAAGTGAGTCCGTTGGGCCCAGTTCTGAAGTCACCACTAGTTCCTGAGAAAGGAAGTTAGGGCCCGGTGGCTCGGAGTGAAACTTCTTCCCAGCAGATGGTTTTAGCTTCACGCTGGAGTTTTTCTGTTTGTTTGTTTTTTACGCCAGGTGAATCTCACCTGGAGTCGGGTTTCTTTATGCTGCGATGCTGGTGATTGATGTGAGAACAAAAGAGCTCAGGAAGAGAAAGTCTGTGTCTGTCTGAATTTACCTGGTTGTCTCTAAACTGACTGGAGTTCAAGCTGTGTTACTTACTGGTTTCCAGCAGGGTTAAACTGGAATGTCTGTTCTGGGAACATTTTCCCAGCAGGTTTCTGGTGGTGTTGAATCGTCATCCAGCCCCAAGCTGCAGCTCCACGTTTTCCCATGACACTCCCAGGCGTTGTGAAATCGGGTCTTTGTGTGTAAAATGGGCGTCCATGTCAGAACCTGCCTGAGGAACCGCCTGGAAGTGTTCCATCACGGCGCTCCAGATAGGATTATGTCAGACTCTCTTCCTGCTGCTGGTGTTTTTCCACTATGTTTATCTCCAACATTTCACCTTATAAACCTGACATGGTCTATACCAGACCTTTCACCTGCACGCTTACCTTCAGTCATCTTACAAACCGCATCTCGATGTATCCGGGTTAACAAACCCTGAGTAGAAGGCAGATACTCTGAATAAACCTACCCAGCTCTGTTACTCACGGTTTTTGGTTTCAGAACAAAATAGATCAACTGGGTAACTCAATTCAAGCTAGCTCTGAGTTAAGCGTGAGCGCAAGTATAGAAGATGTCATCAATCGAAGGCAGATCTGCCATGGCAACAGGAGAAAGTGCATATTTATCCACTCATCCTCTCTCAAACAAGGTTGGTGTGGAGTCAGCCAACTCACTCACTCTTTGGTTGCCCAGCAACAACTTGACGAGTAACTCGCGCAGCAGCAGTTTCATGTTTTGCCACTGTGTCTTGTAACTGCTTAAAAATAAACAACTGCATGTTGTGAAAACTGTGGATGAAACCGGAATGGTCAGACCACCAGTTTGGCAGATACTTGAAACCAATAAGCTAATCAATAATTATAAATCGACTGATATAAAATACTTCTATTGTGATATGTTTTTCAACCATACTGTCTAATGGAGTTAGACATTTTAATTATGCCATGAGGAAAATAGCAAAACATATTTAACAAGAAAAGCTGTTTTGCTTAGCATAGCAGAGACCAAGTAAAGGGTGAGTTTGATTTAGCAGACATTTAATTATATTCTCGATGCTATGCTTCTGAACGTCTAAAAAAAGCTCCTATCAACTGTGATTGATAGGAGCAGAACGGTGGAGCTGCGTGTGCATTTATTGTGCATCGGGATGTGTTTGTTGGTCTAATGCAGGAGTGTCCAAAGTGCGGCCTGGGGCCTATTTATGGTCAGGGAGTGATTTTGTGTGGCCTGTTCATCACAGATGCAGATGCAAACTTTTTCATTTTTAATAAGGATAAAATTGTTACCAACATAATTATTACAATTGAAAATGTTAAGTACAGTGCAAAGTTTTCTTCTTGTTATAACCAACCTTTTATAATAATCATAACTACGTTTATGTCGACTGAACAGACTTTGCTGCTAAATCAGCTTTCATTTAGTTTGTTGAACTTGGTTAATTGTAATGAGTGTTTTGAAAGAAAAGCCAAATGTTTTTGATCAATCAAGTCCAAAATAATTTGAAAACTACATGAAACTTCTTCTAAACCAGAAAACATGTTAAATCATTTTAAAGTTTAGACTCTACAATGAATAACATACATTTTCTACAATAAATAGCTAAATCAGACAACTTTAATTGTTTTAATCTTTCCATTATTATTATTATGAATTTTAGATTTTTATACAACTTAATTGTGTATTTCTTGGTTTTCTCTATGTATATATTGTAAGATTATTAAATGCGCCACAGAAGCCCAACTCACCATCAGGTCCGATCCGGACAGAATTCTAGGAAAAAACTGTCTTCTAACTAGGATGCTCCGATCAGAATATTTGCTGCCGATTCCAATCCCAAAAATGTGTTTTAAATATTCTGCTATAAGAGCAGAATAATCCAGTCCAGGTTTGAAGAGTCTAGGTGTTGTAATTTTTAAACTAGAGACGATTAAAGATGCGGAAGGTAGTAAAAAATTAGGTGGAATCGCCCTTTAGTCATTTCCCAAATCGGAAGCTGGAAACCAACTTCAGCTTAGTCGCTTGCGCAGCGTGAAGGAAAGAGGAGATCAGCTGCACCTGCAGGCTGCAAAGTGAGATAAACGTGATCAGCAACAAGAGGCAGTGATCGGCGATCACTAATCATACACTTTTTCAAGGAAATCAGCTGATTCTGATCGGTGGCCGATCAATCAGCACACCTCTGCTTTTAACTCGTAATTTGCCTAAATCTTTATTTCTCCATTTACGATTTAGCCTTAAACAAATAAATTTGTTTTCAAAAGCTATTGTGTGAAATAAAAGTGCCAACTTGTTGGTATTGGTATCAGCGAGTGCCTAAACTGTTCAACTCTGGTTGGTGTTTTTAAGAACCAGATGAGGAAGTCAAGGCTGTGATGAAAAGGAACAACATGGCTGAACTGCTGACCTGTCAGTTAAAAATTACAATGTTATTCTGTGATAAAATTTAATGATGATTTTAAGTCACACAGAAGGCTGTTACCCAGAGGGCAGTCTCTGTTGGAAATTTTATATTTCTGGTATCGCTATCGGCCTGATCTCAGCGTCAATTACTGGTACTCATGAAAGCAAATCGATCCTCCAAACTGATACTACATGTTCTGCTGGATTTGCATCATCTGCTCCGTCTCCAGATGTTGTGGTTTTCTTTCTCTCTGCTCCGAGTCAAATCAGCCAAACCCTTTGAGCAACCTGTTCCCCTCCTCGCCTGTGGGGGCGCTGCATCAAATGGAGTGGCGTCAGATATTAGAGGTTGGAAGATTTTTTTTTCTTCGTTTTTACTCTTTTCTCCTACTTGCACTAGGCTCGCACATTTGTCTTGGTTGTCTTCTTACCCAGAATGCCTTGCACTGTAGTCCACTTCCTGCTTTTGGAGTGGTCTCTGGTCCATTTGGTTCTCACATGTGCATTCAAATCAAAGTTCTATTCAACGAAACCCAGAGCTTGAATTTGTTCAGAGGCGTCAGTCGAAAGTTAGAGTTCCGACCCTTTGACCTTTGCCCCCTGACCTTTGTCCCTCTCCAAACCCGTTTTCCTGTCTGACAACTGTCATATAAAGGCCGCTAGAGCCAACAAAACCTAAATCAGCTCAACATCCAGAAACAGGACCCAACCAGAACCAGATGAGGCCGGTCTTCTTTTTGCTTCAGGGAGGCTGAAAGATAAATCAGGTTCATTGGGTTTAGAAGAACTTATGTTTGAATCCTAACTGGACTTCTCTCTGTTCCTGCAGCACTGCAGAGTTTTACGTCTCCTCAAGTATCCAGCAGAAGACTCTGAGAACCCTCCTCAGGTAAAGCTGCCGTTTGTTCTTCTGATCAGAACCAGAACCACTTTGTTTTGGGAGGTTCTGATTTGTTCATGTTCCAAAATGCTAGATGTGTCTCTGTTGTAGAGACCAGAATCAGAACAAACTTCTCTGGTTTCACGTCAGAATCAACTAAATATTTCTGTTAGCTAAAAGCCTAAATTATTAGAGAAAATGTCAGAGATTATTTTATTCTGAAGTTTACACACAGAATGATTACTGTTTCTTTAACTAATGAGGAAAAGCCCAGATGATGATGTCATGGCTTTGGAAGCTTCTGATTGGTTAACTCAGACATGTAAGTTATTGGAGACTCACCTCCAATTTCTAGATGCTTGAAAGAGCCTCATTCATCTGTTCAAAGTATTATAGCAAAGAAAGACATGTTGTGAATGTTCAATCATCATACGGGTCAGGAAGAGACGGGTTCTGGTCCACAATGGGCCACTCAGTGAGTAACAAGCCATCACTCCAAAAGAAACAAAAAAAATGACCTCCATTCATGCAAAACTGACACTTTTAATTGTCATTATTTACCAAAAAGCATTTCTTGACTAAATTAGTAGACATTCATAGAATCCTTCATGTTAATGATATAAGATCTTTAATTTGTCATTATGTTTCAAGAACTTAATGAAACTGGAGATGACTTGACTTGTTACATCGCTCTTCTGCACATCCCTTCAAATAAAATGACACTAAAATTTTTTATGACAAAAAATAAACGATATGATGAATGCCCATCCCTGGCTCTCTGGTTCTGACTTTGTTCTGACCTGCAGAACCAGAACATTCAGTTGAAATGGAAATAGTTTTCAGTTCCAGTTTCTCTGCTGCAGTTCAGCGTTTCTTCTTCTTCTCCTTTATTTGCATGAAGCCCAGCGCTGATTTTACTTTCATCAGACCTCATTTCCCTTCATTATCCTTCTCACGTTCTGCCGGGCCCGCCTGGTGTCGGCTGGAGCTCCGTTTGCCTGGGCGGGTGAGGTCACAGGGGGACGGGTGGCTCCGCCCCCGGGTGGACGGTTTGACGCCAGCACTGACAGCAGAATGTTGTGTTGCAGACAGCGGAGCAGGCCTTCAGGCAGATCCAGAACATCGTGGACTTCACCTCCAATGTCATGAGCTGCCTGCTGGGGGAAAAGTTTGTGCACAGTGGGGTAATATCTACAATTTTTACCAATCATTAATCACATTAAAAAAAAGACATAAAAACCCTCTAGTTTCACAGTGAAAACTGACTGAACTGTCATTATTTTGGAAGAGTCTGACCCAAAAGTTTTCTGTTCAGAGAGACAGAGCAGATCATCCAGCTGGTTGTGGTTCAGATGTGTGGGTGTGTTCAATGTAGGGCACAGGGGCCATTTGTAGTCCGTGGGTTGATTTTCTGCAGCCCCTTGTAAGCAGTTAAAGAATGTGCATATTTGATTCTCCTGAGCCAGGAGGGTCAAAAATGCAAAAATCTATTGTTTAATCTAGTAATATTATGACTTTATTCTCTTTTTTTTTTATTATTTATTTTTCATTTATGACTTTATTCTCCTAAAATTATGATTTTATTCTTAAAGTTACAACTTTATTCTGGCAATATTATGATTTTACTCTGTTAATTTAAAGATATCTCCTAGTCTTGCCCTAATACTCTGTTGCATTTTGGACTGTTGAGGACTTTCTTTCAGCCTGTATAATTTTGGCTCATATGGTAAAAAGTTTGTACACCCTGATCAGAGACACCAAGCTGCTCAGTGATGCTGCAAATCAGATTTATGTGGAAGTTCAGTTTGATGTTGAGCTTGAAGTGTTGTGTCTTTATTTGGTCTGCAGGAAGTGGTCAGACTGCCGCTGGAGTTCGTTCGACAGTTATCCATCAAGATTCAGCATCAGAGACCAGGTGAGACCTCAGAACCGGACGGGGCCCGTTTGGACCCTGATCAGGACCTGAACCCTCACGCTGTGTTTCTGTTTCAGCCTGGCGCTGTGATAAAGTCATGGACATCTACAGCGGCTGCGCTCTGTGTCTGCCCAACCTGACGGCTCCGACCCTTCACCAGCCCACGCCGACTCCGCCCCTTTGCATCGAGATCAAGGTACGACTCGCCGCCAGGCTTCCCTCAGAGTGACGCTCTGAGTGGGTCGGAGCGTCACTCTAAACAGAAACAAAACTGAAGTTATTATCTTTGGACCTAAAAAGGAACGATCCAGAGTCAACTAAAGTTATTAGAGCTGGACCCAGCAATCAGCCTGACCTCTGACCTGAATCTTCAGAGCCACATAAAGATGGTTCCAAAGTCGGCCTTCTTTCACCCGAAGAATGAGTTTCTCCAATGCTGAGAAGGAATGTCTCAGCATTAGAGAAACTCATCCAGGCGTTTATCTTTATTTTTTAGTTTGATTACTGGAGCAGCGTCTTCACAGGTCTGACTAAGATGCCAGACCTTCAGCTGCAGCTGATCCAGAACTCTGCTGCTGCTGGCGTTCTGACTAAAACCATAGAGCATATAACCCAGTTCTAAATTCCTTCTACTGACAGTCTTTAAAATACTGCTAGTACTTTATAAACTACTGAATGGCTTTAATGCTGCTGTTGGATCAACCTTCCAGACCTCTCGGGTCTTCTAGTTCTGGTTCTGGTTCTGTTTGATATGTACTGCTGACGCTTGACTAAATTTAATGCTTCATTTGTTGTTTTTATGACTTTGTATTTTTGTGTCTTTGTGATGTAAAGCACTTTGAACTGCCTTGATGATAAAATGTGCTCTACAAATAAATTTGATTGATTCTGTTTTCAGCCTAAATGTGGCTTCCTGCCGTCCCCCAAACACGTCAGCAAGGACATCAAGACCAGAGTGTGTCGTTACTGCATGCACCAGCACTACAAGGTAGAGCCTGCAGGACACACACACACACACACACACACACACACACACACACACACACACACACACACACACACACACACACACTCTGTTTGATCCGCCTCGGCCTGTGGTGAATCAACACCTCTGTTCTGAGACATGCAGAATGCAAAGCTGTATCAGTCTGATCAATAAACAAAAGCTGCTCTGTTTGTTTCTGAGCTGGTTCCTCTGAGGAAAGCTGCAGAAGAACGTAAACATGTTCCTCCTGTCGGATGGAGAAGATCCTCAGATCGTCTTTCATTCTGCTCTGATGGACAGGAAATCCTCCTAACTGAAGTCAGACAGGTTTTACTGCATCTTCCTCATTAAACCACAAGACCTGTGCTGAAGGAATGCTGACATCTAGTGGTAAAGATGCAAATGAAAACCAGCTGAGCATCAGAACATATTAATCTGATGTTGAAGAATGACTGAGTTTAGTTTAAAAGGTTTATTAGAGTTAAAAACAAAAGAAGAAGCAATTATCCACTGATCAGAGTTCTGAAAAAATGAAAAACTAAATACTGTCCAGGAACCCAAGAGAGACGTTTCAGCTAAAGAGCAGAGCAGAACCAGGTCACTGGAGCAGTAGAACCAGTTAGAGTTCTGTTCTGGTTCTGGTTTCTCACCAGCATCTCTGCTGTTTCGGTCTCACCTGTTCAGGTTGCCAACGGGAAGTGGAAGAGACGCAGCCTTTACTGTCCCTTGGACCTGTTCTCAGGGTGAGTTCACTGACGATGCATTCGCTGTCCCGTGGGTTTTCAGAGAACCGTCCCATCTTTTTGTTCTGCATTCTGTCGCAGTCTGATTTCTTCTTCTTCTTCTGTGCAGAAATAAACAGAGAATGCACTTTGCCATCAGACACCTGATAGAAGAACCTCAAAATAACCTCAAAGTGTTTAAGGTATGAAGCCAAACTGGTTCCCTGACGTTCCTGGTCCTTTGTGTTTTAATAAATCATGTTTTTAAGTTGTTTTCTTCTCTTGTTTCCAGCTAACTTTGCTGATTTTGTTTCGTTTTTATTCCAACCGGACTAACGGCTGGTTCTGGGTTTCAGGGTGGTCAGTGTATCTACAGCAGTAAGGAGGGTAGCGACGAGTCGCCCGACACAAACTCTCTGCTGCATCACCTCAGACCTTACTTCCTGCGTGCAAACAACCGCGTCAACGGTCACCTGACCACCAAAGCCGTCCTGAACGACTTCATACAGGTGAAGCAGCAGTCCAGTATGTCTGCCTGAAGCTGCTGGTGTCGGTCGGCGCTAACGGCTGGTTTTGTGTCTGAAGGTCCTGGGGAACGCCCTGCTGAGCGCCGCAGGAGGAGACGGAGGTCAGGTGACCGACAGGACAGGAGAGGGGCGGAGCTTCTGCGAGGCCAGTCTGTTTAACAGGGAGCGGATTCGCCACGGTCAGTTCAAACATCATCACAACTTGTTCCTTTAAAGCTGCAGAGTGTAACATTTATGATTTGTTTTTATACATTTGTTAAATTTATCTCCTCCACTTCCCTACTTACCACCTGGACAAATGCACCGAAAACAACCAATCAGAGCCCAGAGGCGGGACTCAGCGTTGTCAATCACCTCAAGAAACAATTTACTGCTACAGGAAAATTGTTTATCCACCGTCATCAGTGGCTATGCTACCTAGTCCTTAGCATTCATAAGGGGCCATGTTGGCTGCAGAGAATGAGCAGCGCTACACAAGATAGTGATTGACAGCCTAACACTGTTAATCAGAGTCTCCAGGCTCTGATTGGTTGTTTCTAGTTAGTTCTGGGAGAGGAGCCTGATTGTATTACATAATATCTGTTTCATACCAAAATGTCACAATAAATTAGGAAAAATAATTTTTTTATAAAAATCGCAGACTGCAGCTTTAAGCAGATTATTTTTATTGTTTTGGTTTTTCTGAACTTCAAAACTTTAAACAGAATCTATATGATCACAAGGTAAACTCAACATTGAGCAAACCAACAGTTATTGAAAATGATGTGTGATCTGTAAAGACTTGATGCATAAATTTCAGAAATGCATTATATGGGTCAGCGTTGCCATGGCAACAAATGGAGGCACCTGTTATTCTTCTGATCTTCTGTCAAGATTATTGCAGAGCAAACCTCAGCGTTAACCCAAACTATATGCATATCAAAACATGCAGCTCCGACTTGTGTGTTTACTTCTACTGACATTTTGAGTTACCATGGTGACATAAACAGCCAACAATGCTCCAAAAATGTCTAACAGGAATGAATTCAGTCTGTAACGAGGCGATCATCAAGGTTTTGCTGTGTCATCTTGCTTTCACCTAGAAACAAAGTTTTACTTTTTATTTGTAGAGAAATCTGTGTTCTGTTCAAAGGTGAAGGTAAATTTTCTGTGGATTTTCCAAATTTATCATTAAAGCAACACAAACTTCCCTGTTAGAATAGAAACAGCAGAGTGGAAGAAGAGTTTTTAACACCCAGTTAGTAATAGTTATGTTAAGTAATTTATTATTAATGAAATAATTTATGAAGTTAGTTTCTTTAGTTAATTGGGGAACCATCAGACTCCTGGTAAACATACGAGCCTCTCATGAAGGACTAAATGTAATTCAGCTCGACAGCAGAACCTCCTCACACAGAAACCACAATAAACACAAACCATTCTCTGACAGTTTATTAGCAAAATAACTCAACTTCACACCAATAATGCAATTTAACGACTAAGAAAAAGAAAAATATTGAAGAAGTGAAGCATCAAAAAAAATGAATGAACAACATGTGAGGAAACAAAATGGAAGACTGGACAACAGCTTCAAGACTGAGAAAACAAAAACGCAGAAAAAGTCCTGATAAGAATATGGTCCATAGTCCATAATAAAAACTGCAAATCAATACGGACAGAAACATTCATATGCAGGTGACCTTTGACCCACACCAGAAGGATTTCATTAAAAGGCTGCATGAAACAAGAACAATTCTTTGGTTGTATTTATGAAACAGAAACACATAAACTAAGTGTTACTGGAAGCTGTTAAGTAATTTGAAGTTCAAACCTGATGCACTTTGGGACTAGCTCAACCACAGAACCTTTGGTTCTGCTCCGAGTTTAGTTCAGATTTTAGTTTGGTTCCTCCAAAGGTTTTGGTTCTGCAGCATTTTCCAGGTCCTGATGTTACAGATAACAGAGGAGCAGACTTCCTGATGAAATTCTCTGGAACCGGACCGGAACCAGAACCATTTCCAGGTTGATTTAATGAACTCGTCTCTCTGTGATGCAGGATCTCAAGGTTTACCCACCAACAACATTTTGTCCAGAATCCTTCAGACTCAGATGTTGGACTCGTTGGACATCGAAGGGCTTTATCCTCTGTACTGCCGAGTAGAGCAACACCTGCAGGACTTCCCCAAGGACAGGTAGAACCCGGCCAACAGGAACCAGAAGGAAAACCTGTCCCTACAGGTAGACCTGGACTCTGACGTCTCTCTCTGTCTGCGTCAGGACCGGCCTCCAGATAGACGGACCGTACGACCAGAACTTCTTGGAGAAAGTGCAGAAATGCTCGATGGAGGACGACGGCTCTGTGGAGTACGCTGCTGCCAAGGTCAGATGGTCACCAGTTCTCCCAGTAACACAGACACTCTGAAACAGTTTACTCTTTATTTTAATACTTGAAGCCATCTTCCAGTTTTGCTCTTTAAACAAAGATGAACAACAGAAACTAAACCCAGAGTGTTTCCATGAAGATGAGCAGCAGAGATGAAGTCAGACAGAAACGCTTTGTTGATGCTGGACAGATTTTAAGTGTCAAACACTAACAGTTTTATCCTCCAGATCAATGTTCTAGGGTTTTCTATAAACTTTCTCTAAACCACAGGAGAAACTAAATGGTTCCATTAAACTAAAGATCTGCTGAGATGATTGAATGAAATCCTGACTTTTCTTCTGCAGTGTTTATTGGTCTGGTCTGATCAATAAGGTTTTATTAAGCTCAGTGCGATGAAGGAATGTTGCCAGGTGGCGCTCAACGGCGCCACCTGGCAACATATAGTCTGTGCATTGTCCTTACTTTATTGTAGAGGCATGAATATTGCAACACTTCTACAGTTTCCTAAGACGTACAGAGTCTCTGGCAGCCATGTTTTGCACCCAACAGAGAGAAAATACTGACAATTATCCTTTTTCACCCTGTTTGTGATCTAAGATTGAAACTGCACTCATTAACTGTTGATAACACATAATGTGTGTCTCGCCAATCCTTCAACCTTCAAGACCAAGAGGCATGCTGCTGGAGTCACATTGAGTCTATTTGGAAGATTTGTCAAATGCGCCCCCTAGTGGATGGGGCAGGAGAGCGTTTATGATAGGTGGTGGCTGCCATGAGGCCGGAGAGGCGCAGAGCTGCGAGGGCCGTCTGAGGCGGCTTGCAGCTTTAATTTGAACTTGCATTCTTCATACTGACAACATCAGAGCTGCTGTTTCATCACTGAGATATTCATTGTCAGGATTTTTACTATATTATCAGTGGCGATGAATGGAAACATGTTTTCAGTGAAGGTGCGTGTGAAGGTGTGTATGTGTGTGTTAGTGTCCAGATCAGAGAACAACAGCTTTCCTCCATCATAGTCCAGATTCACTCTGATTCTCTGGGGTCTTTTCTGGACAGAAAGGAATATGAGAGGAGCTGGTGGAGAACATGCTGAGTATTTACTTTCATATAAGCCGATACCCAACCAGCCAGACGCTCTGTCTCCCTTCCTCTGGAGAGACTCTGCTGACACACCAAGTTCCCAGTATTCACTGTCTCCAACCTCAAAATCCCAGCTGTGGTTCCCTGAGTTAAAACCCTCAGAGCTCAGAACAGACCGCCACAAGTCATAAAACCTCTCTGGGTTATAAGGAAGCTGCTGTTCCTCTCCATATGTCAAAGCAGTCAGATCGTCAGACAGGAAGAGCTTTGGATTCGCCGTGTTTGGGTCCAGAACCAGAGGAGTGTAGGTCACCATGTCCTTCATGTTGCTCCAGATGTTGAAGGCCAGGTTGCCCAGATGTTTGGCCTGGTCTATCAGAGCTCCTGAGGGCAGCTGTGGATCCTCCAGCAGGGGGCAGCGCTGGACTCTTTCCACTGCAGCCTTGTAGTTGTGCAGGAATGAGACGTCTGCAGCTCTCAGCTCCTCCTCTGTGGCTCCGACTGTGTCTGAAAGAGCTGCTATCTCTCTGCTCAGAGCCTCCATCTTCTCCTCCATCATCCCTCTCTTCTGCTCCTCTTCCTCCCTCAGTGCAGCCAGCCTGGCCTCCTCTTCCTCTGCTAGAAACTGATGAAGCAGCTTAAACTGCTCAACAATCTGCCTCTCTGTGTGTCGGGCCTGGACCTTTATGTGTTCTGCTGTCTGATCAAACTCCTCTTTAACTTCCTTCTTCTGCTGCAGTTTCTTCTTTAAAGGCTCCAGAGTTTCCTGAAGTTTCTTCTTGTGTTGCTGAGCAGCTTCATCGATGGGTCTGAATCTGTGCTTGATGTGTTTTTCTGAATCTCTGCAGACGAGACAAACTGGCTGCTGATGGTCCAGACAGAAGAGTTTGAGTTTCTCAGAGTGCAGACTGCAGAGACTCTCTGAAGCTTTTTGGTCTCTCTGCTCTAAGAATGATTCACAGAGTCTCTTCAGAGCCGGATTTAAAGTCGGTTCCTCTCTTGAAGATTTCCTCTTGCAAACTGGACACTCTCCTGCTGGTTTCTCTCTCCACCAGTTCTTCAGACACTCCTTACAGAAGCTGTGGCTGCATGACAGAACAACCGGGTCCTTAAAGCCGTCCTGACAGACCGGACAGCAGAGATCCCCCTCTGGTCTGGAAGCCATTTTGTGTCTGAGTGAAGCTGAAAACACAGAAGGTCCAGTCAGGCACTGAACTCTGAGTGTTTTTGGTCCAACTCGCCTTCAGTGTGAGCAGCTGGAAGCAGCAGTGTCTCTCTGCAGGAACCAAAAGTCAAACTGCTTCCTGCTTTGGTTCGGGTGTGTCGAGTGGTGGAGCTTAAACTTGATGAGCTTGCTGTGTTCCTTGTATTTGAGGTGTGCTTCACTCCAGAGTCCAACATGCAACCTTTGATCAGAACAGAACTTGTCATAAAGACAGTAGAATAAACTCATTTAACTTTGTCATCTTGATTCTCATTTAGGAATAATCAGCTGACCTCAGCAAAGTTCACATCTAAAGTAACTTTGTTTTTTTTCTGCTTAAGGTTCTGTTTAGCTGTTGGATCGGTAGCTGGTTTTAGTTTCTGACAAATAACTGATGACATCATCAACCTGCTGTTCAATCTTCTAATAATTAGTACGAATCAATTGGTTTTATCACCTAGTTAATAAAATAACTGAGGTATATCAGCTCCACTCTGTCTGCTCCTGAAGTAAAACTCAGACACTCAGGATACAGTTAGCTTTTCTCTGGTTTTCTGTTGCTTTTCAGTCAGTTTTAATCCAGTTCTGTTTTTTTTGCTCTGCAGGTCCATCAGTACCGGATCGCCATGACAGCCAAGGACTGCTCCATCATGGTTACGCTGGTTCCCAGTAGTGAGGAAGAGGACAATGATGAAGAGTAAGACCTTAGTCTGTCTGTTAAATCAGAGCTGAGGCCTTTAGTCTGCAGCCTGGATGTTCACCGACTCATCCATTCTGATGATGAAGATGCATCTGAGTGATGATGACCAGCGCAACTGGTCTTTAGCTGCTGGTCCAGACAGTTTAGTTGGTCAGGATTGCAACACCACACACAATTCACGGTTCAGTTCAGTGCTTTAGATTTAACATAAAACTCATAAAGTCTCTAATTCTGCTTTTGTCCTGTTGCAAGTAGAAACTGCGGTCTCGGTAAAATATGTTAGTGAATAAACTGCAGAACTCACAGCAGGTTCTGAAGCAACAGAGCGGGTTGCGATGACCCGGTCAATTTCTGCTCCCCTCTGAGTCTAAATGACGGGGATACAGTTTGCAGCATGTCTGCTTGTTGTTCATCTTCGTTGATTTCACAGTGGGTGATATCGGCGTCAATATGCAGTCAGACTGTTTGTGTTCCTACCGATGGAGCTGAGCTTTTGTCCACCACTTGGCATGAAAGCTAAAGTTATTCCAAAGGATCTGAATGATGATGGTGGAGGAGCTTCGCTAGCCTCCCGCTAGCCTCCCGCTAGCCTCCCGCTAGCCTCCCGCTAGCCTCCCGCTAGCCTCCCGCTAGCCTCCCGCTAGCCTCCCGCTAGCCTCCCGCTAGCCTCCCGCTAGCCTCCCGCTAGCCTCCCGCTAGCCTCCCGCTAGCCTCCCGCTAGCCTCCCGCTAGCCTCCCGCTAGCCTCCCGCTAGCCTCCCGCTAGCCTCCTAGCCTGGATGCTCAGTGGCTCTCCTTGATGGCGCAGTCGAACGCAGAGCCATCGATCATCATCTCGATCAAATGATTTTTAAAAATCTCTTCCTCCGTCTCCGTCCTGGATCTGGACCCCAAGTGAAACGCATCTATATTTATTTTCATATCAAGCCTTTGCAGAACCGGGTCTATATAATAGCAAGCTTGACTCTGACACCTTAACATAAGAAGTTCTGCGTGTTTCAGTTAAAACAAACAAAAAACCCAGTCAGAGATCACCTGTAGAGCAGGTGTTTAAATGAGCTGATCAACCACCGCTGTGATAGTTTAGCTATTGCCGCAGCATATTGGCCACTACAGGGATCTCCTATTAATAATCACAAAATGAACAGCAACCCTGGAAACATAAAACTGCAACCTGTGTTTTTGTACCATAGCCGACTCAGACAGCAAGGAAAAAGAAAAATGCAAATAGTTTTGAGTTGTTCTTCAGTGTTTTTCTGCCTTATAGTTACATCACAGATAACGGTTCTACCGCGTTCTGGTGGCTATGGGCAAGTTAAAGCATCGTCATTAACCCTCCTCCTCCTCCTCCTCCTCCTCCTCCTCCTCCTCCTCCTCCTCCACATTCTCCTCCTCCTCCTCCTCCACAGCCTCTCCTCCCAGAAGCGTCTCAGGGACTTCAGACCTCAGGCCTTCTCCTCCTCCGTCTCCGTCCTGGATCTGGACCCCAAGCCGCTGGACAGCGTCCCCCGCCAGCTGCGTCTGGACCAGAAGATCGTCTCCTGTTACCTGAGGACGGGCGGTACCTTGCCCAACGGCTCCCTGCCGCCGCTGCCCAGCATCCTGGTGGCAGAGAGGGAGGAGCGAGCGCTGCTTTTCCAGGCTGTGTGAAGGGACCGGCTCTGAGGTCAAGAGGTCACCGCCCAGAGAGCAGTCTGACCAGAACCCAGCGCCAGTTCTGTTTTACTTCACCACAAACTCGCAGCTACACTCTGACCTCTCCTGAAGCTGTTGTCATAGCAACGGGCTCTGATGCTTTGAGGTCATCATCATCAAACACTGTCAGCAGGCGTCTGCTGAAACGCTTTAAAAGGTCAAATTAAAGGGTCGGTTGACCCCGACCAGAACCAGCAGAACCTCCTGGGTCTCTGTATCTGGGATCCAACAGAGCTGGGACAGAACCTCTGATGTTTCCACTGATAACAGGAAGTGATTTACTGTCAGCCTTTTCCTGGGTCCAGCTTCACGTTAAGCCAGAACCTCCCAGTGTCTGAGCAGAGCGGGTTTGGTTCTGTTTGTGCCGGACCGGACCAGACCGCACATTGGAATCAGAACAGATTTCAGTCTAGATGTTAAACAAACAACAGCATTCAAAGGTTCTGATCAGGCCCCGGTTCTTTCCTCTGATCCGGTTCCTTCCCCTCTCTGTTTGGGTGTTCTGGTTCTGCAGTTCTTTCTGCAGGTATTCCAGACGGTTCTTTTGGACTTTGGCTGATATTCAGTTCTTTTCAGTCCAACAGAGAAATAGAACCTTATGGAGGTTCTGGAGAACCGCTGATCCAAACAGAGAAGAAGTAGTGAGGAATTGAGGACCGGTTGGATATCAGGAGGTTCTGGAGTCCAATTTCTGGACTGAAAGCTGCTCCGGAGTCCATCCAGACCCCTTCAGAATCTTTCTAGAACTCAGAGTGTTTCACTGACCTGGACTCTGCTGTGAAGGTCTGATCTGACCTCTGACCTGCTATTTTTCGTGCCAAACATGGCTGGTGCTGGTGCTGGAAGTTGATGATGGTGCGTTTGTTGAGGAAGCTAACTCTGTTACAGGCTCCGTTCCCCTGCAGCCCGGCCCATTCAGCAGGTCAGGACCGATTCTGCTGGACCGGCCAGCAGCGGCTTCAGAGAAACCGCTGACCTTTGCCCTTTGCTCCAGTTGAAGGCGCTCTCCTTTGGCCAATTAGTAGCAGTGTGAGCTCAGTGGAACCGCTCACTGATCACTGGATGTGCCCTGACTGAACGGCACCGCAGACTGGAAACGTTCCAGTTCAACTGGGAGGATTTTCAGGTTACGGCTCTTAATCTGTAAAATGTTGATGAAGTCGATTTGATGAGACGCTCCAAAGGTTTACACACTCCTGTGAACGTATCCACTTCCTGTGAGGCAAAAGCCGACTTTATTCACCTTCAATGTGAGGTTTATCCCGAAAAATTCACCTGGAACACAAACTATCCTGTAGTGGGGAAAACAGAACCAGTAAATGTGTAACAACCCGGCCAAGTTTACACACCCTGTGACTAGCAGGTTCTGGTCCAGTTCTAGCACTCTGAGGAACCTGAAGTAAACTTCAGCTGGAATCTTCCTCACATCTGCTCATGTTCCACAGGGTCAGACGGTTTAAAGGTATCAGTCAGGAGAAGGGCACATAACACTAATCTGCTAGAAAGCTGAAGCATTTTATTGTCCATCATTTCCGAGAGACCAAACATCCAGTCAGAACATTTAATCAATGATTTCATGGGAGGAAAACTACATAGTTGTAGAACGGCCTAGTTAAAGTCCAGACTGAAAATCAATGAGCTGAAGAGGCGAGTGGAGAATAGCCTGGAGAACTTTTATAAAGCAGGCAGAATGACTCCCTGATGCAGGTTCTTGTTTTTCCCGGATAAACGTCACATTTAATGCTTCCAGAAGTTTCACCGCCACAGAAAGTGACTTTAGCAGGGGTGTGAAAACTTTACAACCTCTGAAAACTAACAAACGATGACAGCAAAGGGGAACATTCAGGTTGTTTAATACTAAAAGAAAAAATAAATGTTCAAAATAAATGACATATGAACAGTTTTAGTGAGATTTTTATGTTAAGAAATTAAAAAATATTTTAAATGTGCAGAAAAGAGGATAAAAATGTGAAATCAGAGGATATTTAGTTACATTTAACTTCAGTTTGAAATTGTTGAAAATCTGAGCTGGAACCTGATTGGCCGGCTGCCTGAGCGCCTGCATTTGCTGAGGGTCATAGGTCATCAGCTCTGTGATTCCTGCAGAGAGGATGTAAAGGCCAAACAGCTGTCTGGTGTTTTCTACTGAAATCATTTTATTTTTGTAGATTTGGACCAACAAGCTCCGCTGGTTCTGCCATCACAGTCACGCTCTTTGTATCAGAATAAACATTTGTACTGGACCGAACCCTGGTCTGCCTGCTCCCTGTGTGTTTGTCTGGTTCGTCTTTACATTTGGGTTTCTGACTACAGAACCTGATCATGTTTGCTCTCCTGGAACATCCATCATCTCTAGTAGCTGGTGGCTTTAATGTGCTGCATGTCCAAAGTGCCGCCAGAGGTCTTGTGGGTCTCTTGGTAGTGTTTCTGATTTGTGACACTGAGTGGCGGGCGTCTACGCTGGTCTTTACCCGGCTGACGTCTGCAGCCTCACCTTGGTGTGTCCAGCAGGTAAATCTGCAGGTTCTTCAGGTTTCACTTCCCTGTGAACCTCTAAAGCAGGGGTGTCCAAAGTGCGGCGCCAGGACCATTAGTGGCCCTTGCAGTGATTCTGTGTGGCCCCCAACTGCAAGTCAATAATAAAAGTTTGGACTGTCCTGCTTTGTCTGCTTTTTCATAGATTGATATTTTCCTGCTACAGAAATGTTGCGTATTTTAATTTTGCGTTGCTGCTGGTGCTTTCTGCTCCTCCTCGCCTCCCTGCAGGTCTGATTTACCCCACAGAGTCCAGCTTCATCGCCCTCCTGAAGGAGCTGGACCTGGATAAGTCCAGCGCGCCCAGCAAACCCATCCCGCTCATCCCCTCCTCTATGCAGGAGCTGGAGGCCATGCTGAAGCTGTGCTGCTACAAACCGCCCACAATCCCCCGCCAGGTACGGCGCCGAGCCCTCCGGGCTTCCGTCCGCGGCGCGGCGCAGCGCGGCGCTAACAGGCATGATGCTCTGATTGCTCCTGCAGTTGCTCCGGGGCCTCCTGGCCAACAGGATCCCAAACAACGACTTCTACAGATAAGGTCAGTTTTCGCTCTCCATCGTTCCTCAGATTTAAATAAAATAAAGACACGAGTTGCTAAAGTGTTTTATTTTTCATTTCAAGACCAAAGTTGTTCAGAAATTTTACTGAAGTAAGAGTGAAAATACTTCATAATAAAATTACTCAAGTGAAAGTAAGAAGAGTAGTGTAGTAAAAATACTCCTAAAAGTTTATATATTTTTTAAAAAGTCAGCATCACAGTGAGGAAACAATTGACAAAAGATTAAAGATGGAGGTCAGGGAAGGTTCACCAGTTTGGTTGTTTGTCTCATGATCTGTGAAATGTTTTTAAACTTCTTATGATGAGTAATAAATGATAAATGTTTAGCGTTCCTGGCGATCGTTGGGGAGAAATCTCGACACTCGCTGCAGGAACACCTGAATCTGATCACAGCGCCCCTGCAGGTCATCTGGGGGAAGAACGACCAGGTAAACAAAGCAATGCTGCAACATTCATTTCCCAACACATTGAAACCGATTTTCAGAAATCAGAACATCAAAAACATTTGATTCTGAACCCAGTTGGACTTTGAATGTAAGTAAATCTCAACAAATGCCTCCACTTTCAGATCCTGGATGTTTCTGGAGCCGCGGTGATCCAGAAGGCGCTGCCTCACTGCCAGGTGGATTTGCTGGACAACTGCGGTCACACCATTGCCTTAGAGAGGCCAAGGAAATTTGCTAACCTTGTGCTGGACTTTCACATTAAAGCAAAGAAACAAGCCTGAGCGGTGGAGGAGCAAAAACCAGAACTTGAAGTTCTTATTTTAACTGACAGATGAGTCTCATCTTGTTAGCAAAAATCATTCCAGGGGAGGAATTTGACTAATTGTTTTATGAAAAAGCATTTGTTTCTTTCTTTGTAGGGAAAAATTGGTGATTTTAACTTCACAGGAAACGAGTCTAAGAACCAGAGCTGAGAGTAAAGACTTCCAAAAAGAAAAACTTCAAATTAACAGGAAGAATTTCCAGAAATAGGTTTTGCACCAATTATTTAAATGGGTTAAACCTGTGTGAACATGACCTCTGTGACCTCTGTGACCTCTGACCTGCAGCTCCAGCTGTTCTCTCCGCTGTCAGCCTCAGTGAAGCTGCAGTTGCGTGCAGCTTCACTGAGGCTTTGTGTCGTTGGGAAGAAATGAAATTCCATCAGGATGTGAATTGTTTCGATGCAAAAATAAAATGTTTTTCACGTTTAAATGCTCAAATATCTGATCTGATCGTCTCTCTGAAAGGACCAATGATCACAAACTGTTTTGTTCCAAAGTCCAGAATTCAATCTTTGAACTGCTATAAAACTCACTAATTAACATGTTTCATTTTTCTCTGCTCTTTCCGTACGAAACGTTTCCTTCTATGATCCCAGTGACAACCAGAACCTTCAGAACCTTCAGAACCTTCAGAACCTTCAGAACCTTCAGAACCTTCAGAACCTTCAGGTGTCTCTCGGTTTCTGTGGATCATCTCATAGGTTGGGTTCTCCTTCCAACCTATTCCCACGGTGAGCTGTGGTGGTTTCATCATCATGACTCATGATGACCTTCTGAGGTCATAAGGTCATCATGTCATATTCTTCTTTAGGGAAAAATAACTGATCTCTAGTGAGTTGTGGGTTGTCTGGAAAATGTTCTCTGAGGCTCTAAGATCCTCTGGAGTTGCAACCTGGCCAGATACTTTAGACCGGCTGAGTTTGACCTTCCTCCCGACCCACAATCCTTCTTTCTCTCCTCTGAATGCTGTTGCTCCGTGCAATTCGTTTTCAGTGCCAGGACGACCTGGACGAACACACGTGTTCCTGTGTTTTCGTTGGACCTGTCACTCGGTGTCCATGTTGCAAATAAATCATATTAAAGTGAGTAATCGATCAGGATCACCGCAGTTACGATGAGACAGTTTGTGGTTTGTTTGCACTTTAAATAGTTGAAAACAAACTGGTAGAAGAGAAGGAGTTCTCAGAATTTACAGAAATTTAAAAGCATTTCAGAATCTCTTTCAGGCCATTAAAGCATCATTTCATTGATGATGTGCTGAATTTGGCAGATTTTCTGTAAAGATTTTCATTTTCTGCAGATCTGGAATCTGTTTCATGGTAAATTAATTCAGGGAGAAAACATTTTAGAGAAGTTCACACATCTGAGGTCAGCAGGTGGAAGTAAAATCTCTTCCCGTGTTTTTATCTCAAACGGAGTCCTGCCGCCTTTCCCACGGTCCGTGAACGCAGCACGGTCGTTTCTCTTTAAGAGCGGATGAAAGGCTGAACACCGATTGTGTAATTTGGGTGAAAGAGAAGAGAGGAGCCTGGAGGAGCCGAACCGGGTCGGTTCTGTCTCTCCTGTTCGGCAGGTGCTTCTGTTCCGGTGATATTCGGTTCGGATTAACGGTTCGCAGGTTTTCCGGTTTTCCTGTCGGTCCTGCTTTTATGTAACCGACGTTGTTCGGTTTTGGTCGGTTTTCCTCTTCGGGAGAAAATGATTAATAAGTGGATGTTTTTAAAATCAGAGGGAAGTTTCCTCCTGCGCTGCTGGTAATCTGTCCGCTGTGATAATCCAGATTATCCTCCAGATTCACTGCAAACTTTCACAGCCGGTTTTTTGAACTGTGACTTTTTATTCCCGCCCTCTTTGATCTCCTCGTCGAGGTAAGCTGCTCATAAATTCACATCCGCTGGCAGCATTTCTTTCTTGCTGGTTCTGGTTTTCCATTGGTGCTTTTTAGTTGCTGATAATATTGATTTGCTAAGAAACCAACTGATCCTGATCAGAACCTGGTTTCTGATCGTCGGCCCAGAACCTCCACTGGTTCCTGTTGAGTCCTGTTGATCCAGAACCCAAGTCCGTCTTGGGAATTTTATCCCATGTTCTGATCCCACACCATCATCGCTCCACCTCCGTGCTTTGGGGGAGGACTGGTGACCTTGCTGACCCCTCTCTGCATGTGGCAGTAGGATCACGCAGGCCAGGAAAGTTTGTTATTTCAGCCCAGTCAGCTGCTTTCAGCATTTATTATGATTATATTCATTTGATTTAAGTAGCAAAGTCAGTTTCTCAATGCTTCACAAGATGATGGAAAGTAAAAACCACTGAAAAAGGAAAACAGTTTATGAAACAATACCAGCACTAAAATCACACAAAATATGAGCAAAACATGTTCTAAAATATCTGTAACCTCATTAACGAGGCACAAAAAGTATTGAAAGAAAAGGACTCCAACATTTCCTGTTTTTTTGGTTCAGTTTATGAAGAAACCTGTCAGTAAACTGGATCTGTTCTGTTCCAACTGCAGCAAGGCCTGTGGCAATAATCAATAAATCAATTAATCAGTGTGATAGATTAAGCCTCTTAAGTTGCATCATTTATAGTTTTTTTCTTTCTACCATAACCTGGATGATCAGTATGATGTTTTGGTTGTTTTAAGGACAATAAATTTGTCATGAGAGACGATAATGTTGTTATTTCCAGTGACATTTGTTCCTGTGACGGACCGAATTGCAGCTGAAGTTCAGTTTGTATTGATAAAGATCCGGGAGGAAAAAGGATCTGATCAGATGTTTGTTTGCTTTTCCAGACGCCTGCAGCAGCGATGGAGCTAACGTGGGCTAAAGCCTTATTGCTAACAGGAGGAGTTCTGCTTGTTCCTGTTTGCGCCTTCGTTACGTCCGTCGTGTTCTGGCCCGGCGCGCTGCTGAAGGCCTACAACTGGTAAACGCACACAGAACGCGCTGCCTCCATGAAGGATGACTCACTGAATCACCTTTGACCTCACCATGCTCTTCAGATCCTGTAAAATCAGCACTTCTCCATACATTTCATTTTGTGCCTCATCAAGATTGTGAATGTCCTCAAAGGGCCGTTAACAAATGACAACATAAAAATAAATGCCTGTCTCTGCATTCTACTTAAAAAAGTTAAATGGCATCAAACATCTTTTCACATTGATATAATCGGCTCTATGCAGAACAATCTGCATTGATTTGATTCAGATGGTTTGTAAAATATGAAGTTCTGTTCATGTGGCTCTTCAGAGTCGAGGGCCACAGAATGAGCTGCGGCGGCCCAGATTTGGCCCCAGGGCCTTTAGTTTGACACGTGTTCTCAGAACTATTGATGGAAATTTCTACTCTAAACCGTTTAACTGCCATGAAACGATGAGTTTCATAAACTTCCTGTTGACTTTTAGTTCTGTCTACGTCATTCTCCTCCTACTACAAAGAGACTTTGTGATCCAGAAATATTCAGCTGCTTTATTGGTTTTCTGCAATGAGTTATGAGAGCAGATTGTTTATTGATAAACCGCTCGTCTCCGTGGCTACAGGGATCCTCACCGACGTCCAGATCAGGGCCGGTCCAGGCCGCTTGGTGCTGCGTTTGTGCTGCAAAAATGTTCTTTTGTGCTGCTATCATTTTAAAGATATAAAGAAATGTTTCTAGAGGTCATCAAAGGTCAACCGGCTCCGTTTGTCCTGTCAGGTACAATCGCCGCTCGCAGGGCATGGCCGTTCGCTACGCCCACAGCGGAAGTTACCGCTTCTGTTATTCCACCCGCGGGACCCCAGGGGGCGCCACGCCGTCGCTGCTGCTGCTGCACGGGTTCGCCGCCTCTAAGGACATGTGGCTGCCTGTCGTCATGGTAACACACACACGCGCAGTCAGGCTGAGGTCTGAACTTTGATGTTTCAGTGCTTGTCATGCTCCCAACCCGGTTCTCCAGGTTCTATAGGTTCTGTTGCTGCAGAACTATGGAGTGACTTTGAAACCATTTTCACTCCTTGGCATGTTTTAATTTCAACCCACAGTTTCTACGTTCTGTGTCAGTTGTTGCTCAATAAACTGGTTGCAACATGAATTCTGATTTATTTGCTTCAATTTCGGACAATAGAAGGATCAGAGCATCATGATGATTGTTTGTTTGCTTTTTGCTTCCAGTACCTCCCCAGAAACCTGCATGTGGTTTGTTTGGACATGCCTGGACATGAAGGGACGAGTCGAACTGGAGCAGGAGATTACAGCATCCAGGGTCAGGCCAGGCGAGTCCATCAGGTCGGCGCAAACTGAACAAGATTGAACTCAAATAACCAGCAGAAACTAGTTAACACTCTGAACACCGACTAAACCTAACTGAATAAAACAGTCACAATAAAACTAAACAATAATGAAAAAGTTATTGTTATAAATCTGGTTTCTACATCATGAACTACATCAGCATGCTGAAAATGGCCGCCCGTCTGTTTTGCGTCTGCTCAGTTCGTCCGCAGCGTCGGTCTGGATAAATCGCCGTTCCACCTGGTCGGCACCTCCATGGGGGGGAACGTGGCGGGCGTCTACGCCGGTCTTTACCCGGCTGACGTCTGCAGCCTCACCTTGGTGTGTCCAGCAGGTAAATCTGCAGGTTCTTCAGGTTTCACTTCCCTGTGAACCTCTAAAGCAGGGGTGTCCAAAGTGCGGCGCCAGGACCATTTGTGGCCCTTGCAGTGATTCTGTGTGGCCCCCAACTGCAAGTCAATAATAAAAGTTTGGACTGTCCTGCTTTGTCTGCTTTTTCATAGATTGATATTTTCCTGCTACAGAAATGTTGCGTATTTTAATTTTGCGTTGCTGCTGGTGCTTTCTGCTCCTCCTCGCCTCCCTGCAGGTCTGATTTACCCCACAGAGTCCAGCTTCATCGCCCTCCTGAAGGAGCTGGACCTGGATAAGTCCAGCGCGCCCAGCAAACCCATCCCGCTCATCCCCTCCTCTATGCAGGAGCTGGAGGCCATGCTGAAGCTGTGCTGCTACAAACCGCCCACAATCCCCCGCCAGGTACGGCGCCGAGCCCTCCGGGCTTCCGTCCGCGGCGCGGCGCAGCGCGGCGCTAACAGGCATGTTGCTCTGATTGCTCCTGCAGTTGCTCCGGGGCCTCCTGGCCAACAGGATCCCAAACAACGACTTCTACAGAGAAGGTCAGTTTTCGCTCTCCATCGTTCCTCAGATTTAAATAAAATAAAGACACGAGTTGCTAAAGTGTTTTATTTTTCATTTCAAGACCAAAGTTGTTCATTAAAATGTGAGATTTGTTGGCAGAAAGGGAAAAAGTGAGGCTAAACTTTTAGCAGAGGTGGGCGGAGTTCATAAATATTTTACTCAAGTAAAAGTAAAAAGTAGCCATCAAATAACTCAAGAGTAAAAAAATGATTTGGTTAAAAGCACTAATGATCAATTATTTGATATTTTAAAATTACATAGTTAAACAGTCCAAAATATAAAGTAAAGTTTGGGATTTTTTTACAATCAAAATTTCTGATTTTGTGATGCAACTTTGGAAAAATTTGCAAAATCTGCATATGGAAAAAACAAGAAGCAGTCAGATGGGGCACAAACATCTTTATTCTTTAAAAAACTTCCAAAACTGAAGTGAGCCTGAGGCAGCAATAGAAGAAACACTGCCTCCTGCAGGTGGGAGTTTACATTACAAACTCAATATTTTTTAACTATTTTTAGGAATAATTTGCAGTAAACTCACAGTTATGCATCACTGGGAACAATTTGCAAAAGATTTAAAATTATGAGATAAATAACTATTTGTTTCATAATCTGCACAAAAAATAATTATAAGTTGTAAAATAATTCTGGCGCTATTTCATCTGATTTTGTTTTGTTTCTGTTTCCTCTGTTGGTTTAATCTGTGCAAATACTGTTTATGTATAGCGTTCCTGGCGATCGTTGGGGAGAAATCTCGACACTCGCTGCAGGAACACCTGAATCTGATCACAGCGCCCCTGCAGGTCATCTGGGGGAAGAACGACCAGGTAAACAAAGCAATGCTGCAACGTTCACTTCCCAAAACATTGAAACAGATTTTCAGAAATCAGAACATCAAAAACATTTGATTCTGAACCCAGTTGGACTTTGAATGTAAGTAAATCTCAACAAATGCCTCCACTTTCAGATCCTGGATGTTTCTGGAGCCGCGGTGATCCAGAAGGCGCTGCCTCACTGCCAGGTGGATTTGCTGGACAACTGCGGTCACGCCATTGCCTTAGAGAGGCCAAGGAAATTTGCTAACCTTGTGCTGGACTTTCACATTAAAGCAAAGAAACAAGCCTGAGCGGTGGAGGAGCAAAAACCAGAACTTGAAGTTCTTATTTTAACTGACAGATGAGTCTCATCTTGTTAGCAAAAATCATTCCAGGGGAGGAATTTGACTATTTTTTTTCCCTTTTTTTGTAGGGAAGAAATTATGATATTAACTTCACAAGAAATGAGACTAAAATCCCAAACGGAGGGTAAATTGTGATTCCTGCCTAATTTTTATTCTGTTTGTAAACTAGAATAAAAATGAGTTAAATGAGTTAACAGAATGATTTTGCACAAATATTTCTCAAGGGTTGAAAAATATAATTTTAAAAAGAAGAAATTGGGTTTGATTTTTTTTCTCTTTGCTTGCGGTAACATCATTTGGCCACTTGAGGGCAGCACCTTACACCGCTTTCACGTCGCTATCAAAGAGTAACAAACTATGCAAGATGTTTCAGTCCATACATTTTTTTCAGACTATTCGATACAGCGCAACAGATAAGAAATATTCTGATAAAATATGAATGTAAGTATTTTGTAACATACCGAACATGAAAATGTGTTTTTACTGTTTTAAAAAGATTAAAACAAGCCACAGAAGAACATAGAAAACGTATTTGAGCAAGAATGTATTTTTTTTTTTATAGAACTGTCGCAAATCTTAATTTTAGCTCTGGTCAATAAAAAGCAGTTCATGTTGCATTCAAAATACTCCAAGAATACCCAAGTTAAGTTTGCCGTTTGAAGAAAAACTCGCGATGAAAATGAACAAGGTCGATTTCTGTGACAGAGTGAGACCTCCTGATCAGAGAGTTATGAGGTAAGTGCGCATGCGTCGATGATTTTGATGGCGGCAGGGTAAACACGTTGCAGTTCTCTTTCCATGGACATGTAGACGGTGAGTACAAACATTTCAGGTGTTCCGTCAGAGTTCTGGAGATTCTGATCCGATCCAGAGATGTTGTAGCGGCCCGGACTCCGCGCTGCTCCGCCCTGACCTCCTCCTGGAAGCTGTGACCCCAGCCTGTCGGTGTTTCAGATCTGTCGGTGCTCCGTTCATCTTACAGCTAAAAGTCAGAATGTCATAAACAGTTCAGCATTTTCTGTCCCGCATTGTGGAAAGCGGTAGTGAAGATTCATCACGCATAGTTTTTATTTTGTTCATTTTAAACATGTCCTACGATTCATTTGGAATAAAGGTATAAATTAGTAAGAATAAAATTTCAGTCTTGATTTCTTGTAAATTTTATAATTTTCTTTTTGTAGATATGAGTCTTTTAAATTTCTGAACTTTATTTTCGGGCTCCTCGTTTGTTTTTATTTTGTCCAAAAGATTTTTAGGAATATAGTTGTTTAAAAATGAGCTTCTATCAGCTTGAATGCTAACAGGCTCGATTAAAATGTTCCTGTTTCTTCACTGTTCTGGTTCTGTTGAGTGCAGTTTATGATCCAGACCCTTAAAAACTTCGAATATATTTCTGTAAATAAAAACCCCCAAACCATCAAAACCAAAACTCCTGTTAATAGAGGAGCTGTGGTGCGTTCACTGACTGTAGGAAAAAATGTAAAGTATTTCATCCTTCAGGTTTCCGATTTATTTGTTTGAAGAGATCAACCAACAGATTTCTGGATCAGCTGTGAGAAGTGAAAGAATTGGACTGATATTTTCTGTTGTGTGACCTCAAGGTCACGTCCTCTGACCTTTTCCTCTTCAGAGTTTCCAGTCTGCGGAAAATGAGAGCAGGCGCTAAGGAGGCAGAATCTTCTGGGTACCAACGGGTCGTACTGAAGAACGCTTCGCCGCATCACTACCTCAAAGTCCGTCTGTAAGTTTCAACTACTTAGACCTGCGTTTGCCAAAGTTTCTGTCAAGACAAAACCTATGAGAACTAAAGGAATAAAATAGCATTTCATGTGATTAATATTAAATATTACATATTTTCTTACCAAAAGAGGGGACTGTGAGGAAAAATGGTGACTGTATGTGATCTGATAATAGGAATTTCTGTTGCAGAACTCGGTGGTATCAGATGTTACCGTTTACACTAAGTTAATGTAATAATTATTACAAAGTTAATATAAAAGTTTATGTTTATTTATGTATCTTGTCAGTGGGTTTGCTAAGGAGGTCAGAGGTCAGTGTTTTTTGGGAATGTTTGGGAACCCTGTTCCGTTTCCTTGCGGTAAGTCCGATCTCTCCTCCCCGCAGGGTGCTGGAGGATGAGTCGGCCAGAGTGAGCGCCGTTGACCTGAAGACCTTCATCACTTCCTGCCTGAGGAGTTTGTTCGGAGAGGTGGGATCCTCACGGTTCTGCCTGGCCGCTCGGGTCCGGACCTTTCCTCTGATAACTCGGTGCTGGTGTCCTTCAGGTCGGAGCGGCGCTGAGTGTGGACGTGCTGAAGTACGATGAGGAGACGCTGACCGCTCTGCTGCGCGTTCCCAGCAGGTACCGGTCCGAAGACGGCTCCGCCCGCAGACCTGGAACCGGTTGGGTTTTAATTTCTCTCTTCTGGGTTCTGTTTCAGGGGTTTGGTGAAGCTGTGGAGCTCCCTCACTCTGCAGGGGTTCTACCAGAACCGGGCCTGCGCCTTCAGGGTTCTGCAGGTCAGCACATTTTATTCATCAGTGCTTTTCAGATTTCTGACTTTTTCGTTTTCCATCATGTTGTAGCATGTTTCATCATGCTACAACACGATGAAGCTTACCTAACCTTTAATCTCCATGGCAACCATTCAGCTGCTCAAAACGCCTGGTTGGATGTAGGCCCGCCTTCTAGATTCAGCTCCTCCCCCACTCAGCTCCTTCAGATTAGCCAGCAGCAATTAGCAATAGTTGCTGATCTCATTATACAAACTACTTCTTAGAGCAACCCTGGTAAAACTTCAAAGGGTTAATAGAGGAGCCATGTTGGGATGACTTCCTGATGGAGGAGCTTCAGAAAGAGCAGAAGCTTCTTAAAGAGACAGAGGTCCAATTTCAAGGTGCCAAAATACAAAGTTTGATGAACAGATTTTAGTAAACATCAGTGGATGTTTGTGGTCCCACTTTCCATTAAAGTTCAACAAAAATAACAACAAAAACAGTTTCCAGTTTAAGAAGATTAAAAAGTCTTCCCCTAGAAGATTTAAAAAGTCGCCATGATCAGCCTGATTGGCTGATCATGTTTCCGTCTTGATTCTGATTGGCTGATCATCTGAGGAAGACGCTTGCTGCAGCTGTGAAACTTTTGCTGCGTTCTTGGCAAACGTTGTTGCTCCTATCAGCGGGGAAAACCTTGCTGCCCCGCCCATCGCCGGGCGAACAGGAAGCCGTATCAGAACCACTTTCATCTCAAAACGTCGGTTTGTTCTCGACTCCAGAGCAGAAATGGAGCCAAAGTGCTGAAGGAACAACATGGATCCACGATCTGGACGGACTCTGCTGCAGAACCTAAACTCGGGTTCTGATGTGAGCGGTTCCAGCTGAAATATTGATTTATTTCTTTATTTAATAACCTGGCACAAAGTTCTGTTTTTCTTTATTTTTAGACAAAACATTTATTTCCATAATTTAAACTCCAAATTATGGACATAAAATAACCAAAGTAAATTAGATAAAAACTAATTCCGACCTACATTCACAGTTTGAATTCATTTTATTTGACCAGTTAAATTTTTTTTTATAATGGATTGTATTTAATAACCCAACATAAAGTTCTGGTTACTATTATAAGGGAAAACATTTAAACTTATTATTGTGGCTTTAAAACTAACCAGCATAATTTGGCCAAATAGAAAACCTGCATCATCTGCAAACTTTTGCTAAAAATTTTAACTTGATGTGATTTTATTTGAGTAAAAATAACCGAAAGCCATAAAACTTTTTAGTTTTTTCTCGGTAATTTCATAATTTTTCTCTTTTTATTTGTATAGCTACAAGTTCAAGGTTAATATTTATGTTCACTATATTAGATATTCTTTTTTATTTAACAATCTTTTCATTAACTTTTTTTTATTGGTTTGTTGTATTTTAAAACATTTATACAGTCAAGATTCTTTAAGTTTTGTTAATATGTTTAATTCATTTTAATATCCATTTTCTGTTGCTGATTAAAACTACAAATCACTTGAATAGAAATTAACTTTATTTGCTGATTCTGACCTCGTGGTGCGTTCAGGTGTCTCCGTTCCTCCTGGCGCTGACCGGAAACAGCCGCGACCTGCAGCTGGACTGAAGCAGGATGACGTCAGCCTGGACGCCGCTCTGCGTCAGGCTCCGCCCTTTCCGCCTGCCGCTGGCCCCGCCCCTCGGACGTCGCCTCCACGTCGGCCAGCGCGCCTCCTTGACCAAGGCGTTCTCTGCGCGCGACGTGGAGCTGTTCGCCGAGCTCACGGGCGACAGCAACCCGCTGCACGTCGACCCGGCCTACGCCAGCACCACGTCCTTCGAGGCGCCCATCGTCCACGGCGTCCTCATCACCGGCCTGATGTCGGCGGTGCTCGGCACCCGGATGCCCGGCCCCGGCAGCGTCTTCCTGTACCAGGAGATCCGCTTCCTGGCACCGCTCTTCGTCGGCGAGGAGGTTCTGGCGGAGGCGGAAGTGCGTAAAATCAAGATGTCGTTCGCCTTCATCGCGGTGACGTGCTCCGCCAAGGACAAGGTGGTGATGGAGGGGGAGGTGATGGTGATGATGTCCAAGAAGCAGCAGGAGGAGCGATGAAGATGGTGGCGGTTAAATCCGGGTCCCTGACCAGTTTAACGTTCAGTGTTCTGTACGGAGGCCCCTGAGGGACATGCGGGAATGTTTTTTCATTTGCGTTTCCTCGCAATAAATGAGCAGTTTAATAAGTTAATTTAAAAGTTCAAACGCCTTTAATGAGCCTCAGTAAAAAACTTTTCATACATTCTTTACTCTTTGGTGTGAAAAACTTAGTGAAACCCAAATGTATTAGTTGCGTTTTCATGTTTGTACGATTGAGATGGGAAACAGCACTTTATTAAAGGACATGATGAAAACTAAAATGACTTTAATAAACCATGAAAGTAACAAAAATACTCCAGATAGTTTGTATTTTTTCAAAACTTTACAGGAACGATGTAAAACTTCAGATTTCACACTAACAGTTGATGGAAAACCTAACAACAGACTGGAACGTTACTGCGTGAGAATGCAAAGAGAAAAACCTCTATGTCCCCGAGAGGCTTCCGTAGATCAGAGGTGATGACATGTTTGTTGGGTTTCTTGTGTTAATGCACTCAGTTTTGTGTGAAATCGTTCATTCAATAAAAAAAGCAATATTTTAAATTAAATACTCTTTTACTTTGTTGATGTGGAACAACCAATTAGCTGAAGGTTTCACATTTTAAATTGATGTTTTCCCTCCAATTATTTTAAAACCTTTTAGATTATCTTTGTGTGATGTTTTGATAATACGAAACATTTCAATGGGACAAGAAAGCTAGTTCGCTCTACTTTCAGTTCAACCAGAGAAAAATTAATTGATCATATTTTGCCTCACTTTTCTCTGAAACGTCTGAAGTCCATTGATCCATCCATCCATCCATTTTCCGTCACCCTTCTCTCTAACGGGGTCAGGAGGTGCTGCTGCCTCTCCAGCTGCGTTCCGGGCGAGAGGCGGGGTCGCCTGGACAGGTCACCTGGACAGGTCGCCAGTCTGTCACAGACTATTAATCCCACAGGATAAAAAATAAAGTATATTCATTTAGAAAAATGTTTTCTTGGCAGCTGGTAGAAGAGTTAACAGATAAATGAATTATTTGAACTGAACAGATGCCACTGTTAATGGCAAAGAGGGGGAAAAAATCAGTTTAAACAGCTGACAAAGTGATGTACTGGAAGAGTCCACCAGATGGCGCTCCAACCTTGGAAATAATCAGAAACCAAATGGGGCCAAATGGGGCCAAATGGAGCCTCTGCAGCGTTTAACAGCTTTCAATATTTACCTGCTCATGAAAAGAACCAGATGGAAATTTTCTGCTGAGTTTCATCAGAGCTGCTGTTTGCTGGCTGAAATCTTCATTGATACGATTTCTGCTTTATCCATAGTGGTGATGTAAGAAAACATCTTCTCAGTGAAAGTGTGTGTGAAGGTGGGTGTGTGTGTGTGTGTTAGTATGCAGACCGCCAGTTTTCCTCCATCCCAGTCCAGGTTCACTCTGATCATCTGGAGATTCTTCTGAATGAAAGAACTGTGGGAGCAGCAGGTGGAGAACATGCTGAGTATTTACATTCAAAAATCCCAGTATGCAAAAATCCAGACTGGTAGTTTCCCTTCCTCTGAACAGATTCTGCTAACAAGAGACCAAGGTGAACTGTCTCCAACATCATCATCCCAGCTGTGGATCCTCGAGTTAAAACCGTCAGAGTTCAGAACAGAACAACCAGGATTAAACCTCTGGATCATCAGGAAGCTGCTGTTCCTCTGCTAAACTCACAACGTTCAGATCGTCAGACAGGAAGAGCTTTGGATTCGCCGTGTTTGGGTCCAGAACCAGAGGAGTGTAGGTCACCATGTCCTTCATGTTGCTCCAGATGTTGAAGGCCAGGTTGCCCAGATGTTTGGCCTGGTCTATCAGAGCTCCTGAGGGCAGCTGTGGATCCTCCAGCAGGGGGCAGCGCTGGACTCTTTCCACTGCAGCCTTGTAGTTGTGCAGGAATGAGACGTCTGCAGCTCTCAGCTCCTCCTCTGTGGCTCCGACTGTGTCTGAAAGAGCTGCTATCTCTCTGCTCAGAGCCTCCATCTTCTTCTTCATCATCCCTCTCTTCTGCTCCTCTTCCTCCCTCAGTGAGCAGAAGTGAGGTCCAGAGGTCGCCCGTTGACCTCTGGAGTGAGGCACCAGCATCCCTTGTGACCCCACTAGGGATAAGTGTGTAGGATAATGGATGTCATTCTCACATGGTGACTGGATTAAGGAGCTCCTTAAAGGTCTTTTCGCTGCCCTGCGATGTCCTCAGTTTGGGTCTGCAGCTCCCCTCCCTCACATACTGCGATGAGCCCAGTTTCTTCCTTCTGAGTTGCTGAATAATTTTTCAGAAGTTCCTTGATGCCAACTGAAAGTCTCTTTTCATAGCCTGTCCGAATTCCTCCCAGGCCGTTTTTGTTCCCCAGCAGAAGGCCCAGAGCTTCCAGCCTCTGGTCAAACCTAAAAGCCTTTCAGCCTCACAGCTTCTCTCACCACTGGGGTCAATAGCAAAACCAAAGGCATTAAAAAGCTTCAGCTCCTGGAAGCTGCAGTCATGAGGCCATATAGATGCCATCTTCCCAATCTGCTGAGGCGCAGTCAGGGGCCTGTGAATATTCCCAATAGGATGAAGCTGGAATTGAACCTTCAACCTTCTGATTGCGGACGACTCCCCTTCAGTCAGTCATGAGCTTCCACACAGAAAATGTTTTCAGTTTTAACCAGAACCTGCTGAGAAGCTTCAGATATCCAGGATTTTAACCGACGTATTTCCATCGGAGAATAAGATGAAGCTTCAGCTCCGAGCCTCACTGCAAGAATTATTTTAATTAGAAGGGAATTAAGTGGGAAGTAAAGAGTCCAATGAAAATGAAATGTCTGAAGAAACTTCATTAAGCCTGAATTAAATACAATCTAACGGGCCCAACGAGTAAAGCAGGAAGGGCAGGAGGAGTGGACAGAGGGACATTTACTGCAGCAAACCCGACTCAGCCGTCAGGTACCGAACTGCAAACCCTGCAGAACTGCAGATCCAAACCGTGGTTCTGGAGAACTGGGTGACCCGGCATTTATACATCACAAAGAAACTAAAAACTGTTTCATCTTTAAAAGAACCACAAACCCACAGTTTTATTTCAAATTTCAATGGCTTTATTTTTTATGTATATAGATTTGTATATATTTATATATATTTATATATATATATATTTATGTAACAACTTGTTCTCAGTTGCTTGATTATCATCTTTTGTTCAAACGACATGACACTAAGACCAGGGCATTCCACATGATCATATCTTACAAAAGAGTAAAGAAAAACCAGGAGTGTGTGCACACACACACGCGCATCCGTCAGCGTGTGTGTCGTGCTTCTGTCTGCACGGAGAACCGAAGGTCACAGAACCAATGAGACGAGCGGACAGGGAGGAAGAGGAGGAGGAGGAGGAGGAAGCAGGTGGAGAACGGGACTATTCTGTTGCATAGATCGAAGCAAACAGGAGGACGAGAGACAAACGGACAGGATGAGTCTCACACACACACACACACACACACACACACACACACACACACACACACACACACGCACACACACACACGTGGGGAAGCACAGGACGTTTTGGTCCAAATCTAAACCGAGGCTCAGAACCAGAACTGAGCACCAACACTGAGGTGTCTGCAGCAACCGGTGGCAGCCAGGTGGTGGCGCTGCTGATCTGAAGCTGCTGCTGGGAACCGGATGAGTTTTAAATGAAATACAATCTGAGTCGATATCAAGCAGTAAATACAGGCTTTTATTCTGAAAAACATTTTCAAACATTTCTGACTGCATCAGCTTTAGTTTACTTTAATAACAATATTTCTAATAATAATAATAATAATAATAATGATTTCATTGGGCTCTTAAATTTGAGCTGAAATGGATTCGTTGGAATATTTCAGTTTTCCCTCTCAGCGTCAGATGGAAGCTGCAGAGGAGGTCAAAATATTCAGCCCAAAAAATAAAACCCTCCAAAATGTTCCAGACAGTCTGGATGTCTCATGTTTTACAGCTTCAGACTGGTTCCTGTTAATCCGGTGTCACACCGGATCTGGGGGCGCCTCAGAATCTGGTGTGACACCTGAACCGGGTCGGATACCCGGGTTGGATGGAACCATCCAACAACTGCAGAGAAGAGGAAATGTTTCAGACAAATCTGGAAGACGTGTTTATACGTAAAGCAGTGGATCATTTTTCAGAAGCTGAATTTCTGACGTCAGATTCTAATTTTTGGAGCTTGTGGACGACAGACTGCTGATGGGAAAGTTTGGGTTCTGATCCAGAGATTAATTGATGTGATTGGTGAGAGTGAGCGATGAGTTCAGGGACAGTCTGTGAACTTGAGTGCTGTGATGGGAACAGAAAGATGAGATTCCAGGTTTGCTCAGTGTTTCTCCTCTCAGTGTAACGGAGACTGACGGTGTGTGTGTGTGTGTGTGTGTGTGTGTGTGTGTGTGTGTGTGTGTGTGTGTGTGTGTGTGTGTGTGTGTGTGTGTGTGTGTGTGTGTGTGAGTGGAGTCAACAGTTGGGATGTGTCATTCCGTACTAAAACATGCAGAACACAGAACATTGAACACGGATACTGAACAGCTGCTGATTCTTTTTTCTGGGTTTTGTTGGGTTTTTCTGGCTACACAGAACACGACGGAACCAATCGCACCAGGTCGGACATATTGCTTTAAACCACCAAAGTCTGTATATATGTCATGCATGCCACATAGATGATATTATGTTTATACAAAAATAACACCAACGCCTATAACTGGCTATCATAGTAATTACAGAAACTAAAACTTTCAGTCTTTTTTGCAACAAAGTTCAAACAGAGAACCGGATTCCTGCCTCCATATTTAAATCTGATATATATTCGTACATATCGGAGATAAATACACACGGAATGTAAATGTGGCTTCCAGCTGCGATGTTCCAGTTCGTTTTGCAGACGATGAGCAGGGTCGTAACGGAAGAAGCTCCTTCATGATGGAAAACAAAGTTCTGCTGCTGCAGGGGCGTCCGGGATGAGGTCCAAGCAGCCGGCCCCCCCGCGGAGCCACTGAGGCTACGGCAAGAGCAGAGGGACAATCCTGAACCAGGCCGAGGGAGGGGGGGTCAGGGGGATGGAAACGACTTTGGCAGAACAATCTTAAAGCTATGCTGGGTGATGATTGGCTGATTGGCCGCTCTCCCACTTCCTGGTTCGCCTCATTCAGTATGGGACATTATTTACACATGCGCCACCTGCTGGTCAGGGGCAGGAGTTCAGCAGGAAGAGGAAGTGATGTCAGAGCTTGAACAGTCCCGCCCTTTCCACAGTAGGCTGAAAGTCAGGCGGAGCGCAGCGGCACCTTGTGTCCTGCTCCAGGCTCCAGAACCAGGCGCCGGACCGGAGAAGACTCAGCTCTAACTGCTGCAGTCAGAATCTACAGGATGGATAAGTCTGAGTTCTGGAAGAACCTCTGGACCCGGGCCAACCCGGTTCAGGTTTTTTCTGAAATTCTGTTCTCAGATCCATCTGGTCTTGGTTAATCGTCTCCGTGTTGAAACGGATCAGAGACCGAACTGAGTGTTTGAGACGAGGCTGAAATGTGGTTGGGTCTGAACACTAACCTCAGTAGTTGGTTATCGTAGGCCCGGTTCTGACCCAGAGTCCCACAGAGGCTGTAAACGGATGACCGACCCAACCGGCGCCGAGCTCTGGATGAGGGGCGGAGCCTGGAGCCGGACACAACATGATCCAGTGAAAAAACAAACCCAGAAGTTGGAGGAATAATGATACATTCCTGTTTAATGTTGGACTCAAACCAAGTCAGAACCGTTACAACAAAGAAACCAAACTGGAGCCAGAGGGGCTGATGGGAAGTGAACAGCCAACAGGAAGTAAACAAGTCATTGCAGGTTTGGGAGCCCTAACGTCAGGTGACTCGACGCCACACGTGGCAGAAACATTGGGAGCTGTAAAAACAGAGTCCACGGCAGATTCCTATCATTCAGGTTCTGAACGCTCACCAAACTCCTCAGCCTGTACACAGATTCATACATCTGCAAAATATTAAAAAGTACTCAATATAAAAATACAGAAGAATTGTAAAAAATGAACAAAACATTGAATTTTATATGAACACCATGCAAGAAAGGTTTCCTACTCAGTTAAACAGTAAGATTGAGGAGAGGAACAGATGAGGGGGTCAAACCGCTTCTCATGTAAACATCGGAGAGGTCCTTCAAACACGGTTCGGCAGTGACAACTGAAGAGTTTCTCCTGGCTTTTTGGTCGTGTTTGGAGGGCAGGGTGGGGCCTCTGGAATAATGGCGGAAAACAACATCCTAGAAAATATGGCTCTGAGTACTTAGAAAAAGCTCGTCGAGGGGAAAAGACTAACCAAGTCATGGAAAATATGGCAGTAGTAGCACGTCGCCTCCGTCAGGCCGACGGCTGTTTGAAAGGATTGGACGTGCCGCTGCGGGAAGCGGCGGGGACACAGTGGATTCAACTCTATAGGCCGACTGGTGACATCATCAGTCTCCTATAAACCTCGGCGTGGCCTCCACACTAACGCCTGTCCAACACAGCAGGGCAGAGCGGTGTCGCCGGGGTAACGGTGACGGTGATGAGCAGACGCCGGCTCTGCTGCTGGCCGTGTGATGTCACTGACAGCTCTTCGAAAATTCAGACAAACGAGGGAAGAGAAACGACGGCAGGCGACTCAGGAGCTCCAGGAACGCTCAGCGGCGAGCGACCAGGGAACGCCCAGCGCGACCAGGGAACGCCCAGCGCGACCAGGGAACGCCCAGCGCGACCAGGGAACAATCGGAAGCCCATTGGCAATCAATCTGCTAGTGTCTAATGGCAAACAACCCAAGAGCACCTGATGACGAGCGACCAGGGAACGCCCGGCGGCGAGTGTCCAGGGAACGCCCGGCGGCGAGTGTCCAGGGAACGCCCGGCGGCGAGTGTCCAGGGAACGCCCGGCGGCGAGCGACCAGGGAACGCCCGGCGGCGAGCGTTCCAAGAGCTCCTGGCCTGCGGACGAGGGACCCAGGATCTTGTAGCTGCAGACACTGAGCCGACTGTCCATTACTGACTTGTCTGTGTCTGCAGCCGCTTGCTGACTCTGTTCATGGCTCCACTTCCAGTGAACTTCCTGCATTGATCCAACCAACGGATCAGTACTGCAGTCTGCTTGTTCTGAATGTTTAAACTCCGTAGTGTGATGACGGGGGAGCAGAGGAAGCTTCATGCAGCTGCCTGAGGGGGCGGGGCTTCTGTGATGGAGAGGTGGAGCTCCAGCCAGGCCTCCGTCATGCGAAGCAGGAAAAGAGGCCTCTATGTTTCAGTCGGGGCAAACGCTAAACACGCTGGTGTTTGAAATCATTTCTGATTTTTTTTTATCTTTAAAGGGGCATTATGTAAAATTTTGAGCTGTACATCAAGTTATGATGTCATTACCCGGAGTGTTGCCTTGATTCTTTCATGCATTTTTGAGAAATCCTTTAGTCTGCATGGCCACCGCTCTATGTGAAGAAGTGTGTCGTTTAACTGAGCGCTGCTTTTTCCACGCAGAGCTGCAGCCTCTAGTGGAAAGTGTCACAAAGAGCAGGAGCCTCTGCAGGTGACAGAGTCCCAATTTCAAGGCGTTAAATTGTAAAGAAATTTATTTTCAGTCATGTTTGATATATACAGCATTTTTAGAACTGAAGGTACAATAGTTACTTGACTGTGCTATGAAATGGCACTATGTGCCTGGAAAATACATAATAATATCCCTTTAAGTTTAACCTGATCCGGTGCAGCTCAGACGGGCCGACCGGCGCCGATGTCCCCGCCGTGCGGCGTCACAGGGGAGGGAACAAAACGATACGGTTAGTGTTTAATGCGACGGTAGTGATCAACAGAGCCAACCATGTCGTGGCAAAACGGCAGAAGATCTGCCGGATGTTTCCTTCAGGTTCTCCGACGAGGGACAGACAGGAAGATCATGGAGCTCTGAACAGAGACGCGTCCAAACAGCTGGACTCACGGCCGACATGCGACTCAACAGGAAATCAAAACATGCAGAAGGTTAAGACAGACGCTGCGGATAAACCGGGGCGGGGGAAACAGAACCCGGCTCAGACAGGACGAGGTCGGAGAGCGGGTCGTCTCTGGATGCTGCCGTGTTGGGTAGCAAACAAACTGCCTTCCCACGATGCACTGCAGTATGCAGAGGTGAAAAGGGGAGGAAGATTTTTATCAGTGAACCAAGGGAGTCTAAACGAGAAGCAGGTGTTCCTGGTGAGGAGGCTCCGCCTCCAGCTGATGGGATGATGGAGGTGATGGAGGAACAAACTGAACAACATCACAGTCAGGATGGAGACGGCGAGGATGTGTGCTGATGAGAGGGTGAGTCATGATGCCCCTCCTCAGAGCAACAACCCAGCTGGTGGCGGTGATGAAGAGGAGGGGAAGGAGGAGGAGCTCCTTGCTGCCAGGTGCTTTTCCTTTGCCGAGGATCAGGGAAGTTCCTCGATCGCGTCGCTGTTCTCCTCAATGGTGCTGAACCGAGGCGCCTCCTCCTCAGAATGCGTCAAAAACTCAGGATGGGCCATGAAACTATGGATGGAGCTACGGGAATGTGGACTCTCCAGCTCGAAGATGGAACTACGGAAAGCGTTCACCACCTTAATCTGAAACAAACAGAGAGGACACGTCAGGAGCAGGAAGATGATCAGGAATAACACCGATTTTAACGGGCAGCGGGACTGATGGGACATTCATGGGACTGATGGGACATTCATGGGGCTGATGGGACATTCGTGGGGCTGATGGGACATTCATGGGGCTGATGGGACATTCATGGGACTGATGGGACATTCATGGGGCTGATGGGACATTCGTGGGGCTGATGGGACATTCATGGGGCTGATTGGGGAGGATCATGGGATGTGGGGATGCATCCGGATCTGGGCAGGGAGATGCAAAACCACAGATCACAACAATTACAACAAAGGAACAATAACTGCAAAGTTTGGAGAAAAACCATGAAAGACTCTTAAACACAAGAGGACCAAAGATGCTCATCATGTTGGAGGCAGCTGAATATGGACGGACACACACACACACACACACACACACACACACACACACACACACACACACACACACACACACACACACACACACACACACACACACTCTTAACACCCCATCACACCACAGAGGACGCTCCTGTCTGCCTTCCGCATAAATGACCCGATCTCCATCACTGCTGCAGAACCGGGACAATCGCTACCACAACATCACAGCAACAACTGAGTCAAAGGGTCACCAAATCTCATGCAACACTAAGCAAACACTCCATCTACACTCATAAAGATTCATTCATGAAAGTTAAACTGACAGCATGACCTACTTTCTGATCAGTTTGGCTAATAATAATAATCACTGAATAGAGTATTGAAGCTTCATTCTCAGAAATGTGTTTATCTTTACTTATGGAAAAGATAAAAAAGCTTCAATTACAAAAGCATTACAACACTCCATTCTGATGCAGTAGGATAGTTCACACCCTTGATCCCAGCCAAACTATTCCAACCAGGAGAGCATTCAAACTATTCCTCATATTTAGAGCCCATATTGTTTTCCAACACACCATCACCGATCCTGAGTGACTCAGCAGCAGCGCTTTCATTTTAAAAACTACAGACTTCTCCATGAATTCCACAAAAAGACTCCCAGTTAGAGATCAGGTGGTCCAAACCAGAAAAAACCAGAACAAAGGACTGGGTTTTCAGACTTCCTGAAGTTTAAGGCTTTGTCCACATGTAGTCATTATCTGGGAAAACTGATACATTTTTGTGCATTTTTGCCTTTCATCCACATAAAAACTCAGTTTAATATCAGTAAAAACAATTATTCACAAAAACTCTGATCAAAATGGAGATTTCATAAAACTTTTTAAATAAACACAAATAAAAAGTTAGGATCCCAGATGTTACAGCCTGTGTTTATTAACTTTATGTTCTAATACACAATTTAAAAGCAGTTCAACCTGCAAACCAGTCCACACTGATGATCGGCCGTTTCATTCCTAACAGAAAGCGGAGTTCATTGCTCTACGCTGCCCCCTGTGGGTCTGGGACGTTAACGCTCAGAGCGGATTTGTGCGAGTTAATGCAGATGGAAACTTCTCTGGCATAGAAAACAATGCGGAGAAGATATTTGTTTCGATGGAAATCGGCTCCCTGTGGACAAGGCTTAAATTTCTGTCTGGGATGAAAACGTGGAACGCTCCCGGATCCTGAACAGGATCATCCATTTGACCATAAACCGGGACGGGGCGCTCAGGTAAATCCTGACTAATATCCGGTTCTTTTCTGGGTCAGCACAAACAACTCTGAACAACTTCCAGCGGAGCTGGCGTTAGATTCACAGACCGTCAGGTCAGACCGTAAACGTCATTCCTGTAGCCTTTACTCTGTTGGGTTACCGTGACAACAGCAGCCTCAGAACCAGAAACCAGGGCTCAGTCAGAGGAGGTCGGGCCCCTGCGGGTCACTGGGAGCCTTCGGATAACACAACCCAATATAATCCTGCTCTGTCCTCTGGAGGCCTGTCCTCTGATGAGGCGGCTGCCGCCGATCACCCTGATTTACACGCACCAGCACACACTCTCCATTATAATTAATAACCTGCAGCTCAAAGCTGAATTACAGGAGAACTGCAGCTGAGCGCGCACACACACACACGCACACAAAGTTTTGACACTGCTGGATGTTAAACCATGAGAGACTTGCGGAGCCTGAAGGATTTAAACCCATAAAATGATCTTGGTAACCAGGCTGCTGCCTCTGAGCAGCGGATTTATGGATCGTTTAGTCTGCAGGGCGACCAATCAGAAGCCTTCTTCTCTTCTGTTTCCGACTCAACGGCTGCAAGTCTCACCAGGTCTTCACACCAGTTCACAGGTCAAACGTCCAGAACATGCAGAAGAAACGGCTGAGAGCAAGCTGAAACCGAAAGAGATGAAGCAGAGGAGGCTGTCTGCATGTTCTCTGACCCTTCTATGCCTGGACTCCTGACCTCTGACCCCTGGAGGGATGCTCCAGTTCTCTCAAACTCTTTCTGGGTGGCTTTCCTCCTGCGGAAAGGCTACGTCTGGTTCTGGTTTGACTGTTGCTCATTTTGAGATCTTTGACCAGAACTAAACTCTCCTGACCTCCTGTCTAGTTTGTGATCAGACGAGGACATGCAGACACCTGCCAGGGACAGACGCGGTTTCATGCAGATTAAACAGAGTCCAGCCTGGATGAGGCGCTGTGTGAGCTGGCCTCCAGTCACACTCACTGCCTGCGGCGGAGGAGGAAGCAGCAGCAGGGGCCGGAGCCCCAGCCGAGTTGGTAAGAGAGGAGGAGGAGCTAAGCCCTACATGGGTGGGGCTAGAGAGAGTTTTGGCGGCAGTGGCGTCATTGTGCTGGCTGACGACGGACGGCTGGCGGCGCAGGGCACCGGGCACCGCCGCCTGGCCCGTCTGGAAGGTATAGACCACATCCATCTGGGGGAGGACAGCCACAGTTAGACAGCAGAGACAGAGCAGAGGACAGTAGGACGGAGACACGTCCGCAGAGGTGTTAGAGAGGACAGAGTTAAACAAAGTCAGACCTGAACAGAGTTAGGAGGTGAGGTCAGTGGAAAGGTTCCTCTGGCTCCAGAAATCCACCAGAACTACGTCTGACAACGGATCCGCTGGATTTCTGTCCATCAGCAGAAAAGAAACCCTCCCCTTTTCTGACATCAGAGCCGCACATTTCTATGTAGTTCACTGACATTTTATGATATGATGGATGATTTTCAGACTGTTGAATATAATCTGTAAAGTGTGATTCTCATTTTTATTCAGCTCTCTGCACTGTGATCCATCTTAAACAACACATTCTCTTCAGAAGCTGCTTAATGTTGGTGATGAAGATGGATGGAGTTAAATCAGGAAAATCCTGGTAGCAAACTTTTTAGAGGCTGCAGAAGACCTGAGAACCGGCTGCAGAAGACCTGAGGCTGCAGAAGACCTGAGGCTGCAGAAGACCTGAGGCTGCAGAAGACCTGAGGCTGCAGAAGACCCGAGGCTGCAGAAGACCTGAGGCTGCAGAAGACCTGAGGCTGCAGAAGACCTGAGGCTGCAGAAGACCCGAGGCTGCAGAAGACCTGAGGCTGCAGAAGACCTGAGGCTGCAGAAGACCCGAGGCTGCAGAAGACCCGAGGCTGCAGAAGACCCGAGGCTGCAGAAGACCTGAGGCTGCAGAAGACCCGAGGCTGCAGAAGACCTGAGGCTGCAGAAGACCTGAGGCTGCAGAAGACCTGAGGCTGCAGAAGACCCGAGGCTGCTGCAGCCTCAGGTCTTCTCCCAATCTGAACTGGAAATGTTTAAACCTAACCTGCAGCCTGCAGGTGGTTGAGCTTTTTGCTGACTGTGAAATGTTTAGTGCTCTTAGTTTCCCCTAAATTAATTTTTCTGAAAAATTTGAAAGTGGTAATTAATTTGGCTGTTTCGTAAAGTTTTGGTTGAATAAAGTTCAACATTTGTGTTGAAGTTTTGGTTCTCGACTGTTAAGTATTCTTTAAGTAGCTAGACGTTTATATTCATGCTCTTATTTTGAAGTGGATGATGATTTACGCATCAGTAATGTTTCCTCTCCTCATAGGATGCGGAGCAGAAAATGACGTTTATTTATCATCTACAGTTTAAAATCTATCCATGTCCTTCATGCTTATTGTGGTCAATATGGCTAAACTAGCAGCAGAGTTAGAAAAAGTCAACTTCTGAAAAACTGAAACCTTTAGAGGAAGATCTGATCCGAAGAAGAGCAACCCGAACAGGAAGGTGTGTAATGGCTGATATGATCCAGTCGAGGGCAAAATGACACATGAGGGTATCAAGATGGCTGAATTTAGTGCTTAAGCGTTAGTGGAACTAATGTTTGTGATTAGCGGTCGGCATAGCTAACCTTTTCCCGATGTTCACCGCTGGATAAGACATTGAGGTTCATGCTGTGAACCTGAGCATCTGATCTGTTCTTCACGAAAGAAAAATGTTTTATGTTTTCACTAGAAATCAGAAAATGAATCAGACTGGAAACCAGGATAAAGTCCTGCTTTGGTTCCCTCCAGGACAAACACCACAGTCCTGAGGAACACCGTGAGTTTGATGTGTGAAGAAACAGAACCATGAGGGAGAAACAAAGATGGAGGCAGAGAGAAGAGGAAGTCATGGAGGAACCGCTGTGATTTAGAGACGCGTTCATCTGAGGGACGGAAGCGGACGGAAGGGAGAGCGCTCAGAGGAACACAAGCAGCAGAAAGAGGAGAAATGTCATTTGGAATGACTGATAAAGTCTCAGCGACGAGGTGCTGCTTGTACCAATTATTCTCCCTCTGTGTTTGACTGCTGAGGCGTCAAGCGGAGCAGCGCCGCCCCGCCGCATTAGGGAAGAGGGCAAGACGAAGAGGAGCATGGAGAGATAAGAAGCTAATTAGCTCGCCTCCCCGTCCTGCCGTCCTCCCGTCCCAGCAGGACGATCGTACTGATACACGACAACAAGAGGAAACGCTTCCTCATTTCTCAGGTGAGCGCTTCGACTGGATCTCTTCTCTCTGAAACATTCCGACCTGTTGGGCTCCTGGTGCCGATCGAATCCTCCTCAGTGGAAGACCAGACAGACAGGGTTGGCTTATTCTGGGCTACCGCTGCAGTTAGGCTGCTGTAGGACTCTGGTTCTTTCTCCTACTGCTCTCCATCGATGGATAATCTGCAGCTGCTGCCATTAGCGCTGTTCTTCCTAGAGTTTCTATAGTCGATTCCTAAATGGCTAGTTTTCTGAAAGCCCAGTTAGAACCAAATGATTAGAAGCCTAGAGAGCATGAAGGCATTTTATCTATCATGATTTCATTATATTTCTGCCAACAGAAAGCCTGCCATCCACTCATTAACTAATAAACCAGATGCTAATCTGTCGCCTTCCTGTTGAAGAACGGAGATTTTTTAGGAGCGCAGTGCGTTTTGATTGGTCCTGTTCCCCATGAGCCCGCCTCCAGCTCATGATAAGAGCAACTTTATTCATTCTGGTGCAGCAGCAGGCTGGTGCCGAGTATCACCAGTACCAGTGAAGCACTGGAAAAGGCTGCTGTGTCTTTAAGAGGCACTGATGGAAAACAGAAACAGCTTTGAGTTTCTGGTTCTGCTGGAGGTTTCTTTCTGCTAGCAGGGAGTTGTTCCTCCCCACCGTTACCATATGCTTGCTGAGGAGTCTACGCTGCTTCAAAGGCGCTGGGCTTAATAAGACTGATCCTGTTTTACCAACCAGTTTATTAAATTGGATCTGACTGGCTACAATGTGTGTACTGACTTTTATTAGTGTTAAATAGATTCTATTGTTTTTATGTTATTTATTGATGATGTGTGTAACAGAGTCTCTCTTGTAAACGAGTTTCAACAGATTTTCCTGTATAAATAAACAATTAATAAAAAACAAAAATAAAAAACAATTGGGACTGAAATAGGAGTTTAAATGTGTCGATGCGACTGGATGGATCTTAATTGATCGTTTCCAGTTAATTGATGCAGAAATGAATCAGCAGCAGTGATAATTTACACACTGAGCTGCTTCTGTTTACCCAGAAGAACTACAAACTGTGTGTGTGTGTGTGCGCGTGTGTGTGTGCGCGTGTGTGTGTGTGTGTGTGTGTTGGCTGCTGCTACTGAACGTGGGTGTTAGCATCAAGGCTAATGAAGCCAACAGGGACAGAATGGACCGACTGGACATGTTGATGCTCAGTGTGTGTTGATCTTGTAGGAGGATCACACACACACACAACGTGCACACACACACGCCATGCCAATGTGAGTAAGTGTTGCACTAACTAGAGGATAACTGGTCCTGTGGTCTGTCGGAACTGGTTCAACTGGTAACCAGTTGTAAACCAGACTGGTGTTAGCCGGAGTGTCTGTGGCTGTCAGCGGGTCGCCTGCTGCTGTAATTGGAGGTTTTAATGAAGAGGTTCTGGGCTGTGGATCTGCAGCAGAGTGTGAAATTAACAGAACCTCGGTCTTGTCGCTGAAGACAGGAGACACTGTGAAGGCGACACGCTGCCCAGTTCAGCAGAGCTTTGATGTAAGGAGTAAAACCAGTTTGAACCGGGACGGTTAGCGGTACCTGGGTCTGGATCCGGTTGAGCCCTCGGAACCAGAGGATTTGACCTCGCCGCAGCTCCATCTCTGCGTGGTCGATCTCGTCCGTGTCCTCCGTCAGATCCTCGTTGTGGATCTCCTCCTTGGTGATGCCGTGGCCCGCTTCCTTCAGGAACTTCAGGTGGTGGGTCGGGATGGCCGAGATCAGCTGAGGATGGGAGAACAGCTTACTTCCCACTTTCCAGAACATCCTGCCAGTTTGGACTGGTTTAGCCCAGTTCCACCAGCAGTGGAGGAGTTTCAACATTTAGTCCATAGTTTGAATAATTCTAGTTTCTATGTTTGTTGTTGGCAGGCCTGTCACAATAACGATAATATAATATAATATAATATAATATAATATAATATACCTGTAATATAATATAATATAATATAATATAATATAATATAATATAATATAATATAATATAATATAATATAATATAATATAATATAGCAAGAATAGATTCTTGAAGATCAATAAATTTTAATGAACATTTAACTCTGGAACTGCAGGACATTTTAAACATCCATTTACCATTTTGTTTATCTTGATGTGTTTCTTAACCGAATTTAGATTTATCACAATAACAATAAATTCCAATTAATGATGTTTAAAACTCCTAAAAGTGTCTGCATTGTCAGGATTGTTAATTTTACTATTTTCTCAATTTTTTTGTTAATGAGAGTATAAATATCCCCAAATTTGAAAATGTGATTAATACAGTTACTGTGTGCAGTTTAATGATACAAATCACACTTCTTTATCTAACTGGTATCCTAAAAATAATTTTCAAGATTAGTAATAATTGAGCTCTGACTGAAGTTGCTTAAAAAATTAGTAATAAATGGTTCTTATTGTCACTTTTATATTTATCACAATAGTACCACAAAATAAAACTTTAAGTCCATATTGGCCACCTTTATCTAAAATAAACAAAACAACAGAAACAACAAATAAAATGAATTATAAAAACAAAATTGTTTAGTTGAGACCAAAACACCAAACTTAAGACTTTAATCATTCAGTTTTTGGTGAAAAGAGAGAAACAAAATGCAAATGTAAATCATTGTTTTAAATCATTGAGTTTGTTTTAATTTTGTGGTTAATTAATTTCTTGCACAGCTGTTTGGTTCGATCCAACCAGCTTTCATCTTTACCTCAGCGCAACGTTTGAGCCAGAGAGCCACCAACCCACAGAGGGACTGATGTTGCGGCTCGTTCTCCCTTGCAACTCGTAAACACGAGCTCATTGCCATGCCGATGGTTGCTACGGCAACGTTGCAAATTTCCCCTGCAGGTGGGTGGAACTCACCTGTCCCCACAGCAGCTCGCCCATTCCCACGAAGACGCACCACAACCACTGGTCGATGGTGAGCGGCGCGCAGGAGAACGGCTTCCCTCCGAACTGAACGATGATGATCTGAGCAGGAGAGAAAGAAACGGACTGTTTTTCAAACATCACAAGCTGTTTGTCCTGCTCACCACCTGAATGTGGGTCAGAGCCTTCCTGTTCCATTTCCACCTGGAAACAGATCCAGAAAACAACGGCTACCAGACGGCAGTCAGCACCTTCCAAAGCATCAGACTGTTTGGACATATTCTGGTTATTTAAATGTCTGTAAACAGTTTTTGTTTAAAGACTTTAGTTGAATGATTTTCACTGTCACTTTCATATATTTTGGATTACTTCCTATATTTTGTACCTTTTTGTTCTTTTTGACCATCTCAGTAGGTCCATCTTTCTGTTTATATTTTGGGGTTTAGTTTGAATGTGGGAGTTGAGGGCATCTAATTTTCTCTTTTTCTTCATAGAAACTTAAAAGCGGATGAACAACAGAAAGTTATTTTTATTTAAATAAAAAGAATGCTTAGACCCACATTTTGGACTTAATATGATGATGATGATGATGATGGTACCTGCAGGGCGAAGGTGCCCAGGACCACGCTGCAGAAGATGGGGTTCTTGTACACGCCCTCGAACACGTTCCTCTCGCCGTGGATCTTCCTGGCGTTGATCTCATTGAAGAGCTGCATCATCACAAACACGTTGAAGACGATGGTGTAGTGTTCAGATGGCGGGGAGTGCAGCGGAGTGTTGCGGCCGCTGTCGATGTTGAAGAACTTTTCCCCTGAGAAATGACCAGAAGCTGTAGCTACAACCTGCACGCTGTTAGCATTAGTTAGCATTGAGCTAAGCTCACCTGCAAACAGCAGAGTGAAGATGATGATGAGCTGGAACACGGCGTGGCCCAAAATGTTCTTCATCATGGTCCGGGAGATGAGGGGCTTGTCGCGGCCGTAGGGTTTGCGTAGCAGCAGCGACTCGGTGGGCGGTTCAGTGGCCAGGGCGAGGGACGCCAGCGTGTCCATGATGAGGTTGACCCACAGCATCTGCACGGCCTTGAGAGGGGAGTCCTGCAGAGCGGAGCGCCCGTTAGCTCTGAGCTCAACAATAACATAACTTTTAAAGCCGTCCTCTGGGTTTCCAGTTAAAACCACGTCTGTCACCATGGGAACCGACAACAAAGTCTCACCATCTTGCTAATTTTAGGCTCAAATCAATTTTTTTCCCATATGGCGCTGTTTCATATCTTTTCTCCAACACAAATAAATTTCCTTCCTAGCAATTAGCCATTAAGGAAATGTCTAAATCCTCTGCACCTTTGCTATGTGATTAAAGGAACTGTGAGTTGTGATGTGGCAAAAGGTAAAAGGTCATGATTTGATTAGTCGTAATAAGTGATAAACCAATTTACCGTATGATAACTTATAACAAACTTCCATTCTATTCTATTTATTGTTTTTCTTTTCTGTCTTTCTACTTAAACTCTTCAGACTGTTTTGGTCTCAACTCGTCTATTTTTGAAGGATAATTTTGTTTTCAGACACTTCATTATTCATTTTATTTGTTGTTTTGTTTATTTATTTTGGATATTTAAAATTTCTTCCAGCTCCAGTGTATAATGCTCATTAGAATTGAAAGTTTATTGATCTTTAGATTATTTTGCCATTACTATTAGAAAATTTGAAAATGGTCTCAAAAGAACAAAATTATCATAAATTGCAATAACTTCTGGGAAAGTTTGTCGTAGAGTAAATTTTGTTATTGTGCCAGGCCAAGATCATAAATTCAGGCTAAAACAACCTGATGTTCAGCTTTTAAATAACAGCAGAAGAAATAAAATCATTTTATGATAGTGACTCACTGCATGTGGAGGCCATCTTGGTGCAGGAGCTTGTGTGTTCACGGTGAGGCTGTCACTATCTGGTCACATTATTTTACTTCGTTAACACCCCCCACCTCCAGATTGTTCAACACAGGCCGACTCTAATGATGCGTGTCAACATGCCGGTGGCTCAACACGCACCAAGCACCGCCGCTGCTGATGGGGGAAAATCCAAGCCTGTAGACCTGCTGAGTTCCTGTTTTATTTCAGGACCGCGGATGTGACAGGTTGCCATGGTTTCAGGCTGAATCCCGGCCTGGCTGATGCTGCCGGTGCTGCAGAGCGGTTAGTTATCACTGTGCCAGCTGTGAGGTTCTTAATTAACACACAGCCTCCAGATGTTCTGCTCTGCTGCGGTTCAGGAGTTCAGCTTCCTGGTCGCATCACTTCCTGACACGATGAAGACGACCAGAAACTATCATCTTCTTCAACGTTTTAGTCAGAGCCCTCTTCCAAGGAAATCACACAATTCAATCAAAAAGCGACAAATTCACTGATGTGTTGATTAGCATCTGATTCGCTGGCTGGAATTACATACAAACATTTTTATTAAATCAGTTCAAACTGGAGTGGTTCAGGGTTTTTCATTTTTGTTTAGTTTTATTTTGTTGAGGTTTTGTTTGTCTAATTCAGTATTAGAGAGTTTGACAGTTTTTAGTAGTTAAATATTTTAGTTGTAGTTTAGTTTTTATCATTAATAGTAGTAGTTTTAATTTTTTCATACTTAATTTAATTTTGAATTAAACTTTCAGAAGCAGAATTCACCTAAAGATTGTGATTACGTAAACATCGAGTGGATAATGAACACCCAACAGAAAGTTGTTTTCTCCCAACCTTTAGTGTTGCCATTTTGTGGATTTTGGTAAACGCCGTAATTTGCCGACAGCAAAAAATCTATTTCACATCAGTTCAAAAAGCTAATAGCTATCATAAATAATAAATAGCTTCAGAAACACGAAAAAGAACATTACATGTACAAATTCAGAACGCTTTAGTTTTATAAATGACATAGTCCCAGTTAGTTGTAGTTTTTCCCCATTGATAACCGTTTTTATTTATTTCAGTTAATGAAAATATGTTAGTTATCTGTACTAACCTTACTTCTGTACTCCGTATCGACCTGAAACTGATTTATGACTCTGGTTTGTACCAGTGGGTCAGGAACCTGGGGCCATCATATATTGGCCTGGAGAGGCGGATGGTTACCTGGGTGATGCAGGCGCCGGTGAAGGCCACGATCACGGCCACCACGTTGACGGTCAGCTGGAACTGCAGGAACTTGGAGATGCTGTCGTAGACGTTCCTGCCCCACATAACGGCCTTCACGATGCTGGTGAAATTATCGTCAGTCAGGATGATGTCGGAGGCCTCCTTGGCCACGTCGGTACCGGCGATGCCCTGCAGGTGATACGCAGGATGAGCTGCACATCTCTGCAGGATGCTAACAGAGCCCACAAAGTTGATGAAAACAGGAAGGAGCCTTAACGAAGGCATCCTGGACAGAGGATGAGTCAGCAGAGGTCTCCCTCTGATTGCTTGGACCTTGGCTCGACAGTCTGTGGTACCCCATGGTGACCCCCACAGGGTTCCCATGGCTCAATGCCTTCTCTAAGTCTGCAAAGCAAATGTAGACTGGATGGGCGAACCTTGAAGACTACTGTTGGAAATTTACCACTGATGCCTGTTGATGAATTTTAAACACATAGCTGGATTCTTAATAGCAGTCCTTTGCTGCCATCTGCTGGTCAGTGATATTATGAGTCTCTTCAGGATTTTTTATTATTAATGATTTTGTGGCACCTTTTCCAAAAAGTTGCAAATCTTTTAGCCTTTATATTTGACATAACATGATTTTACAAAAAAAGTTTAAATTCTTGCACATAACTTTCCCTTTCCTTGTCTTTTCTTATCAGCTTATAATCCCTCCTTACCTGAGAAAACCCTGCATCATCATCATCATCATCATCATCAGCCTCACCATCCTGCTGCTGGCCTCTGGTCTAATGTCTCCTCACTGACTCTTTGCTCTTCTAGTGTGACAATAAAAATGTATTTTAAATATGTGAAAAGAAACAGTGAGAACAACTTCTGTAGAGATATTAAAGCTGATGAGGAGTATTCCTGGAATTAACTAAGTTATAAGGGATGTAAAATAGGTCAGGTCAACATTATAATATTTTTAACTATATTTATATTATATACCTCAATGGATCATCATTTAGCTAACACTGTCTGAATGCAACAGGGTTAATCAACTTCCAAGGCTTGTTTGGAAGAAGTTTAAAGATCCCACAGAAAATCAGAAAATGTCTACATCTTAACAACTGGTTAAACACCTGGGACAGCTGAAAGAGTTCAGGGGTCATGTCCCAGTCATACTCTGTGTTTGTTTAAACAATAGAAGCAAATCCTGCAGCACATTTTAATACAGTTTAGTGTCACACCTGCTTTCATATTGTCGGTTTGCCTTTCAGGAGACGTGAAACAGGCAGTTAAATCACAAGGGGGCTGCAGGGATTGGTCAAAATTCAGCCGAGTTGCAGTGACTGGTCAGAAAAGGAGGACATCCTGAAATATATCCGATTGCTCAAATTTGTAGAAAAATTGCAATTCTGGGCAAAATTTGTGAATGATGAATTTGCATTAAAGGTTGTTCTAACTTTGGGTCAGAACATTAGATCCAGCCTGGATGCTGGATGGACCAGTAGTTCTGTGAAGCTTTAGGAGCCTAACTGGTGCGAATGTGGAAACTCCTCATGAATCCCAGGAATCTCTGATCTGATCTGAAGGAGGAGGAGGAGGAACCCTGCAGGCAGGAGAGAATCCAACCTCAACATTTATTGATTCATAACTCCCAGCAGCCTCCATGAATCCAAGACGCCTTTCATTTTCCTCTTTGGCTGCCGGAGCGGAGAAGCTCCAGCTGGGATTGAGACGATGTGAAGGAAACGGTTACCATGGCAAAGCCAACGTCGGCTTTCTTGAGGGCAGGGCCATCGTTGGTGCCGTCTCCCGTCACGGCCACCACCTGTCGGGTTTCTCCCACTGTGCTGTCGATGATTCCTGACACAGAGGAGCAGAAGGTGAGGAGGAGCACCTGAGGAGGAAGAGGATAAGCAGGAGGAGCAGCTCACCTTTAACCAGGGTGTGTTTATCCGTCGGCGATGAACGCGCCAAAACCCGAAGTTTGGGCCAGACTTTGTCCAGACGGTCTTGTTCAACCTTAAAACCAGATTATGGCTATAAATAACAATAATAATGGTAACTTAGTTTATTACAGAGCCCCATAGGGGCCTGGAGGAAAATATTTATTTGCATTTACTTTTGCGTTCCCTCTCAATATGTTTACTGCAATATGTGCTGGTCTATTTTGTATACAGTCACAAATGTCAATTAAAATTTTCAGATGTATACACATATAAAGAGCCTCAGTGAAAACGTGTTTATTATTAACTCTTTGGTGCTAAAAACTGATTGAAAATCGATTTATTCACTGCATGTTTATGTCTGTTTGTATGTGGTTGAGAAGAAAATGGCCCTTTAACCATTTAGATCAACGAAAGAGACACAATCAAAACTGTCATATGACTCATTGTCCCACAATAACACTCGCAAACAGTCCAAATAGTTTGGATGTCTTTTTTTCTTCTTTCCTACTTATGCAAAGTGTCTGTTTAAGACTTGTGGTGCATTTCTATCCTGACAGAAAATATATAACACTTCAGGTATTTCACAACAAGATATAATATGCATGGGAAAACCTCACGAAAACCTTACATAATAGCAGAAAGTACGATGGCCACCGTTAGGAAGGCTTATAGTATTCAATTATGCCACATGAACTAATCAGTACATTACTGCGAGGGAAAGCAAAAGAAAAAAATTCCCCATGATTTTGTGTTTTTGCAGAGGTCAGGCTAATTACACTTCAAACGCTCCTTCAGCTTCAATCAGCAGCTTTCATAGCTGCAGAAAAATGGCTGTGCTTCCAAAATAAGAAAAACTATAGAATTCTTTTACTTTTATTTAACTTATTCTGTCTATAACAATTTATGTTTGATACATTTTTAACAACAGTAGAAATAATTATTTATGTCCTCAAGTCTGGTTCATTTTCCAACTTCTATGTGAAAATCTTCAACCATCTGGTCCAGATAAAACAGAAATATTTTATTATTGATAAAAATATCTGAGTCCACATAAAACGTTTAGATTTTAGTTTGAGCAGCAATTATCAAGAATGAGAACTTTACTGAAAAGTTTAGGGTAATAAACCCAGTTTTTATAAATACATAAAGTTTTGTTTTAGCAGACATTTAAGCTTTTCAGTGATCTCTGAGTGCTTTTACCTCTCCCTTGTCGTTCCTGATCTGCGTGTTGAACTCTTTGCCCTCCAGACAGAGGAACTCCTCTCCCGGCAGCAGGATGCCGCACTTGGTGGCGATGGCGCGGGCCGTGTTGATGTTGTCCCCGGTTACCATGCGCACAGTGATTCCCGCTCGCTGGCACTTAGCAATAGCCGCGGGTACCTAGAGGGTTGGAGCAACATGCTGTTAGAGAAAGTGAAGCTTCTCCATCGTGATGCTGAAATATATATAAATATATACAAATGTAGACATGTTGCAAGGTGACGTCACATCTCAGCTCCATGCTGGAGGACAGAAAACTGCTTGCTGACAATGACTAGCATTGGAGTTGTCAACATAACATGTTGACCTAAATGCATGTGTGTTATATATAAAAGGGACAGAGTGCTTTGCTACGAACTGTCAACACTACAACAACTAAATAAAAAGGTCAGGAAAAGGTTTTAATTAAAAAAGGGAGAGAGAAGAAGGTCAGTTATTCTAGCTTGACTTTGACCATCTTAGTATGTAGATGTGCTGCAGAATTTTGTGTGTTTAGCTTCAATTTAAAAAAAATAAGCAAGGCAGCCCACACACCAACTCTCCAACAGATCATCAGCAGAGCAGGTGTTTAAATCAGCCATTGTGAAATAAACAGCCTGAAAACATAAAACTGTAACCGACTGAATGTTCTGTTCTTTGTGTGGGAAATTTTTGCCTGGTTTTTGGTGTTGAATCCTGATACATTAGTGGCATTGTTATTGGTCAGTTGCTATGGCAACAGGTCTGTGTGTAACATAGCAAAGCAGAGATCAGGAAAAAAGAACACAAGAGGTTTTGAGTTGTTCTTCACTGTTATTTCTGTGTTACTTTTCCCTGTGCTGTGATGCACTGGACTAAATTAATAATGCCTTCATCTCCAGGCTTCATTTAGTTAACAGGACATGAAAGAATAATGTTTTAGCCATCTCACCGTGTATTAAAGTGTACATCACCAACTACATAGCTGTAGCATCAACTGCCTCCGGACAGACTAACTTTTGCCAGACAGAAAAATCTGCCTTGTTACTTCAGAAGCAGCTTCTGCTGCTTTTGAAAGAGAACTGAACCAGGGGATTACCTCGGGTCTGACGGGGTCCTCGATGCCCACCACGGCGATGCAGGTCAGCTCATTCAGGATGTCGTTCTCGTTGTCCCAGTTGGGTTCCCCGGCCTCGGCAGGGAAGTCGCGGTACGCCACGCAGATGGTCCGCAGCCCGTCGCATGCCATCGGCTCGATCACCTTCTTCACCATCTCGTCTCGGTCTTTGGTTTTGAATACACGGGGCTGACCCTTGGCATCTAGGATCCGGGAGCACCTGGCGAAGAGCAGAGAGAGAACGTTCAGCTAGAACGCGGGTTTCTCCACCCAGCTGGAGAGCTGAGCGATTCAGTTCTCGGCCCAATCACTGCTGACGGTTTTGTATCTCTGGCCAACAGCCGCCAAGGATTTTGCTTTCTGCTGAGTGGCTGTGATGCGTTTTATTTCTTTGCCAAAGAATCGAAAAGCTTGGAGGCGGCTAAGTACTGTATTGAAATGAAACATTAACAAGCATTTCGTTCTCCCCCCCATCCACCAGAGAGAGTTTCCTTTGCCCAACTGCTGCTGAGCGTTTCGTTTCTGTGTGTAGAGAAACGAAACGAAATGCCGGCCGTTACTGAGCATGTCGTTTCTCTGTCCAACCGCTGCTGAACGTTTTGGTTTTCCCCGCCACGGCTGCTGTCAAACGTTTAGTTTCTCTACTAAGTGGCAGCAGAGCGAAACGAAATGCTCTGCCGGTGCTAAACTGCTGAGAATTTTGTTTCTGAGTGTTTGCTTCTGCGATCTTCCAGATATTTGGAATTTGTTACATGCTTACTTCCTCAGGACGATTTCCGACGCTCCTTTGCTGTACATCCGGAATCCTCCGTCAGCGTTCTGCAGCACCGTGCTCATGGACTTGCGGGAGGAGTTGAATGTGTAAACCTTGTACATCTTTTCCTCTGGGATCTCGTCTCTGATTGGCTGGTAGTCCCTCTTCAGGTCCAGCACCAGGCCCAGCAGGGCACACTCCGTCTTGTTGCCGACGTGGCGCGGGAGGCCGCCTTCCTTCTCTGGAGGCTGAAACAATAAAACGTCAAACACCTGCTCTGCTCTGCGTCTGGTTGTCGTTCTGGAGATGGCGCCTCACCAGGATCTTGGTGGTGTAGGCGGAGTTGACGGAGATGCTGTTGACCAGGGTGTCCAGCGTTCCTGGGCTGATGGCGTCAGGTTCCGGGACCGTCTTGTAGTGCGTGTCTCCGATGTACGCCTGCACCACGGTCATGCGGTTCATGGTCAGCGTGCCCGTCTTGTCCGAGCAGATGGCCGTGGCGTTGCCCATTGTCTCGCAGGCGTCCAGGTGGCGCACCAGGTTGTTGTCCTTCATCATCTTCTTGACGGAATACGCCAGAGAGATGGTGACAGCGAGCGGCAGCCCCTCAGGAACCGCCACCACCAGAACCGTCACGCCAATTATGAAGAACTTGACAAAGTACTGGATGTAGATGGGCGTGCACTCGGCCATCCAGGTGCGGCCCTGGATGGCGAACGTGTGGATGACGAAGTAGAGGATGAGGATGATGACAGTGAGAGCAGACATGAAGAGACCTGGGAGAGGAAACAGAACCGGTAATAGCCCAGGTTCTCAGAACATTCACATCTTTATCAGGTTTTTAAGAGGAATTAATTGAGACGTAATCCATGATAAGTGGATTCTTAAGTTTTCTATTTGTTTACATAAATCCCAGCAGGATTCCACAATTCTTTAAATTTTTAAAGTCACAGATTTTGCAATATTTCATCTTCATTAAAGTTCTATCAAAAAACTATATATAAAAGAAAAGAAGAAAAACAGCAAGCAGGTAAATTGAACACAAGCGTTTTAAAGACCTAAAATCAGAGTTTTTTCCAATGTTTTATAAGCCTGGCGGGCTGCAGGCTTTATTTCCCAGCGCCATGCTGAGAATCGTTTGTTTATTTATTTTGAATAAGGTACTTAAGAGTAACAATGACAGCAGGTTAGGCTAGGTGGCTTATAGTTCGCACATTCAAACAGCACATCAAAAACCTGCACCAAGCTGCAGACATTGAATAAAACGAGATAAACGCCAGAAAAATTAATCTAACAAATAATTTAATTTTACGCCCAAAGAATATTTATTTAAATGTACATATATGCTAACCCATAACGTTCATTTTAGACATTTCTTTAAATTTTTTTACTTTTAAATGTCACTAGAGAGCCACTGGCTGATTAGGATTTAACTGAAGTACCAAAAATCAATATTTATTTTAAATGTATTTCAGTGTGTCTGCCTATTGAAGTTGGTGTCTAAGTATTGCCAAGCATGTGTTCCAATAACATAATTATCAAGTCATATTTGAAACTTTCCGGTCAACTTTGAATATGTTTCTAACACAGACACAGTGGGTCACTGGTGGACTGACCGCTGGAGGTCTGCTCTGGCGCCCCCTAGCATCAGGTTCAGCAAGTGAAATACCTCAACTTTGTTACTCACCACATCGATCACTATAACAGTGATCGTGATCGATGTGGTGTCATAATGATCTGATAAGTTATTGTATAACTTATTAGATCAGGTTGAGGGAGAAGTAAGAACTACTGCCACCTGCAGGTGGGAGCACAAATCACTTAAAAGTGATTTAAATGATTTTGACAATTTCTGATGAAAATTTGCAAAAAACTCACAATTACACATTAAAGCAGAAAAATGCCAGGATCTATTGATTTTGTATGACTTTCTGAACTGAACGAACTGATTCATATAGCTTAATGATTCTGATCAACGCTACAAGAGTTCAGATAGTTTGATCTTCTGCAGCTCAGCCTGGCAGGTTCCTGTTGAGGCGACAACAGGAACAGGCATGATTTTAGTCTAGATTATGCCCTATATGTTCAGAGCTGAAGATAGAACCGAAACATTAAATCGTCTGTTTCTGATTCTGAAGTATCCTCACAACTCGTCCACCGTCCTGCGACCCAAATGTTTCAGTCATGTAACGGTGCATTAGGGTCAATTGAAATGAGACAGAAAACACCTGCAATTTCAGGATGAATCCTGTTCCCAATAGAGAATCCATCTAATAAAACTAAGTGCATTTTGACCCTCGAGCTCAGCAACCAATCAGCTTCTCCGCTGAGCCATTAAAGGAACATTCCCACATTCATGACTTCTATAATAACCCCACGAACACAAATAATGCTCTTGAGAAATATTCCCATTTGTAATGACTTCTTTAGGATATTACTCACATAAAGTGTGATTTCTATTGCCGAAGTGCATTTAGTCATATTTTCAAATTTATTGACACACCTATATTGAAGAAACAGTGGAGAAAAATAGTACACTGCAAAAACGTGGAACATTACCAACTAGATCTTGAGCAAATTTCTTAGTGAACTTGAATTAAGACAAAACTAATTTACAGAGAGATTATCAGAAAGATATAAAAGCTGGTTTTAAGTAAATAATTACTTACTACTGGTTAAAAAGATCTAGTTCCATTGGCAGATTATTTCACTTATATCACTGGAAAATTATCTTGTTATAAGTAAATTTATATGCCAACAGAATTATTACATTTTTTAACAACATTAAGGAATTATTTACTTAACACAAGCTCCTATGTCTTGTAGAAAAAAATATTTGTAAATTAGTTTTGACTTATTTCAAGTGTATTTGGACTAAAAACGAGACTACAAATGGTAAAAATACATGAGACTTGGTAAAAATACATGTCTCTGCAGCGTAAAATGACAAAACAGTTTTAGATTTTATTTTTTTAAGCATCATTATTCTATTGTGACAGCAATAAATCAAAATATTATCATGATAAATTCTTTGTGATAAATGCCCAGCCCTTCTATGTGTGTGCATGCATGCATGTGAGTGTGTGTGTGCGTGTGTGTGTGGACTCCTCACCAGCCTTGCCGATCTGGACCGCCAGCCGTGTCAGCTTGCCCTGCAGAACAGACTTCTCCTTCTTGGTCACGTTGACCTTCTTGACCTGCTTCACCTCCTCCTTCTCCTCCGACTCGGTGGCCTCCTCGCTCTTCAGCGGCTGGATCTCCAGCGCGATGCCGTCCTGGGTCTTGGCTGGTTGGGGCGGGGAGGAATTTCAGGGGAAAACACAGTGAATGACAGATGCGGTGAAGATGAGATGAAAACAAAAATAGGTTTAATTCCATGAAGGAAAGCAGGAAAAGAAGAGAAAATAAATTGATGAGTTGAAATGAATGAGAAAGGAGGAAAGGAGAGGAGGGAGTGGAGAAGAGGAGAGAGGAGAACGTTCAGTCCGGGCTGGAGGAACATGACGGAGACCCGTCAACACGTCCCGCAGCGGCTCTAACCGCGGCCGCGCTGCAACAGGCTGCATTTCCATAAACAAACTTCAGATTTGCATCCTGCTGCATCAGCCGGGAGACGCTCTGCAGCTGGACTCGGCCGTCTTTAACCGGGTCGTTGTGGGCAACCGTCTCCACACAACAGCTCTGTGTTGCAAATGCTTTCACAACACCAAATTTTCTCACTTTTGGTTTCTTTGAATTGGAGGTTCAGAGGGATTTTATGTGACAGATTAACAGAAAGCAGTGAAGTGGAAGTATAATACAAATCTGAAAAGTGCGGAATCTGTGCAGAGGTGAGAGATGTAGACAGGAGGTTTTATCATGATATTTTATATTATTTTGATAACAAGAAAAGTGACAATAAAAAATATTTATTACTTTTTTTTCAGAGAACCGTACGGCTAAGACCTTAAGACACAAACAAACACAAACACTGCTATTGAAATGCAAAGTTTTAGGACACCATTCATGTGTCAAATGTATTGATATTCATTGATCATTAAATATTCAATCGTTATTGAATAAAGTATAATTGAATAAAAAATCTAATTTCTTATTATACTAAAAATGTATTATGATAAATGATAAACAATACGATAAACCCCCAATATGAAGCAAAAACACAGGCACGCCACACTTTTCAAATTTCTGCTGATCAAAACGTGTCCACACTGAGTTTTGTGTTGGTCTGTCACAGAAAAAGCATCAAGTTCAGAGGTGTGAAAACTTTCCGGGTCAGCTGGGGGTTTGTTTACTAAACCTCTCTTGGTTGCAGCTGACCTCTGACCTCCTGCAGAAGCACTGCTCTGACCTGGCTGACACCTTCAGGAAAGTTTAACAAAGTGGGACATTTTAAGGTTTTATCACAGTAAATGCAATTATTGGTTCATATCTGATCATCTCTTGTGTTTTATGAGGAATAAAAAAATTATCAAAAAAATGAAAACAAAAACAGCTGAAACCATTAATGAAGACCTGCCTGGTTGGACATCAGAGGAGAATCCCAACCTGCAGCAGGAGCTTCTGGTAATTAATCCCATACACATCATCATCATCATCATCATCATCATCATCATCATCATCACAGCACAGGACATGTAACATTCCAGATGTGGGAATGAGTCGTGTGTCAAACCAGGAAGCCGTGGAGCTTTATGCACATGGTCCACTCTGACAACAAGCCACAACACTGGACTAACAGGACGGACCCACGGACCCACGACAGAACCAGGAACAGGCGCAGCAAGGCACCATGGGAAACGCACGGCGGTCAGAGGAGGAGGCGTGTCTGACGGGGGGGGAAGCGACTCCACAAACCAGATGAACTCAAAGGATCACCCCGAACAAAATGGAGGAACGACAGCGATGCAGAACAGCGAGGAGGAGGGGGAGAAAAAAGAGAAGGAGAAAGAGTGAATGAGTGAGGACACGCCCACCTGGAAGTGGGGATGAGAGCAGAACCAATGCTACAGAGGTCCAGCAACACTGGAAGGGTGCAACTCCCACAGACAGGTCCATTTCAGACCAGAACCAGTTCAGCGGAACCGGTTCAGAGAGGAACCAGGTCAGACTGGACCAGAATCAGTTCAGACCGGATCCGGTTCAGACCAGACCGGAGCTGTTCCCATGCTGCTGGGACCAGTGAACCCAGAACTCCTCAGAACCTATCCTGACGTGTGGATCTGGACCAGGTTTTCCTCTCGCCGGCCGTTGTCAGGACGACGATGGGATCAGAGCCGATGATGCGTGAGTTCCTGCGGCATGTCTGCAGCAGATGCTGTGACGGCAGGAGGCCGGCAGCAGGGCGGCGCCGCAGAGGAAGCCGGACATGTGTTGGATCACATGGAAGATGGAGGACAGTTGGCGCATTCTGGACGACGACCCGATGACATCATCACCGCACGCTGTCAGATAGGAATAGGAACGCGGAGCCTCGACCCAGACCTGATCGATTTATCGTTTCAGAATCACTTTTTATTGTTTCATTTAATCTAAAGTGGCTTAGATCACGGAGAGCTAAACGTTTCCGTGTCGACGACATGCAGATCATCTCTCTGTGGAACCAGGTCCATAAATGGTTTGGAGCTGAAACACTTTGAGTTCCTGGTCTGTAGGAACCATGCAGTGATCTGCTGACTCAGTGCTGCAGAACCAGAACCAGAATTTAGTTTCTCTGCCTGAAAGCCTGAGATGTTCAGAACTTCCACGTTCCTATAAATCAGAACTGAAAACATGTTTTAATGTCGGGTTAAAGGTGCTGGTAACCCTGAGCTCATCATCCTAACAGGAAGAGACACACAAGCGGCTGAGAATCATTTTACATGAAACCAGTAAAAGTAACAACATCAAAACGATTGGCTGATAAGATGTTACTTTTATTTGTATCCAGCAGTTTCCTGATGAAACCTGTCGCTGACTAAAGCTGCAGTAACTTTTGGAACAAATATTTTTTTTACATATTTGTTTAAACTGTTTCCATGCTGTGACAGTTTGGTATGAGACAGATAATTTGTGAAAAAGTCGGGCTCCTTTGTAGTTAGCTCCTCCCAGTGCTAACTACAAACATCCAGTCAGAGCGATGAACGATGAGCCAATCACAAACTTGTTGGGCGCTGCTCATCCTTCATCTCCCATCCTCCTTTGCTACGCTACAGCTTTTCCCCATCAGCAGATTCTGTTGTGAATGCTAATGCTAGTTAGCATATCCACCAATGGTGGCAAATAAGCAGATTTCCGCTAACAGTGATTTGTCTTTCCACCATTAGCACATTTAGCAGTGAGTACATGAGAATGATTGACAGCACTACGACTGGCTGTTTTTGGTCAATAGTCGCTCTGGCAGGAAGTGGAGGAGGTTGATGTTTTCACAGATTATCTGACTCATAACAAACTAAAGCAAAATGGAGACAGTTTTAAAAAACATACATTTTGTTCTTTGAATGGCGGGTCAGCGTCATCATCAACTTTACCATATCATTATTATTCTGATGATGAAGATGAATCTTAAACCTCTTGTTTCATCATGACTTTATGTTGCAACATTAATCACATGAGCGGCTGGAGGAGGTTTCCCTCCATGCTGAGCAGATGCTGCATCACCTTCCGGCGGTGGCTGATAGATTCATGATTATCATTTTTATTTATGACAGAAATTGCTCTGATCCGCACCAATCCAGGTGATCTGGTCCGAACCGTCGGCCCACTACAGAAAACATTCCTGATTCTCTATCGCAGGTTTCCCTGCTGCCTCCTTAAAAATCAAGCTTTTAGGACATTCCCACAGCTGTGGTGGTTACCACGGCAACAGTGGCCGTTACAGGTGAGAGTTGCACCCTTGGACAGGTAAAGCAAAGCGAGAGATCGTCCCCTCTAGACAGCAGAGAGACAAATGGGTTGGAGACTCCCGTCCTGCTGCTGCTGGGAGGGAGGAGCAGTGAGGATGAGGAGGAGTGTGGAGGGACAGGTGGATGAATGAAGGGGGGCGGGGAGGGAGACAGGTGGATGGATGGAGGGGTTACCTTTGTTGCGATTTTCGGGGGGTCCTTGTTTTTTACCTGTTCGGACAGAGAGAGAGGGCGGAGTGCTGATAAGATGGCTCAAAGGAAAGATCAAATCAAGCTGAGGGAGAACAAAATTCAAACTGATCAAACCCACAGGTGTGTGTGCGTGTGTGTGTGCTGTGGGTGGAAATGGACACATCAGAGGAGAGAGACGCTGACATCCAGCAGTGCAACAAGTGGCGTTGGAGGCGGTTGTGGTTCTGGTTCCAGGTCATAGCTGCTTTATATCAGAACCCCCCGTTCTGTTTCGCCAGGTTTCTGCAACCTGACGGCCATTTTTAATCTTAGTTCTGCTAAATAAAACTTATTTCCAGCTGCAAATGTTACAAAAAGTTTGAAAAACTATTTTTTTTTAATATAAATATTCACCACAAGGAATTTGTTGTCATTTTCTAATGAGCAAAATTTTAAAACTACTTTTAGGTATGAAGATAAAGAAAATAAACTTTTCAATTACAATAGGCTTTTGCCACTCGGGCCTAATTAATATCTTATAGCTTATATTTTAGAAAAAATATGCTCAACACCCACAGATTCCAATCTGATGACAACAAAACTAGTTCTAATTCTAATAAATATTGCTGTTAACCTTAGAATCATTCTGCAGTGGAATTTTAATGCAACTATTCCATGAAATAACAGAGAAACCACCAAGACTTGCATTGGGCACTATATTTTAAAGAATCTGTGGTTTCTGTATTATTGTGAGCCAAAGTTTAGAGCTAATGAGAAAGGTCCAAAGAGCTGTTTGCGTGTCAGGTTTTAGATGTCTGGTCTAATGCGAGAACTGAATGTTCAGCAGATAAAAGGCTGATTAGAAGAGTCAGAGTGAGGATCAGATTGCTGGTTGCATGAAGGAGCTTTTATTGTGAAGGGAGGTTTAGTCTCAGGGTGTCTTTCTAAGAAATGAGAGGATGTGACGCGACATGAATGAACATGTGACTGGTGCAGCTAGACCATGCATGTTGTTCATATGCGCACAACGCTGCAGGGCGAAAAGAAGATTCTTTAACTTGCCATGATAGAGGCAAGTTAAAGATCGCGGTAGAACGATTTACAAAATGAAACCTGCAGGTATTATTAACTTAGTGCAGCGCTTCTCAGAAAAGGGAAAATAACTGAAAAATTCTTGAACAACTGAAAACCACTCGTACGCTCCTTTTTTTTCTCGCTATGGCAACGGATCCCACAGACCTGTTGCCATAGCAACAGACTGACAACAGCTTTAGTACTGAATCGGGATTCAACACCAAAATACACGTAAACATTCCCCACATAAAGAACAGAACATTCAGTCCATTACAATTTTATGTTTCCAGGCTTGATGTTTATTTTGTGATTATCAATAAGTGTTTGTATGAACACTAGCAGTGGTTGATTAGCTACCACTGCTATTAGCTAAGCTAACACAGCGGTAGTTGAATAGCTAATTCAAACATCTGCAATATGATCTGCCAGAGTTGGTGTCTGGGCTGCCTTTTGTTAACTGAACTGAAACACAGAATTCTGCAGTCCATCTGCATGTTAAAGACATCAAAGTCAAGCTAGCATAACTGACCTACTTCTCTCTCTCTTACTGTTTCTTATCTAGATGAAACTTTTTCCTGACCTAATTATCTAGTTGTCAGTTAGTAGCAAAGCACTGAGTCCAGTTTTCTTTTATATATCACAAATAGAATAGAATAGAATAGAATTCAACTTTATTGTCATTGCATTGTCACTTGTACAAGCAACGAAATGTAGTTTAAAACATTAAAACATAAGTTTTAGCACGTTATGTTCACCATTTGAAGCTAAAGATAATGCTAGTCATCGTCAGTGAGGAATTTTTTGACCTCCAGCAGGAAGCTGAGGGGGGGTGAGCTCTTCAACGGGTCTATGAGGTCCGTTGTCATCAGGATCAGCAGCCTAGTCTGGATCGGACTCAGACCGGAACCAGTGCAGTTCTCCTGGATCTCAGGGCTTCTCTCTCTGGTGAGCATCCGTTCACCCGGCTCAATGAATGCCTGACAAACTCAAACCTCAACTGGTAAAAGAAACGACCAGAAGGGACAAACTGAGGAGGTGAGGAAAGGGGATTCAGCGTGATCACGAGTGGATCGGAGCCGGCCTGGTTGGAGACCAATCTGGGACTCTATAAACCGACTGAGCAGCAGCTCGGTTCGGTCTCCAGAAAGCAGCAGGAATAAATGAGACCATGACATGGAGCAGAGGAGGCTGTCCGGAACAAAGCAAATATCAACGTCTCCTCTGGACAGCGAACCCAGAAACTCAGCATGAACAGCCACAGAGAGGCTTTTTATGTCTTTCAGAGCAGAAAAATTATTTAAAATTCTCTTTGAACATGTCTCAAGGAGAACCTGACTGAATTCTTCTTCAGGACCAGGGATGCTTTCTAAAGCAGCAAGACACCCTAACTGGATGAAACAGGAAGTGAGGACGAGGAGCCACCTCTCAATACACAGATCATCTCTGGAGAAACCCAGCATCAGTGATGACCTCAAAGTAAGAAAAAACAAGAAACTGAGGGAGAAAGACTGTTGATACCCCAGCTCAGCAGGGGATCAACAGAGTTTGTAGTAATAAAGTCGACCAGCAGCTCTGATGTCTACAGACCTCACCTAGGAGACGTTCTTCCTCTGTGTCTGAATTAAATGAAGGAAAGTATCTGACATCATTGACAGATCATCCCTGTACAGTCAGCTTTAATCCAACGCCCGTCCATTTGACTAGAAAGTCCAGTGGGTTTGGGTCAGTGTGAGTGCATAATCCAACTGGTCACCACCCCAAAAGCAACAAGTGAACTACAGTGCAATGCATTCTGGGTAAATACAACAACAAAAATATTCAAACAAACAGCGAAATCCTCCGATCGCTGAAATTTGACGACAATCCACTCCTGTTTACATTTCATAAAGAATGACGTTGCACTTAGTGTCTTCTTCAGAGGTTTTCCTGTTGCAGTTTTGGTCCCCAGGTGAATCAGGTCTATTAGGTATTAAGCAGCCTGAACCTCCTGTGCTTCCGCCATGCGTCAAACATGAGCTGAAACTGGCTTTTTAAAGCATGAAGGGAACGTTTAAACAGAATAAACCTTTCCAGCTGAACTTCTACAGCTCAGCTGTTCTGATGAAAACATGGAACTGAATATATGCAGAAAAGTGAGACCTGTGTAAGTCCAGCCTGGCTCATTATATCAAGCTTCCCAGCTGCTGATGCTCATGACTGACACAGAGTAACTAACGTCTAGTTTGTTGACCGAAAGGTTCTGGAAAAGCTCTGTCTCCAGATTCCACATCTCTCTGGTCTCATTTATTCGCTGATGCTTGGAGACGACAGTTGGACCCCTCAATGTCTCTCCTGTAGGACAGCAGGAACCCCTCCCACCAACACAAGCTCAGTGGAACCACTCAGAACCTGACGGATCGAGCCTCCAGACCTCTAGCCGACCGTATGACCTTCCACATCACACCCCTTGTGCTTCCTGTCTGAGTCTCACCTTTTTTGACTTTCTTCTCGTCGTCGTGCTCACTGGAGCCCAGCAGGGTGAAGATGATGCCGGTCTGGGAGTTGAGGCCGACGGCCGACACCACCATCCTGCCAGAGCCTTCCATCACATGAGTCCCTGTGGACCGGTTCAGAACCGGGTTGTTATTCTGGCCGTGATCCTGTTTTCTATTGATCAGCAGGTGAAAGCGGACCAAACCACTCACCGGACAGCAGCATGGGATCTTTGTCCAGGGACTTCCGGACCTGATCCGACTCTCCGGTCAGAGAGCTCTCATCCAGCTTCAGGTCGTTGCCTTGGATGAGGATGCCGTCGGCCGGAAGCAGGTCTCCTGCAGGAGGGGTCAGAGGTCAGGGCTGCAGCTTACCAAGAAAACTTATTGCAATAATTTTGATTCAGTAACTTTGAAAGACTTGCTTTACATGTCTTTGATCATTGTGTTTAGTTTTTCATTTTAATCAACTGGTATGTAGGGAGAGGTTTGATGAATTAGCCACGGCTAATAAACAATGTGAGGAAGGCATCAGATTGTTTTCATCCATGTTTATTGCATCTAATACTAAATGATATACTAAATAAAACCAACAATAAATCATTTATAGAGAATAATCAGTAACCAAGGGACGGATGTGACCCACTCACCGTACTTGATCTGAGCGATGTCTCCCACCACAATCTCAGCCACGGGGATCTGGATCACCTGGCCCTTGCGGATGACGGTGAACTTCTGCTCCTGCTCGATGCGGCTCTGGAGGCCGCGGAACTGCTTCTCCTTGGACCAGTCATTGAAGGCCGTGACCAGAACCACGATGATGACAGAGAACAAGATGGCGGCTCCCTCGATCCAGCCGGCCTGTGCCTCTCCCTCGTCCTCCACGCCGCCCGCAGCCTGGCCACATGCTGACAACCAATGAACAACCAATGAACTTGTTTCCATGAAGACAACCTCCAGGTTCTCCTTTATCTTGGCAACAACAGGTTCTAAGAGTTTATTTTTTTCACTCTGATTAGAAATAGCTAATATCCTTGCTTGCTTTCTGCTTCCACAGTACCCAGAGCGACATCGACTGTTAACCTTATAAGTTAAAATCAGTCACAGTAACGACTTTAATAACAATCTGGTTAATGATACCACTAATATAATCAAACAGAATTTGATCAGTGTAGTCAGACCTTCAGCATTGCCCCCTGGTGGATGATAGAAGGACAGGCCCAGGGAGATGATAGCGGCGATCTCCAGGATGATCAGTGTGACGTCCTGCAGCGCCTCCCACACCAGCTGCAGGAACGTCTTAGGCTTCTTGGGAGGAATGAAGTTCTTCCCAAATGCAGCATGGCGCTTTTCTAGATCAGCCGGGTTTCCAGACAGACCTGCAGAAACAAACAGCACAGATATTAGTTCTGATGATTCTGGACAGCTGCTGCAGTCTAATCATGATGGGCTCTTCACAAGTCGGCTCAGAGGCGGGGCTCTAGCAGGAACGGAGGCGGGGCTTTAGCGGGAACGGAGGCGGGGCTTTAGCGGGAACGGAGGCGGGGCTTTAGCGGGAACGGAGATGGGGCTCTAGCAGGAACGGAGGCGGGGCTCTAGCAGGAACGGAGGCGGGGCACTAGCAGGAACGGAGGCGGGGCTCTAGCAGGAACGGAGGCGGGGCTTTAGCAGGAACGGAGGCGGGGCTCTAGAAGGAACGGAGGCGGGACTATAGCGGGACCGGTTTGCCAAGAAAGCAGATTAATCTTGAATCTGACTTCTCCTGTTTCTGGAGTTCTGGACCTTTTCACGGAGCAGAGATGAACCACCTCAGTTGACCTGGACCGGATCGGCCAAAGCCCTGCTGGACACTCCATCTGCTCAACCTCCAGAGCCAATAATCAGCACCTACTGGGCTGTCCTGGCCCGGTTCCTGGTCAGGCCGGCTCTCTGCTGCCAACAGCAACAATCGGATCTCAGAGTGAGTCAGAGAACTTGCAGAACCAGAGATCCATTCCTAATGGTCCGGTCACCAAATTCTGGACCCAGAATCTCCCTGGCCATATAGGAAGAAACTTTAGAGATGGCTCAGAGTCTGGAGGTCCGATGAGGTTGGAGATGGTTCAGACGAGGTTTCCTGACTTTAACCACTAAATAAACCTAATGAACGTAAATGATGGCACTGGATCCAAGCTGTACCCACGTTCTGCACCCAACTGTTGTTGCTAAACTGCTGCTCTTCAGGTTGTTCTCAGTACTTCAAGTTCAGACGAGAAATCTGGAGATAAACTGATAAAAATGATCCCATCTGTCATTTGTTTATAGATTATGATCAATTTCCTCGAATTCCCCTTTAATTAAATATGAACTGGAAGCTAATGGAGGCCTGAGCTCTGGATTACTGCATTCTGGGAAATGATGAAAACAGCAGAAGCTAAACCAACTGATTATATATGATTATGGCATTGCAGTGACAGCAGAGCAGCCTGTCAGTCAGTCAGTCAGTCAGTCAGTCAGTCAGTCAGGCTAGCCTGCATCCTGCTACTGAACAGCCCTCTGAGCTTCCTGACTGAACTGCAGACAGACTGCTGCAGATCTGAACTATGACCGCTTTACAGGACCAGATACATTTTCAAAAAATCCAGGGAAACCTTCTTTAAGACAGCTGACTGGCAGTGCAAGGCAATAGGTGGGGGAGGGTTGATGCCACAATATTCTATGAGGCAACCCGCTGCTGGAAACTAACACATACTGTCAGGATAATAAACTGAAACTGGAAGAGGAGTTTCCACTTTAAACCTTGGTTCAACTTTAGGGAGCCGGGCCTGGTACCAGGTCTGGAAGGAAATCGGGTCTGGGAACCAGACCGCGTCTACATCAGGTCAGATCAAAGTTTACACAGGAAAACACAAAATCTTACCAAGTATTTTTGTTCTAGTTTTTAGTGCAAATATCTTAGCAAACTTAAAGTAAGACAAAAAATAACTTACAAGTAACTTGCAGCAAGCCATAGAGGCTTGTTTTAAGTAAATAATTCCTGAATATTGATGAAAAAGTTCTACTTCCTTTGGCAAATTATTTAACTTATAACAAAACATTTTCCGCATGTTATAAGTTGACTTATCTGCCAATAGAACAAGAACCTTTTCATAAACAAGCCTCTATGCTAAAAGTTACTTTGAAGTTAGTTTGCCTTATTTCAAGTCTAATATTTGCACTAGAAACTAAACCAAAATTACCTGGTAATATTTTGCATTTTTGCTGTGTATTTATATAAAGTGCTTCACAATAATTACAAGATTGTAAATAGATAAATGATAAATAAAAAAAAAATACATATAATAAAATTAATAGTAAAATTCAAACAAACAAACAAACAAAAAAAGACTTCAGCAATTTCCCAAAACCTGAATCAATTCATTCTTTTTTCACTAGTGTTAGAAACAATGATGAGATTTCAGTCTGAAGTTGCAGTGTGGGAGCTGCGACAGACAAAGCTCTGTCACCTCTAGAGTCTAAACTGGGTGGAGGGCAGATCGTAAAACTTAAAGCGGGCAGCCAGAGAAAGATGTGAGAACGAGGCTGATAGACAAGCTGCAGCGTTTTTCACGTCCTGCAGTCGCTGCCAAAAAGCTCTGGTCAAACCCTAAATACAAAGAATTGCAATAATCTGAAAGGGATGTAATAAATGTGTGAATAAATCTCTCAAATTCAGGCTGATCAAGATAAGATTTTATCTCTGCATGGGTTCGCTGCTGGAAGAAACTGGCTTGGATAAGAGCGCTAATATGATGATCAAATTTAGACACAGGATAAACCATCACACCCAGATTTTTCAGGTGCTGAAATAAATACAGCTTAAAGACCTGAAACTAGGCCTGTTTGCATGATTTTTTTTTGTCAAAATGTTATTTACTAAGCAAAATTTATTAATAAAAATCTTTAGTCAGGTGTTGAAGGACAGAATAGAATGTACTTTATTGACTTCAAAATTAATTTTATTTTAAATTAATTAAATTAATTTCAACAATTAATTTTATTTATTGTTTCTGTTGTTTTCTCTTTAATCTGGGATGCTTAAGTGTTAAATGTTCAATAGAATTACAATTTTATTGATCTTTCAAAATGTGTTCTTGCAATATTATGCTATTACCTCAATATTACTTGAAAAGGCTCTCATAGCACCAATGTTATTATTTATTGCAATAACTTCTGGGACAAATTAACATCCAGCAGAATATGTTATTGCAACAGGCCTGGTTCTAGCCCATTGGAGCGGTTCTGCAGTGACAGACCAGAACCACAACCCAGAGAAGATGTGGGAGGTGAATCTGGTCAGGTGATGTTTGATCAGCAGATGATCATCATCAGTTTTAACCGATTATTTGCAGCAGCAGCTCAGCATCATCGGGTTTGTCACTGACAGTCCAGCTCCCGTCTTAAAGGGCGTAATGAGGCTGGCAGGACGGATTTTAAAAATATCCCAGCGGCTGTCAGAGCGTTGCTGATCGATGTTCAGAGCCAGTTTGATCAACTGAGGCTGAAAGCTGCTGTCACTGAGCAGCACAATCAGCTTCACACAACCTCCTCTGCCTCCTGTTTCCGCTCCGGGTTCTGGTTCTGGTTCTGACAGCTGCTCAGCGTCCCGCAGGAGACCAACATCTCAGCCCTGAGCTGAAGCTGCAGCAGCCAGAGATGCACCGATCAGAGATTAATATGATGCATCAGACAATAATGCACCGATCAGTGACAGGGTTCTGATCCCTGAGGGAGAAACTATGCTGTAGTATTCTATGCTTGTGCTCTGAGCGACGTCATGGCTAATTATTTATTCTAAGTTATATTTATTACTCCTAATTGCACTTTCTTAACCATTTGAAATAAGGTTTGTTTCAGTTTTATTTTTTACTGTTTGACCAAGTTAGTCATACTACTGTTTTAGTCTTATTTGTTACATCAGCTTGTTATCTCTTAATTAACTGAACAAATCAAAGTTGTTTTTACATGTTTGACCACGCTGCTGAAGCTGTTGGTGTATTTCAGCAAGCTGTTCTGGTGCAGAGTTATAAATAAATTAGTTACTACATTTATGTTCGTGTTTAGAAAAATAAACATTGAAAGTCAGTGCAGCTGTTTTTCTGTAATGGATCGACATCAGTTGATATCAAGCATCACATATCAGCATCAGAAGTGAAAACAATGGATTCCAGACAGTGATGGGTTACTGGTCCGACTCTACCGGGTCGGCCTCTCCCATCCCGGTACGGACTGGGTCAGAACCAGACAGTTTCCACCTTCATCTCTGAGCTCTAGTTTCTGTCTTTCAGTAACGTCAGCGAGAACGAAACATTAAAAATGAGCTGAAAATGTCTCAACTTCTGCTGGAAAAGATGGTTAATCATCCTGGGTTTTTTTTAGCTGTTTTATTTTTGCATAGTTTTCGTTTTCTTAAAGTCTTTCATTTGCTTTTTGTTAAAATGCAAATAATTTTTTTTCTCCTCCTGACTCATTCAAATGCATTTTAAATGTAATTGTTCATGTTGCAGAAATTAAAATCTCTGGCATTTTCCACAAGGTGAAACAATTTTTCAGAAGTTTTTATCTAATTATGAGGGAGGAAAAAAAACCTCGACATTTTGATGAATTTTTAATCAATAACTGGATCAGTATCAATTCTGCTGTCACTGAAACTCCCACCCAGGAACCAGGGGGTCAAAGGTCAATAACCAACTATGAACAAACTAAAGAAAAATAATTTCCATCCCTGTAAAACACCGGACCGGTTCAGCCCAATCTGAGGCTTTTCAAGCGAAACTGTCTTCAGGTAAAACTAATAAAGAACCATCAGATGACCAGCAGAACCCAGCAGAACCCAGCAGAGCCCAGCAGAACCCAGCAGAACCCAGCAGAGCCCAGCAGAGCCCAGCAGAACCCAGCAGAGCCCAGCAGAGCCCAGCAGAACCCAGCAGACCCAGCAGAGCCCAGCAGAGCCCAGCAGAACCCAGCAGAGCCCAGCAGAACCCAGCAGAACCCAGCAGAACCCAGCAGAGCCCAGCAGAGCCCAGCAGAACCCAGCAGAGCCCAGCAGAGCCCAGCAGAACCCAGCAGAACCCAGCAGAACCCAGCAGAGCCCAGCAGAACCAGCCTCCTGGACTCGATCAAGCCATGAAATGATTTGGGTCACTTCCTGTTCTGCAGTAACAGGGTAGGTCTCTGACCCAACAGCCGATCCTCAACATCCACACTGAAATATCTATGATTAGTCCTGCTCAGCATCTATCCATTGATCAGTTTCTATGGGAACCAGCTGGTCTCCATGGAGATGAGTCCACGCTGCTGCTGGTCAGATCTGCAGCTGCCACTGAACCTGGGGTTCTGCTGAGAGCTTCTGAGGAGGCAGTATCTGATTTGCAATCAATGACTCAGAGCAAGACAGATCTAATCCGCTTATTAAGTTAAAACTGACTTAGAATGTCATCATGGAAACAGTAACACACGATAAAAATACTGATTCCTGAGAACACGTCCTTATTCATTTTTACTCTGCTTAATTTTTTCTTGAGTCATTGTAAACATGTGATGCATGTAGCGACGAGCCGTCAGGATATTTTACTACATTTAAACATAAACTGCTGTCCTTAAAGGTAATTTGTAATTTTAAATTAAATTTGTTTTTGAGATAAAGGATCAGTTTAGCTGTTGTGGACTCTTGGTTTTTAATGGTTGAATCCTTTTTTTACCTTTCTTTTAGAATATTTAGATGATGATTTGTTTACTTTTTAAATGTCTGACCCACACTGATCTGCTGGGTGGGTCCAACCTCTCTAGCTGACGGTTGGTGAGACAGTTTGATGAATAGACTCATTTGTCACATGTAAGACATTTACTACTGGTATCCTGTGTGTAGAACCCCAGACTCCCTGTAACATAGCCATCCTATTAAAGCTGCTCTCTGGTGCAAAAATAACAATACTGAACAATACTGAAGCGCCTCAACACTACATGTGATGCTAACGGCAACGCTAACGCTAACTCTATGAGTTTATGAAAAACAGCCAACATGTCTGGATCTGGAGCATTTGCTGCTCTAAACTAACTGTTTGCTCTCCAACATGTCAAAAATCTGCAGACGTTCGTGATGAAAGATGAAATTTCTTCACTGACAGCTTCAGACGTCCTGGATCAGACATGCTGAGATGAAAGCTGCGCTGCTAACAGAGACAATAGCAACCAGCTGCCATCTTCTCACCTGAGTGACACCACAGCCAGTGTTCCTTTGTCCTAAAATAGCAGCTTATTTATAGAAGCCATCTTTAAAGCCTGTCACCATGAAATGGTTCCTGCTGGCTGTTTCTCAACATGGTTCAGCCCAACAAAGAGTGGGCTCACAGACAGAACCCGGACTCAAAGTGGGTCAGAACCCAGCTCTCTGATGGGACACAGCGGTCCAACAAAGGACGCCGATGAGACCAGAGACATCTGCAGCTTCCATGTTCATCTAATCTGATATTTCACTTTTAGATTCAGTGATGTTTAAATAAGCTTTTGTAATCTGAAAACAGAAAAATAATGAAAGTCTGAATATTTCTGTATTTCTGCAGGTGCTCTTCCTTCTGACATTAAACCCAAATCACAAAAACCTTCATAATTGTGTGGTTTTATAACATTTAAGTGATTAAATGTTATAAGTGTTTGATTCTGTTGCAGCAACTCGTTAAAAATTCACTGCAGCTCTGATGATGGCCACCATGAAGCAGGAACTGAGTCATCAAGAGCGTTTATATAGGAGGTCAAAGGTTAGGCCTATAATTATTCATACTCCTGGCAGCCCTGACAATGTGAGGATTCCTCTGACTGAATCAAAACAAACGGGGAAAAACAGCTGTAAGGATGACTGGAGTGGTCAGAGGTCAGATTCAACCCCAACACCTTCCCTGAGGGACGTTTCCTACCAGTGGGTGCAGATGATCCGTTCTGACCCGGTTTCATTTGTCCTGGAGCTGAAGCCCCGCCCCCTCCAGTATCAGCAAAGCCAATCTAATGAAGCTTCTATCATTAAAGGAGTAACTTCGACGTCCTCTGATTACTAAATGGAGCAGAGCAATGATCGGTGGAGCCATTAAGGGAACGGGCTGGAACTAATTTCAATCCTGGAATGGACCCATGGAAGCACACACACACACACACACACACACACACACACACACACACACACACACACACACACACACACACACACACACACACACACACACACACAGAGGGATCAAAAAGGAGGGAGGAGTAAACAGCAACATGACGGCCATTTTCTACTCTGACACAATCTGGCGTTCTGGGGTTGGGTCCGTTTCCTCTGAATATATCACAACATCTGGGAGCTTGGTGAGTCGGTACTGATCTGTTTCTAAACCAGAACCATACGTGGTTCTGCTGGTCGTTAAACCGGACCTGCAGGTCAGCAGAACGCTGCTGCGCTACAGGTCCGGTTCTGTCATCACCTCCCTTCCCGGCTCACACCAGCAGCAGACCCACCCTAGAACTGGCCCGGGTCCAGAACAAAAAGGAACAATCAGAACCAACCCGGGTTCTCCACCTCTGCAGTTACAGGAGAGGTCAAAGGTCAGTTTATTTGGTTCTGAAATTATCAAGACGTTACTGGTTGCTAGGATATGTCAACATCCCATAATAATCCATTTTATTATGAAGCTACTTGTTGCTAGGAGAACATCTCATAATAATCTAGTGCTGCTTTCCCAGTGAACCAGTCTGGAGTCAAAATGGTTCAGCTTCCTGTTTCATCACATCAGACAGACACTGGAACCAGGACTCGAGTCTCAGACCACGAGTTCCAGTCCAGCCTCTGGATCCAGCCCTCAGAACCGGTTCTGGTTCCTACCTTCAATGGGTGAGGTCTTGAGCTTGCGGCAGATGTTCTGCACGTCTCCATGACCATCCTGGATCTTTCCGACAGCCTCGGCGCTCCGCAGCTCCATCAGGTCCTTCAGCTCCTGCATGCTGATTCCGAAGTCGCCATCATGGCTGCCGTCATGGCCGCCCTCGGCCACCGAGTTCCCCGGAGGGTGGTCAGCTGTGTTGTTGGCCATGTCGATGCCGCTGGCGCTGCTCCTCTGTCCGGGCTGGCTGACGGGTTATGGGTGCGGTCGGTTCTGGCGGGTTGCGGTTCTGGACCGCTTGGTCTTCTCCCCTCTGGAGGCGGCTGCTGGAGATGAACGCTGAGCTTAGATCCAGGCGTGGACGAGCATGCTCCCTCTGATCACCATGGAAACCAGGAAGTAAACATGTTGCCACTCTGTAGGGAAACAGGAACAGGTTTAGAAACCCAAACAGCAGCAGAGATCAGAACTCAATACAGACCCAGAACCATCTAATCAGATCCTCCAGAAAATCCTTTGTTGGGTTTCCTCTGATGTGAGCGCACACAGAGCCGCCATATTGCTATTATTTTTCACTGAATTCAGGTCTACTCAGAACAAATGATTGGAACAAAAGCCAGTTTTTAAAAATATTTGTAATAAAGAACAAACTGGACCAGAACCGAAAACCTGAACCTTTCCCTCTGCTCTCTGAGGTCAAAGGGCAAACAAGTTTCATCATATCTATCACCACTACAATTATCCATCCAGTCTTTCTGACTTTAAATGCATGAAAGCAATATTGAGATTTTTCTGCTGCAACAATAAAAACATATTTGAGTGCTGAATTGGCTGTTTTTGTTGCCATGGAAACAGCAACAACAGTGGACTAGTGACAGATCATCCCCATGTTGGCTGGTTTCACTTCTTCTTCCTGTTGGTAAAGATTTTATTCCTACCAAAGATGTTTGAACTCGTAACACTAATATGTCGCCTCCAGGTCAGTCTGAGTCGTACTAAACACGTTGAGCAGCTACAGATCTGAGCGCAGCACCGTCTATATCCCCACACACACACACACACACACACACACACACACACACACACACACACACACACACACACACACACACACACACACACCCATGTCAGTCCAAAGGTGGCATCTATGTTTGGCCCTGAGGGACACACCCAGTCATTCCTGATGGACTACAATGCAGAAAACAATGCTGCAAATATCAGCTGAATACAAATAGGCAGCAGAACAGAAGTCAATGAGAGACATGTCACAAGGTCATTACGTCAGCAGTGAGGGGGAGGAGCCTCCTGTGCTGCTTCAGGGAAGCTTAGCGACACTGAGAGGCTAAACAGAAACAAAACGTGTTAGGAGACAATCGCCGAACTGTGGACGTCCACTGAGAACAGGTTCATATCAGAGGAGCTGACGATCCGTTCCTGCCGATCCGTTCCTGCCGATCCGTTCCTGCCGATCCGTTCCTGCCGATCCGTTCCTGCCGATCAGTTCCTGCCGATCTGCGTCCCAGGAAAGCGGCAAGGCAGCAGGGGGATTCTGGGAAACCTTTAGTTTCCTCAGCAACGGAGAAACTCTGGACAGTTCTCCAGTTATTATATATTAATAATTCTCTAATATTAATAATAGCAGCTGGATCTGAGGCATTCTGCCCAGAATCATTTTGCGTAGTATGGACACGTTGCTGTGTGGCATCATGCGCTCTAAGTCCCCCAAAAAACTTCTCGCCGACGATGACTACCATTGCTTTTAGCTGTCAAGTTGTCAGCATAACACGCTAAATCTCAAATTTATACGTAATTTCAACACTTCAACAACTACATACCAAGGTCAGTGAAAAGTTTTAATTGAATTGAGGGAGATAAAGAAGATCAGTTACGCTAGCTTGACTTTGACAACCTTAACATGTGGATGTGCTGCAGAGTTTGGTGTGTTTCAGTTACGTTAAAAAAAAGGCGACCCACACACAGATTGTAAGTAGAGCAGGTGATTAAGTGAGCTAATCTAGTAATCTGATCTGCTGTGATCACTCAGTAATAATCACAAAATAAACATCAGGTCAGAAAACATAAAACTGTCCATGACAGCTGTAGACATGTCTGGTCAGATACTGACGTTAGCCTGGATCAGCCACTGGTGGGAACAGGATGATCTGTTGGAAATGTAAAAATATCACGTTAAGGGAAACTGTGAAATCACCAGCAACATGACGAGGCGTTTAGGTTCAGGTTTAAAGTTGACTCAGCAGTTTGTTCAGGCTGCCGGCAAGCAAGAGAGAGCAGGACGTTCAGCAGATAACAGGAAGGCTGAATTCATTAGCCTTCCTTAGCGAACCTTTCAGAACCTGTCTGAAAGGTTCGCTTTCAGACAGGTAAGAACCTGCATTCTCTAAAGTATTCACACCCTGGGTGTAACTTTAGCTAAGGTAGCTTCACGCTAATCTGCTAACAGATGCTAATCTGTTTTCCATTGACTGCCCTGTTCCTCATGCAAATCACTCATGAACGCTCACGACTGGAGAGACAGGTGAAAATATTTCATATTCATTATTTTCTTAGAGCTGCGTCTGTTATAGATCATAAAGCTTGGTACCAGCAGATTTGTTGTGTTTAAACGTTGAGGTCAAAGGGCAAACACAGATGTCACATTGAGATCAGACATCTGTAAGCAGGTCACAGATTAAGAACAGAAATCATTCAGACTATATTGTTAAAGTTGCTCTGTTAACAACAGAGAAGCTTCTTTCAGCCAATCAGGTGGAATATGGCAGAAAGGGGGCGGGGCTTCACTGCTAACTGTTGAAAACATCCAAACTGTTGTATTTTATGAATCTGAATGAAAAGGTTGTGTTTTCTTAGCTGGACTGACAGAAATCAGAACAGTCTGGCCCTGATCTTCCTCTTCTTCATCCCCCCTCTTCATCCTCCCACATCCTTTCCCTCCTCCCTGCTCTGAGCCTCTGCAGACACACCTGCTCTGCATACTAAAGGAGCAGCCTGCACCACCCTTCCCAACACACGCACACAACGCAAACTCTGGTAACACCCTCTACTTGAAGAGGAACTTCTCTTCCTGCATCAGAGCCAAACACACACACTCATACACACTCCGTCCCTCTGCGACTCCATGCAGACGTTTCCTCATGCAGAGTGGCTGCACAGCAGGATTGGCCAAGACAAATGTGTGTGTGCGTGTGTGAGAGGGAGTGTTTTGCAGCATGCCACACACACACTCCAGTTCCTGGGGCAGAGGAGGCGGCAAGAATGCAGGAGACCACACCCATATCTGCAGTCACATGACCTGAGAGGAAGGAGGAAATCCCCACACTGCAGAGAGATGACGAAGAGGAGCAGGGTCGCCGTGCAACACACATACATAGCTGGAGCTTTCTGCATTCAGAGCACGCTCTGAGCCAACCTGCAGCTCTTCAGTCTGATGAAGCTCAGCTGCAGAGACGACTCGTCCACCTGACAGGATGCAGATGGGCTGTGTTCAGCCTGCAGCCTGCAGTTATCCACATCAACAACCTGACTGGACTCATCTGATTTTTACAAATGATCCTGGCTGCCTGGACATGCAGTCCTAAATGCGTTACCCATCTGATTTTTACAAGTGGAAGACACTTTAAATTTCCAAAATAAATAAGGAAAACTGCAGAAACAACAAATACAATAAATTCTGAAGTTTCGCTAAATAAAACTATCCTTCCTGAAGATTTTTATCATCCAGTTTAGAAAGAGAGAAAAGAGATTATGGAACTCTTTTTAATTTATCACATGATTAATTGATTTATTGCAACAGGCCCGGTCAGAGGTCAAAGGTTCTCCAGGAAGTCTAACAGCTGCTGGACAGAGAGTATGAATAAATAAGGTCCGCTAGTCTGAACAGAACCGGCTTCAAGAGTCAACACTGAGCAATGAAGAGAAATCAGAGCAGAGATGAGGGTTTCCTCCAGGTTCCCCTTCAACCAGCTGCAGAACCCAAACCCAAAGAACAACCTGCAAAACCAGAACCAGAACCAGCTGCAGAACCCAAACCCAAACTTAATGGATGCAAATGTCAATGCCAAGCTGACCAAAGCAGGACCAGGGAATTCTGGGTAAATACAACCAAAACAAAAGCGTTAGCCTAGCACTACCAGGAGAAATGTCTTGTGGTTTTCAGACAGAAATGCTCCAACTGCTAAAATCTGAAGCCACTCCATTTCTGAATACATTTTGTTGCACTCAGTGTCTTCTTAACAGGTTTTTGTGTCGTTTCCTTCAGTGGTTCTTGGTGCAGCGCCCTCACAGGCGATGGGGAGAACAGGTTGCTCAAAGAGTTTGACTCTCCTGGTTTGACTCAGAGCAGAGAAAGAGAACCACTTCAGCTGGTGATGGAACAGATGATGAACGTTTTAACCGAATCTAGCCGACTATCAGAGGGAAACATCCTGAGACTGGAGCAGCTCTTCACTTCTTTACGCTGCTCTAAACATCAACTGTTTCCATAAATAACTTCAGAGAGCTCGAATGAAGGGATTAATAATGGTTAACATTTACTGCCAGTTTTCTACAACATGCCGACTGCTGCTGAGTTCTGCAGCGTTAATGAGAACCACTTTGAGCGTCAGATCAGGAGAAACAGGAACCTGCAGCAGCAAAAACATTTCTCCCATTTATTTAATTAATTTTTACTAATTCATCTTTGTTTAAATATTTTTTCTACAATTTTACTCCATTTCCAGATCCTCTGATTCATCACTTTCAAACAATAAAATCATCAGTTTCTCTGTTGCTATGGAGACCCATTTAGCTGAGATTTAAACCGGACCGGTTTAAATCTCTGATGTCTGGCCCGCTGGTTCCCAGATGGGAGAACAGGAACAAGCAAGGGGAAGCAGAGGGAATAACTGGATTTAAGAACAAAAGCGCCCAGATTATCATTATTATTATCATTATTATAATTGTTATTATTATTATTACTGAACCTTGACCTGGTTATTATTTACTACATGATCCTGGTTGATGAGTTTCAACACAGAAACTACAGAATCAACTTTCAGATTTTCTCCAACTAAAGCGTTCCAGAAGGTTCTGGTTATATTGGGTCCAGTTCAGGGTTTAACCCGATCCCCAGGAGGTTCTGCTCTCATCTGAACCTGTGGCTGCAGACACTGCCTGCTGACTCATCACCGCCACTCACCTGGAGGAGTTCCTGGGGGAAAACGAGTCAGCAGACCTGTCCGGATCAGAACCTCATGGTGTTTTCAGGAGGAACCTCAGAACCAAACTGAACTGTGATTAAACAGACCGGGCCCTGGAGCAGCCTCCATCTGGACCAACCCAGTTAGCACCATTTAAACCAGTTTGTTAAAAAAAAAAAAAGCCCCAGTGGGCACGGACCCGTGACCTCTGCTGCAACCAGCAGAACCAGCAGAACCAGCAGAACCAGCAGAACCACAGAACCGGCTGGACTGGACTGACTGAATTATGCTGCATTATTTTCCCTTCGGTTTGAGGCTGGAACACGAGTCAAACATGGCACTAAGAAATCGGATTTATCGTTTTACAAATTCCACTGTTTCCATTAGTTTTTCTGAACTCCATTTTAACAACACCAAAATCATGTTACAACAAATCAAAACCAGAGATCATTTTTATGTTATTCTGTATCACAGCAGATGGTTTCTGACAAAATGTCCAGAAAAGTTTTCTCCTGTTTCAAAACCGAACTTTACCCAAATAAATAAATTCCAGTTTTTTATTTTTGTGTGCCATGTCCATATGTAGAACTAAATCAGATCCAATAGTTTTCAAAGTGATGTAGTTGAGGTGAGACGTGTCATAATTCTGCAGCAGAAGAAGCCAGACGGTAAATGTGGAGGTAAAAATGTCTGAAAATGATAATTATGAGCTGATGAAAGCAGTCTGAGCCAGTGAATGCATCACATCCAACCCCAGGGCTCCACATCCAAACAGACTTCTGCTGTCTGCCAATGCTAATCCAGCTGATTATCAGTTACTACTAATTCCCAACAACTAAGCTAACACCGTTTGGTTGTAGCCGTCTCTCTGGTTACGTTACAGGGAACGAAGCACAGCCAGCTATAATTAGACGTGCAACACACACATTAGATAGGTAACACACTCTGGAGAGCTGCAGTGGACCTCAGGTCTAATGTGAGCACTGGGAGAGCTCCCTGTTCTGGAGGCAGCAGCAGGCTCTGTGTTTCTGTTGCTTATCACAGGAAATGTTAGAGCAGAAATCAGTTTGAGCTAAATCTACACAGCTAGCTGACCAGCAGAGGAAACAGCAGGCGGACCAGAGGAAGACCAACTTGACTGCAGACGACAATCCCACATCCCAAAGCCAGGGTTTGTCTGACCTGGTCCAGACATCAGCCCTCCACAACAACAAAACACACTTAGAGCTTGTAGAAACCAGCAGCAGAAGCAAAAGTGAAGAAAACCTGCAGACAAAGTTAAAACCTTTAGCAAGCTCAGTCATGAGCATCAGGTCTTCAGGCTCAGTCAAATATTAATATCTGTAAAACATTCTAGATTGGGTACTGATGACAATGTGCCAGATCTATCCAGTCAAATACTATTCTTTGTGCTCTGAGCACTGTCATGCTTTATTTATATATACATTTGTATACATTTATATATTTAAAATAATAATTGTCCTAATTGCATTTTATTAACCATTTGAAAGAAGGTTTGATGCAGTTTGGTTTTACATGTTTGACAACTTTTTGTTTCAGTCTTATTTATTTTACATTGGCTGTTTTACTGTTAATTGCACAAACTGAACTAATTAAAGTTGTGTTGATTTTATACCAAGCTTTTGTATTGGTGTGTAAGTGTACTGTACAGGTGCAGAGTTACCAAATAAATTTGCAACTCAGTATATTTTTCCATCCATCCATTTTCCGTCACCCTTCTCCCTAACGGGGTCAGGAGGTGCTGGTGCCTCTCCAGCTGCGTTCGGAGCGAGAGGCGGGGTCACCCTGTCAGGTCGCCAGTCTGTCGCAGGGCAACACAGAGACAAACAGGACAACCATGCACACACACACTCATACCTAGGGAGAATTTGGAAAGACCATTTAACCTGACAGTCATGCTTTTGGAAGCCGGAGAGAACCCACGCATGCACACGGAGAACATGCAAACTCCGCGCAGAAAGACCCCGGGCTGGGAATCGAACCCAGGACCTTCTTGCTGCAAGGCAACAGTGCTACCAACTTCACCACTGTGCAGCCAGTATATTTATGTCTGTTTAAAAAAAATAAGCATTTTAAGACAGTTCAGGAGTATTTTCTCTGATACTATAACCTCAAATATCTGCAGTTAAAAAAGTTAAAGGAGACTGCAGTCAGATTTCTGTGAGAACGGTTTGTGACTCCAGGCTGGTGATGAAGCGAACGCCTCCTGACCAGCAGAACCAGTAAACCCATTAACCATCAGATCCGTGACGTTTCCAGTTTGGACATCAGCTGCCAGTGAAGCTCAGAAACACAGGCTCAACAGAAAAGTTCTGAAATCAAACTTCAGGAATGAAGGGAATTAAAATCACATCCATGGTTGCCATAGCTACAGGAACAAAGCTTTGTAAACACATCAGACCTCTCTTCATTCTCATACTACACATCTACAGAGCCATTTCATAAAGCTCATTAATCTCAGTAATGAAGATTAATGAGATTAATAAGATTAAACAGCCTGGTCACTTAATTATGATGATTTTCTACTAATAACCAATCAAAACTCCTCATTTAAAATGAGAATATGTTGCATTAAAACAATAAAAAATATATTTTTTGAAGCAGAAATATGGGCCTTGTAATAACAGTATGTTTAATAACAGAATAAAGGTTTTCATTTAAAAAAACAAACTGATAAAACGGGACATACATTGCAGTTTATTACATATCACTGTATGTTTTATACAGTGATAACTCTTTCAGCCACAAGGTTCAGGCTTATAAACCTCCATTCGTGTGACATTTATGATAATCTAATATTCTCCGACATTCTTGGCCAGACAGAACAGTTCTGGTTCTGGTTGAGACCTAATCATCCATATTTAAACATATTTCAGTTATTAGATTCGCCCTTCACCTTGTTTGTGAAAACTGGAGTGTTCACAAACTCTTCAGTTTGTGAAAAACATTCCGTCCCTCACCAAGTTTATTTAAAATGCATTACATGCTTCCCCATCTCGTACAAGAGCTAAATTATAATCAGAAAACTTTGTTTATCAAATAACTAAGTCTGCATAGCGACACGGTCAGGGTGTGATTTATGAATAAATATTAAGCTGCAGCTGCTGACTGCTCCTCTATATCTGGCTGCCTCATGTGATCAGAAATACTTTCTGGCTTTAGTTTTTAAAATGTCGTGACTGTGGTATTTATCATTAAACTTCACTCCATTTTTTAAAAAAAGGAAAAAACAAAATGAAACTCGCTTAGACTCAATCTGATGACAGAATGGGATGAATACAGCATAAAAACTTTTATTTTCTTTTTGGAGTACTTTCTGTGAACAGTATGAATTGCAGAGTTTTATATTTTTATGAACAATTTTCTGTATGTTGTCATCTAACAGCTAAAGTCTGGTTCAAAGCTTCTTTTCATATTTTTATGTCACTGTACATGCTCACTGTTAAATAAACTATACATACATACATGCAAAAGAATGTCTTGTTGTACCGCAGAGTGTTTCAGTGTTGCACCACATTCAGGTTCTGCATGCGGTTAAAACCTGTCACCATTATGTCTTTTGTTATCATATCCAAGATCTTCAGTCATAAATATGACAGCAGTGAAATGTAATGTACTACAAAACTAAAGTGAAAGTATTTGAATAATCATTAAAATAAGCACTAAAGTAATTTAGATGCAAACCAAGAAGGCATTCTTTTTTTCTTTAAAAAAAAAAAGATTTTTTATTTAGCTTATCTCATACAATATTAGAAATACATAAATAATTACGTTCCAGCCAAACAAGAATCAGTCATTTGGTGAGGACTTGAATCATTTCCAGCAAAGGATGAATCTGCAGACAGAAAATCCTTCTAACGTTGTGTATTGAAAGTGTAGGCAGATCTGGTCATTATTTATTGATTAACTGATTAATAAGTGGATGCAAAAGGTGATTAATAGGAGGTTTATTTTACAGAATGTGAACCAGGTGAAGCTAAAGCTAAATGACTTCAGGGTAAAATGGATTTACATACAAAAAAGATTTTTCATCTTTAGTGGAAAATATTTATATTTTTGTACGGTTTTGGCTTAATTACTGCTCAGACTGTTGTTCTTTCAGCAAACTGAAATCAGTTTATTTCAGATAATGATTACATTAGTGACTAAATGAGTTGATTGTTTCCATTCATCACAATTAATCAGGTTGTTTAAGCCGTAAAGCTTTCTCATTTTTAGGTTTTCGCCAAACCAAACCACCCCCCCATGGACATGGTCAACACACGCACTTTAGCTGTTTACAATACTGAACTTGTGGATTCTATAGCACCTTATTCTCAGCTCTCATATATTTTTCAGCCATATTGTATTTATTGTGTAGTATAAGGTTTTAGCTCTGTTGCACTGGTAGCCAAGTAACGACATTTTGTTGTCAAGATTCACCTTGTGTTCTCCTTGTACAATGACAATAAAGGAAGTCTAAGTCTAAGTCTAAGCAACAGGTAGGACAGGAAATTGGTGAAAGTGAGAAAACTAAAGTCTGACTGAGCTGCTGGTTTTTCATATTCCTGAACCGTTTTCTTGCTTGAGGGGGAACAGAAGCTCCAAGAGGAATTCTGTGCTTGAATTTTGAAACTAAATAAAGTTTTAGATCCTCCACCCAGATCCTGGTAATCCCAACCAGCTGCTCTGATTGTCCTTCTCATCAGTAGTGAAGTGACCCTCACACCATCAGCCTCTTGCAGCCCTGAGCAGCACATTACTCAGTCTCAAATGACTGCTGGTGGAGCATCTTGTGACTGAGAGCAGAGCGGAAAAAAAGCCTCACAGTCTGCTGTTTGTTGGGCTGAGGACCAGTGGGACAATGTGTCAGCCTGAATCCCAGGAATGTTTGGTGTCAGGGAGCGCAGAACATGTGAACGCACAAAACACAAGCTGCCATTGATATGACTGAGTGGGAGGCTGTGTGACAGGAGGAATGCGATCTACGAAGGTGACAAAGGAAACGTGTTTGTCTCTCTGACAGCCAGACAAACGGAGCTGCACCGGGCGCAGAACTGAACTTACAGGTCGAGTTCAGGTCAAAATAATAAATAAATAAACATAACTGTGTGTTTCATTAGCTTAGAATGAAGGCTGAACGGGTTCCTGGGGAACAGCACACTGGACCCGATTCATGATCAATTTCCAACAGCAGGTCATGTTACTGCAATAATCGATTCAGATTCACATTGCAGCATATGAAACTAATGGAAGTTCTCCAACTTTACTCACACAGAACGAAAACAAGTCATGATCTGAATTATCCAGCAGCCTTGTTCCTGCTCCGCAGCAGGCTTGGAGTCAGACGGGCCGTCAGGAAGGAATCAGCACCATCAGCTCATCATGGCGTCTACTGGTGGCCACACTGATGCACACATTTTCAGCTTCCACTAAATCGTTTTCCACATAAATTCTAAAGCGCTAATTTCCTTGGCTGTTCTGAAAACTTTCATTTGAATAAATTCAACATCTGTGTTGAAGTTTTAATTATCGACTCTTCAGAATTAGTCAAGTAGTTAGATGTTTATATCTATGCTCTTATTTTGAAGTGGGAGAAGACAGTTTATTCAACAGTTCTGCTTCCTGTCCTCAAAGTCTAATATTTTCCTCTTAGAAACTTTGATCAAATGTCTAATAAACAAATAAACAAATGTGGTTTACAGAAGAAGACAAGAATAACATGAGTGACCACCAGGTGGTTCCCTATTAAGGTTTTCTTTTTAAAACATTAAATCTAAGATGAACTTCATAAGAACAAGTGAAATATTTAATTTGGTGAAAAGGCCAAAAGTAGAAAACGGGCTCAATATGTGAAAATGACGTTATTTATATAGATTCTCCCTGGTGACAAGTTAGGAAACCAGAAACTGATGAGAGGAAGGACGTCAGAGAAAAAGTAGAAACATGCAGAAAGTTCAGGAGGAAGTGATTAGAGGTGTTTGGATTTGGATGTCGGAATTAAAAACAAGTTCAGGAGAAAAACAGCAACTCTGCAGATAGAAACCAAAACAGCTGAGATTCACAAACTGAATCACATCCTGAAGCTTCTGAAAGCCGAAACAAGACGACACACACACACGCCACACACCACCGCACACACACACACACACACACGCACACACGCACACACACACACACGCACACACGCACACACACACACACACACCCCCCCACACACACACACACACACACAGAGTGGGAAATGTTCCATATGCTCATACTAAGAGAGTGTAACACACCCTGTTCTGTTTTTCCTGTTCAACTCTAAGCCTCTTGAGTTTCTCTGAGCTGCTGATCTGTCCCAGTGAGACCAGACCGGACCAGAACAGCAGACTGGACCAGAACACCAGACCGGACCGGACCAGAACACCAGACCGGACTGGACCAGAACACCAGAGCAGACCAGAACACCAGAGCGGACCAGAACATCAGACTGGACCGGACCAGAACACCAGACCGGACCAGAACACCAAACCGGACCGGACCAGAGGAGTTGGGACGGCTCATCTCCCTCTGTCCTCTTGTCCCAGAGCCTCTTCTACAACCGAGCGTTTGGATCAGAATCAGCGCTGATGGAATACTGATTGGACTCAGTCACCGTGTCCAAACACAGCCACGCCCGACTGCAACACAAACATTGCATTCCTCTGACCTATTCACACTGCACTGTCTGCTCTACTGGACAGGGACCTGGACCGTTACTGGTCCAGAACCAGACCTGGAGGGCCCAAAGCCGCCAACAGCAGAGTTCCTGCCAGCTGCACCTGCGGTCACCGTGACAACAAGCTGACAGGAAGGTAGAAGCAAATTTCGGCAGGGTGTCTGTGCAGGGTTGGCGATCTGAACAGGAACCAGAACCAACTGTCAGCAGGGTTCCCCAGCCGACCCGACCCGACCGGCTCGTCTCGTGACTCTTCCCAGCCACAGGATCACAGGAAGAGCCCAGCGGCACAAACACACACAGACCCACGCTTCCCAGCGAAAACGTGGCAGAAACATCACAAAGATCTGGACAGGATCGTGAACAGAACCAGAACCCTCTTTAACATCCTTTTCTGTAACATCTGGACTTTATTACAAGTTTTCTCTGTATCCGAACAACCTGGGCCACCAGCAGCAGATATTTAATAAGTCCATACTCCACACAGAAAGTACTCCCTGTCCAAAATCCAGAACTCGACCCAACACAGCCCAAACACTGGAGTCTCTCATCAGAGCGTAGGACTGGACTTAAATGGTTCTGATTAGATCAGCTGATCAGACTGTCTGCATCTCAATTGTTCTGAATAAACTGTCAGCAGCACCATGACAGTTTATTCAGAACACATGACCCAGTCACATGACTACCACCAGAACTTTCCAGACCAAAACCAAAATGGGTCGGACTGCAGCTGAGTTCCATGTAGACTACAGTAGAAAGTGACCACTGGTCCAACCAGAGGAGAACCAGGTGGCGACAGCATCATAATGAGTCACTGTTCGATTTACAGTCACACTGAAGCCCGTTGGATCAGAACCAAATCGGATCTTGAAAGAGAAGAAGCTGCCAGATGTTTGAATAAACTTCAGCCCAACATGTAGGTTTCAGCTCTTATTGTGATGGTCTGAAGGAAGTTGTGTCTCAGTGTCAGTTATTCTGCGTGTAAAAGGACCAGCAGGTCCGGTTCTGATGGTCCAGCCTGGTACGTTAAGCCGACCTTCTGAGCCCAGCACACATCTTGTTAGCAGTTAGCTTACCTAGCATTAGCATTAGCAGCTAGAGAGGTCTGGAGAGAACAGAAATACGATGTTTCTCCTCGCGGTTCGGTTCAGGCCCGAAACCAAAATCAGAACCATCTGGTTCCCAGCAGAACATCTGTCCTGCTATGACCAGTTTCAGTAAAAACTAAACCATGGAAGGTAACCTGAGTTCAACCTATTTCTGTCTGAGCCATGCCTGGTTTTGCTCCAGTGTGAACCTCAGTCTGAAGAACGGAACCAGGAAGTTAAATTCGACCCAAACCACAAACACCTGCTAGCTGCCCGACGAGCAGGAAGTGAACCCGCCCAGAGGAAACCACCCAGGTTCCTGTTGGCTCCATCACCAGACCTGCATCACCAGGACCAGTAGGGGATCTCACAGCCAAACTCTGATTTAAAAATCATTAGAATGAGCATGCAGATCAGCTGTAGAGGAAACGACTGGACTCCATTCCGTCTCTAATCTCTGCTCCTCTCTCTCTTTATCAGCTGTTAACATGCTGCACAGGAATGCCCAGTAAGCTGCCTGACTAAAAATACACACAGACAGATAGAAGCTCCCAGACTCTGTCCTGGAGGAGGTAAAGTGGCAAAATTATTTCTTTTCCAGACACATAAAATCATTTTATAGCACAAATGTGTTACCTTAGATTGTTAGAAAATTCTTTGAGATAAGAAATTTGACTTCAAAATGTAGCACCTTAAAACAGGGCCTCTGTCTCTTCAAGAAACTCCTGCTGTTTTTGAAACTACGTATTCAGAAAGTCGTCACAACAAGGCTCCTCTATTAACCCTTTAACAACGTTTTTATCAGCGTTACTTTGAGAAGTAGCTCTTATAATGAGCTCAGCAGTTCCATCAGGTGTTTGCTAATTGTTGCTGGCTAGTCGGAAGGAGTTGAGTGGGGGAGGACTGCTTTGTGAGCCGGATGCTTGAAAACTGCAGCTCCGAGGAGGGGCTGCGCCTCGAAGGTGGGGCTAGGTCAAACGAAGCGTTTCACACAGCTGACTGGTTGCCATGGAGATCAAAGGATTCTTAAACATGCATGAAAGAATAAAAGCAACAGTCCAGGGATTAACATTATAACATGACGCAAAGTTCAACCACTAGACTTTACATAACCAGGAAGTTAAAGGTCCTCTGGTCTCATGTCCTCTCGTGTCCTCTGATCCAACAGAGCCGTCAGCAGGAACCAGGTCCAATCTGGTTGGTTCTTCTGGGTTCCAACATGGCGGCAGCTCTAAGGTCAGTGATGCGAGAAGTTCCTCTAGAGTCAGAGGAGATGCTGCGCCAATCATCTTCAGTGCATGGAAGAACTGAAGATGTTTTATCTTTAATACAAGCTGAAAGCCAAAATCTGAAACCTGGTTTTAATAATAAATAACTTATCAGTGAGAGGCAGTTTAAACACAGACAGAAACATCTTCAGAAGATCCAATATTTCAATATACAGCCAGGAGCCACTTTCACAGCTTACAGTAGAAACTTTGATTTTTAAACGTAACTTGAGTTAAATATTTTCAACATTTTAAAGACTTTCCACACGACTTCTCTGTGTAAAAGAAAAATCATGTGCAGCTTGAATAAGGAGCAGCTTACCTATTCACCTGCTTCTGACCTCTGACCTCAAAAATGAGCCTGAAGAGCTCAGGATGCCGAGTCAGAGGCAGCAGAAAATGGGGCGTTTTCCATCTTCATACACACATTAACAAGCTTCATTTCAGGAAACGCGTCTCCATGCTGGAGAGGAGCTGCAGTCAGAACCAGAACCACAAACACGTCAGACAAGTTCACAGCAGCCATCAGCACCTCTCTGCACCCATAATTAACATGCTAATGGTAGCAGCTCCATGAGGTGACAAACAGCAGTTAAAGTTAGAGCGCTGAGAGAAGGAGTGAGAGTCTGGAGCAAAGCAGAGAAATGTCTTTCCTCTGTAAAGAATGAAGATCTGAAGAAGCTGCAGCTGCTGGATTTATCTAAAAATTCACTAAATGTCAGAAATCTCTAGACACCGAGCATGAAACCTGCTAGCCTAGCATGAATCAATCAATCAATCAAATTTTATTTGTAGAGCACATTTCAGCAACAAGGCATTTCAAAGTGCTTTACATTATAAACACAAAGTCATGCAACATAGAATAAACAATACATTGTTCCATATTACATTTCAAATCCAATTCTAAACAGGTGAGTTTTTAGTCGAGATTTAAAGGAAGTCAGGGTTTCCGCTGTTTTACAGTTTTCTGGAAGTTTGTTCCAAATTTTTGGTGCATAGATGCTGAAAGCTGCTTCTCCTCTTTTGGAGAATGAAATGAAAACTAACAGCAGTATTTTAAAATCTATTCTTTGAGCTCCAGGGAGCCAGTGGAGGGACTTTAAAACTGGTGTTATGTCTCTATCTTCCTGGTTCTAGTGAGAACGCGAGCAGCAGCTTCTGGATCAGCTGCAGCAGCTGTTTGATTGATTTGTTGGACAGGCCTGTGAAGACGCTGTTACAATAATCAATGCGACTAAAGATAAACGCATAAATGAGTTTCTCTAGATCTGGCTGAGACATTAATCCTCTAATCCTGGAGATGTTCTTCAGGTGATAGAAGGCCGATTTTGTTACTGTCTTTATGTGGCTCTGGAGGTCAAAGTCCGAGTCCATCACTACTCCCAGGTTTCGGGCCTGGCCGCTAGTTTTTAGTTGTAATAACTGAAGCTGTGCATTGACTCTAGATCTATAGCTCTAGATCTATAGCTCTAGATCAGGGGTGGGCACTCCTGGTCCTCGAGGGCCGGTCTTCTGCAACTTTTAGATGTACCTCTAAATCAACACACCTGAGTCAAATAATGAGGTCATTAGCAGGACTCTGGAGAACTTGACTGCATTTAGCAGGTGATTCAGCTGCTGGATTCAGGTGTGTTGGACCAGGGAGACATCTAAGAGTTGCAGGACACCGGCCCTCGAGAACCAGGATTGCCCACCCCTGCTCTAGATCGTTCTTCTTTAGGTCCAAAAATAATGACTTCAGTTTTGTTTTTGTTCAGCTGGAGAAAGTTTTGGCTCATCCACACATTTATCTGTTCCAAGCATTTTTTCAGTGATTGGATGGGGTTAAAGGTCACCTGGTGACATCGTAATGTAGAGCTGTGTGTCATCAGCATAGTTATGGTAGCTAATATTATTTCCTGTTATAACCAGAGCTAACCTAACCATGAAGCTCTCTAAACACAAAGCATGAAACCTGCTAGCCTAGCATGAAGCTCCAGTCACTGGTTCAGTCAAGTCTTCACGCTGATACTCTGGTTCTTCATTTTTCATATTTGAGATTTTAAATTTTAAATTTAAAATTAGAAATGATTTAGGCAATAGATCCATTTGATGACCTCAGAAAAGTTTCTCAAAAGGATTTTTTCTTTCTGCACATTTATGTTATACAAATACCAATGTATTGTACTAAAAAACTTATTTTATAATTACACTTATAAACACACTGACAGCTTCACAAGCAAACACATCTAAAAACAACTTTAATTTATTCAGTTGGTGCGGTTAGGAGTAGAACAGCAAATGCAGAAATACACTGCAAGAAACCTATCAAATGGTTCAGCAAGTGCAATTAGAAATTCTGAATATAATGTAAAAGACTTAATAAATCATGATGTTGCTCAGAGAACAAAGCATAGAACTAGACTCCATAGATAGGGTGTATTGTCATTGACACTCGGTCTAGAATTCTTTCAATATGTGGACCGATGCAGATATTAATATGAGCCTCAGCGTCTCGGCCTGCAGGTGATGAAAACGCTGCAGGACGCGCTGTTGCTGCAACATTGCTGTGGCGAAATCTCTGTTTGCAATGGCAGAGTGTGAAACTCCTGCAGAAGCGAAACACTCCAACATTGGCCCAGACGGCTGACCTGTGGATCTGGGTCAGACCTCCGGTTTTGGGTGGGACGGATCCGGTTCACCCCTTTGCTTCTGAAATTATTGCTGAAGCAGCAGCAGGACCTTCTCATGAGGATTAATGAGATCAATGATCAAATGCTACAGATTTACTGGTCGATGATCAATAATGATTCCATTACACAAGCCAGTGTCCAGCGGAGACACCATTTGCAGGCAGCGTCTTACCCAGAGAATGACTGCACTAACTGATGAGTTTCTGCCGACCGCCTCATAAAAACTTTCAGCCAATGATGATAATTTCTGCTCAGTGTGAGCTGCTGCTGCAGGCCGGCTTGCTGCTGCAGGCCGGCTTGCTGCTGCAGGCCGCAGCCTGCCAATGTTTGTTAGTCTCTAATAAAACCCAAACGAGGAAACAAATGTGATTATGGCTGAATTGAATCTTTAAGTGACTGATTTAGAAGCAAAGTTACTGGGAAACGATGAAAGCTGAAGCTGATTAGATCAACGACTTGATCTAATGAGACAGCACGACTAACCTCCACACACACACACAAACACACACGCACACTACCACCCACTGAACACCTGCCAACACACACACCGCAGTTATGTAAGTGTGTGTCAGGAGGACGAATTCAGATGGTTCAGTTACAATCATTCATCCAGCTGGACATCAGCTGGGGCCAGGTCCAGAACCCTGTAACCCGAACCACAATCATTCACAACGAGAAACATTGTCTCAAAACAACAATGTATTATGATTGCTATTTCAGTCAAAAACATCTTAACAGACAGTTACATGTCAACATAGGACCCTTTCTTTGATATCACCTGCACAATTCTTGATCCATTTGAACTGGTGAGTTTGTGGAAAGTTTCTGCTTGAATTTCTTTGCAGGATGTCAGAAAACCTTCCCAGAGCTGCTTGATATGAACTGCATCCCACCCTCAGATCTTCTACTGGAGGAAACTCCAAAGGTTCCCAATAGGGTCAGAGGTCAGAGGAGGATGGTGACACACCATGAGTTTCTCCCCTTTATGCCCATAGCAGCCAATGACACAGTGGTATTCCTGCAGCATGAGATGGTGCATCGTCCTGCATGAAGATGATTTTGTTGCTGAAGCTTCAGCTCTTTCTGAACCGAGACAGAAAGTGATCAGTCAGAAAGTGATCAGTCAGAAAGTGATCAGTCAGAAAGTCCATATATTTTGCTGAGGTCATTTTCACACCTTCAGGGCTCTGAAGGGGCCGACCAGCTCGCTCCCTCCCTCCCCATGATTTGGGCCCAAAGCATGACTCCACCACCTCCTTGCTGACGTCACAGCCATGTTGGGACGTGGTGGCCGTCCACCACCATCCACTACTGCGTCCATCTGGACCATTCAGGGCTGCACAGCCGTCATCAGTGAAGAAGTCTGAAAATGAATCTTCATATCCAGCTGGGTCCACTGCCACCGGTTCTGCTTGTGAGCAGATTAGGGGCCCAGTAGTCGGTTAGGGGCCCAGTAGTCGGTTAGGGGCCCAGTAGTCGGTTAGGGGCCCAGTAGTCGGTTAGGGGCCCAGTAGTCGGTTAGGGGCCCAATAGTCGGTTAGGGGCCCAGTAGTCGGTTAGGGGCCCAGTAGTCGGTTCATGCACCGCAAGCCTCAGGAGGCTCCTCCACCTTGAGGCTCCAGCAGCTTCAAATAACTGTTTGCTGCTTTGTAAGGGCATTTTAACAGCTGCTCTCTTAATCCCATGAATTTGTCTAACAGAAACCTTCCTCATTATGTCTTTATTTGTACAAACCATCTTTGTTCTGAATCAGCCACAAATCTCTTCACAGTATGACAGTGCTTCAGTTTTTTGTTAAATATGTAATGTTTTCATATCTTGTCATTCAGCACTACACTATATGATGATTTTCGTCAGCAGAGATCATTTCTTTTTCCCATATTGCTTGAACCCTGTGGCCTGCTTAATAATGTGGAACATCCTTCTTAAGTAGATTTCCTTCACTTGAGCTCACCAGACAAACTAATCAACCAGCTCTCTGAAATTAATTATAGTGATTCAAAGGGCCCTGGCACACAATACCATCTATAAATTTAATAGTACAGCAAAATCTTTATGACAGTTTAATCCAATTTGCATAATAATATGAAACACGGTGTACTTGGACCCCCACCAGACTAACAATCCTTAGTTTATTTATTTTTGTGGGTTTTTTTATTTTAAAGACTATATATATGGTGTTTAGGTATTGTTAATAATACTTTTCAATAACACGACATGTGATATTTTAAAAATTTCCTGTCAAATTTAAACCTTTTTTAAGTCAAAAATACGGTGGGCCATTGGATGACTGTCCTAGGACTGGTAACACTGGGCTTAGCTACTTTTCTGGGGGAAACCATGTGATTACCTCGATAATTTATCATCCAGGCCGAGCTGTATGTAATAATATCGTCATGTGTAATGGAACAGAACCAGCAATTCTAGTGGCAGCAATTCACCAGTCCCACCATGGGACTGGTGAGAAGAGTCAGTGGGTGAGTGTGGAGCCCAGCTGGCAGAGCAACAAGCAGGGGAGCCCCGCTCTCCCATGAAATAATGATGAAGGCCAAGCACTTCATCACAGGACTCTGCAGAGCTTCCCCATCTTAAATATAGCTGCAGCGCTGCATTAATAATTAATGCTAACTAGCATGAGAGGCAGAGTGCTGCTGGATGCAGCTCAGGGCCGGGATTCCTCCCTCCCTCTCTGGGGCTTCAGGAAACAGGCGGCCTTCACGTTCCACCACATTTAAACACTGCCACCGTTTCAGTCCAAACAGGAAATACTGACACACTGACCGGGTTTCCATACACATTCTGAAGGATCATTTCAGAAAAGGCAAAACTCAACTCTTTTTTCTTACTCTTGCTTGAGTTGGTTTCTGGTTTTTCATTACAATAAAGAGTTAATGCGCTGAGGGGAGACGGAAAATGATGTGGTAATTAGGTCCTGATGTAGCAAACTTTCACATCCACTCCTGCCTTACCAGAGCAACCAAACTCTCTCTCTGCTCTGTGCTCGTTTCAACCTGTACTTCCTCTTTATTGCCATGTGCAGCTTCTGATGACATCCCGCTCTGGTCAGTCTGGTCGTTTCACTCTGAGCCAGCAAATGGAAAAATGCCTAAGTTGCATTTTTGGAGTTTTTTTGCAACATTTTAAAAGTTGCAAAACAGAAGGAAACATAACAGCAGTGAAATAACAATGTGTTATATTAATCAGAATATTCATCAGAATCAGTGAAATGACAAAAATCATTGAAATTAAACAATTTGTTGCTAAAGAGAGAGAGAGAAAGAGAGAGCAGCCGCATCACTTCCTGTCCAACAGCGCCAACTTTAATATCACTTCCTTACCGTTTGGAATAATTATTGATGTCACTTCCTGTTTCTGTTCAGGATATTATTTTCATAATTCTCCAGATAAAAATATCTACTTTATTCTTGTTAAATAATGCAACTCATCAAATGATAAATAACTTAATATTTAGGGGCATTTCTGAACTTTTTTTTCTAAGTTGTATAATCCTGATGGATCTAGAGCAATCTAGACTGGATTCTCATTTTAAACAGTTTAAAAAGTAGAAATATTTCCACAGGTCCAGAGTAGAGGTCAAGAGGTTAAGAAAATAATGCGTTTTATTTTTGGTGTGGTTCTTAATCACTGGGCTGGATTCAAAGATAAAGAACGTAAATCATGGAAGAAAGTCTGGAAGTCAACCATTGTTCCAGTTTCTTTACTTCAGATTGTAAACCACACACTGACTGCACCTTTAGGCATTTCATCAGGTCAGCAGGTCTGATTCAAACTTTAATCACTAACTGAGCTCTGCATTTTCCATTCCTTTTACAGAGAAAAGACATTGATCATGCAAGTGATCAAAGTCCCAGGAGGTCAAAGGTCAGTAGAGCCTCAAAGGAATCAGGTCAGATTGATCATTAGTCGCTTCCAACAGAAAGAGTTAATAATATCTAAATGTTCAAACATAATTTTAAGCTTCCTCCTTCATGAAACGTTAATAACATGGCGTGGCGACAGATTTTAGCGGTTAGAAGATTCATTTCTGACATTGGTTAAAGACCTGGTGCCGTTTCTCTGCCTATTACGGTTGATTTGGACTTATTTACCCAGAATCCTCTGCGCAGAAGTTCATTTCCTGCTTTTGGACCGGTCTCCAGTCCACATGGCTTTCATTTATGCATTCAAATCAAACCAGAGTTCACTTCAACTGAACCCAGACCAACATTTGTATGCAGACCAGAGTTCAGTTCTTTGGTCCGTATCAGAGTTCAATTAGCATTCACGACTCCCCAACAACTGAACCAGACTAATGGACTGGAGTGTATTAAAGCTGATTGACCAGAACTGGTGGGAACGATGCAGCCTGAACATCACCAGAACTGTCATATGGACTCAGGAAACTCATGACTATTAGAAAAAGCAAAATGACTGGAAGCGAGTGAGTTAAGCTGTCAGTGAGCTGGTGAAGTGTTGATTCTCGGTTTCAGACCATCTGGAGCATCTAACAGAGCAGCTGCAGATCACAGGGAAACATGAAGACACCCAAGTGTCCAGCGGGACATTAGGAGGACAGAGACATCGAGTCAGCACATGTCACTTCCTGTGATCCTCAGCAGCAGCTTGTCTGCAGGTAAACATGACTCAGCGTTTCCTTTCTGAGGATCAGCTGCCTTCAGCCTCTCAATAGCCACATTCCCATCAATATTTTGAAGCATAGACAAAAATCTAAACAACTTCCTCAATTTAAAAAGAAAAGTATTTTGCTCACATGATGTGGTTTTTGGCTTTTCCAAAAAAAAGTTAATTCAAATATATTTGCTTGATAATTTCTGATGAAGCAAACTTTCCCAGCCCCTGGTATGTCTATGCCTTACCAGAGGCACCAAACGCAGAAAAAGTCCAAACCTCCAGGATGGGAGGATTGTAGCCGAGCAAGAGGAACTCCAGGCTGGGGTGGGATGAACGCTGAGACTCAGAAACTTCTACTTCCTGTTTGTTCCAGCCATGCATAGCGTCAACATCTGATGACATCACTTTCTACGTTGTTTGGCTGATTCACTCCAAACCAGCAGATGGAAACACGACTAGCTCACATTTTCCTTTTTTTTTTCCTTTTATGTGACATTTCAAAAGTTTCCTTAAAATGCTCATGACAACTGGATGGAAACAAAACTAATGCATCTTCATCACTGATGATGACCAACTCAGCATAGAGCCGCAGCATGTAGAGCAGCTGTTACATTACAGCTCAGTCCGAGAACATCCATGCAGCTCAGATATTATTAATGCTCCAGCTGACCCTCATCTTCATCACTCCTCTTCATTTTCTCCCATAAGTCTCTGTTTGATGTGGAAATAGAAAGTAAGTTCTTCACATTCAGAAACCAGGGTTCGGTTCTCATGACCGTCTCACTGTATTCTGATGTTAATAGCACTAACTCAGCTCTGATTGGTCGAGTTAGTGAGCGGTCACACCCATCTATAGGCGCCCAGGTGACCAAAGTCTGATCCAGGTTGGATTGTTATTCACTAATGGAAACAAAAGCAATAAATAAAATTAAAAACAGACTGAATCTTTCTGCTTTGGGTTCATAAACAGAACCCAGATAATGAGAACTCCATCCAGCTTCTAGGAAAAAGATCTATGTTTTCACCCCAACAGGAAAGTTCAACTGAAAAGTTGCTTCTGATTAACATTTCTCCTGGAACAACTCTGGCTGGCGCGCGTGACACAAATGAAGAGTTTTTCACCCAAAAGCAAACTGATCTGTTCCACTTCCAGATGTGGAGCTAAACAGTTTTCAAAATGTCTGCAAACTGAAAGGTCATGTTGAATTTTATCTTTTACATCATCGACATGAGATGTGACATAATTCTGACGGTAAATTTGATCATCTTTCTTTGTCTGGTTCAGAGCTGGTGACCATGCTGTCTTTTCTGAACAACTTTAAAATCCATCAACAGATGGCAGCGGCCATCTTTACTGCCATAAACAGAGCGCTGCTGGGCGACGGCTACGTTCTTCTTCTGCGCATTGTTTTAGGATCAGAAACTCTATATGGAAGTCTAACTGCAGTTGGGTTTAAATAGAAAGAATGAACATGCAGAAAAATGTAAAAGATAAATCAGATTTCAGCTAAAAAATAAAAATAAAAGAGCTTTCCAACAACTTGATCCCCTCATAAACAAAAAGTGTCACTAAATATGTCATCCACAGAGAGCCTGAAGAGACAATATTTAAATATTCAGCTGACTGCAGTGCAGACTGTTCTCATTTCAGTATCAATATTCAGATTTTTCTCAACTTGTGAAGTGAAAACACTGAAATAAACCAACAGAATCAGAAGCCATAATCAACTGATTTGGTTTATTGTCAGAATCTTGTTCCGTGTCTGAATGGAAAATCACAGGTTGAAACTGGTTAAACATTTGTCTCATTATGCAGCAACCACTCTAAATCATTCTGGTTAATTATTGACCCACAGCTGGAGTCAAACCGTAGACTGCAAAGCTCCGTCTGGTTCGGTTCTGGTTCCACCCAGCTGGACCAGAACTGGACCCAGAAACAAACTTTATTTCTCATTATGTATTATTTGCTTCAATCTGCAGGAAAGAGTCGAGTAAACAATAAAATTCATAATAATGGTGTTTATAATGTCAGACCTCAAACTGTTTGTTTTAAAGGTATTTTTCCAGATTAAAATGATTTTTGCAGCAGCAGTTTAATGCGAGATGTTCAGCATGGAGGAGATGACTTCATCGCTCTTCACAGATGGAGGCGGACGTCGATGAAGAGGAGATGTTTTTCATTTTGCAAGCGCAGATAAAGAAATTAAAAGAAGATTTCTTCCAACTCTCCGCTGCATCAGTTGAGGCTCCCACGCTCTGGTAATGATGGAGCTGCAGCGGGTTCACTGCCGGCCTGGACCGACTACCAGAACCGCTCCTCACCGCTGCAGCCAACAATAAAGTTGGATATTGATCCAAACTGATCAATGGAGGAGAATCACTGCAACCTGAAACCAACTAACCCTGTAAAATCTGCTATTTTCAGACGAAACTAAAGATTTCAGGTGTATTATCTGATGATTAAACATCTAGTCAGGATGGTGTCGGTACCCCGGGGTATGTTAATGATGGAAACTACGGCCCAGTTTGAAGCTGATCTCCTCTGCTGCTGGAACCAGTTTCAATCAGCTCTGGTTTAGCATGTAGGCTAGCCTGGAGCTAACGCCACGAAACGGCACGCAACTTTAGAGAGATGCATTCAGAGCAACATGGAGCTGCAGGACAGACGGACTGCAGAGAGGATTCACGCAGAGAGGAGTTTATGAACCAGAACCAGGTTTGACTGACAGACTGGTCCACCAGGATATTAAAAAGTATTAATTGATGCAATTATGATTTTAAATTGACACTGACGATTCATTTTTTAGTCATGTTTATAAATGAGTCACAACAAATTACTGGGCTGAAGCTTGAAGTGGGTGTGGCCCGTCCCTGCTGGAGCAAACCAGTTTCCGCCCCAGCAAACTCCCAGCATGCAGCTGGCAGGAAGGATTCAGCTGCCCAGAGCATCCTACCACCACCACCATGCTTCACTTTCGGCATGAGGATCCTCCTAAACGTTAGTTTTCTACCAAATGCACCAAGATAAACTCTTCGTCTTGAGTCAGTCTCAGAATATTTCCCAGACAAATTTTGCTGGTTAATCAAATTTAAAAAAGGAGCATTCTACAGATTTATCATTTACCTGCTTAACCTTTTTTATACCATTATGAATATATTAAAAGATGCAAATGAAAAATTATTCAACTCCTTTTTTAAATACAATTTTTAGAGCAACTTTCCATTACAAGAGCCATTATTTACGGAATGACGCTTCATGACAACAGTCATAGGCATTCATAAAGACATGACATGATGTTATGTCATGATTATGACAGCATCATGTCAGTATTATGCACACCCTGTCAAATAAAGTGTTACCTAAACATTTTATCATTCTTTGATTATTTGTAGCAAAGAATGCATTTACAGTTAAAAAATGCTTTTAACATGTGGAGCAGAAAGCACTTTCTGCTGGACTGTACATCAATGCAGTGTAGGAGTGATCCGATTATTGTACTGAATAATCGATTAATAACTGGATAAAACAAGGTGATTAATAGTAGGCTGGTCACAATAAGCAATAAATCAGTAAATCGCGTGATTTAGTCATTCATTAATTTATTTAATTTGTTGTTTCTGTTGTTTTGTTTATTTCTTTGGTTTATTTAAAATGTCTTCCAGATGCAGTGTTAAACGTTTATTAGAATGTAAATGATCGTCCATAAGGTGTTCTTGTATTACTATGTTATTACTGTTATATTACTTGAAAATGATTTCAAAACAGAGATATTAGCTTTAATCATGATGACTTCAGGGACAAAATTTATTATTATAGTCATAATAATTAACAGAAGATTTTTTACAGAATATGAAACCAGGTGAAGCTAAATCTTTAACGCAATAAATATATTTTTTTTTGTACAGTTTTTGGTTAATTACTGCTCTGAGTGTGTTAACAGAGTCTGCACACTCCAGTTGAGGATTAATCGATTATTCAATTAGGTGATTATTTGAATCATATCTTGCCTTCTTTGCCTGATTCAGGTTGAAATTGTTGCTTTCCAACCTGCAGATATTAACATTCAGGGAGAAAACATGGACACATTCCTCAGCAAACGACCAGCAAACTATGGAAATGAACTCCAGTTCCTTCTTCACATTTCAAATAAACATTCAAATCTGATTCAAATGCGCATCATTTTCTTTCCTCTCTGCAGCCTGCGAGTCTGTGGGGGGTTAAGCTGCAGCAATGCCCTCGTTGGAGGTCACAAGCCGAGGAGGAATCACGCAGCCGAGATGCGGGATCCCCCTCCTTCCTAACGCAATAAGGCGGGACACACCCAGCCGGGGAGGAGGGGAGGAGGGGAGGGGGTGGGAGGAAAGAGAAGAGAGAGCCTCATCCACCCATCCAGGCGGATGACGTAAGGACGGCTCTTTATGCGCTAAAGCCCCGTTAATTAAAAGAAACGCTCTCGGTGAGGATTTTTCCACCTCCACTGCAGGAGCTGATGTTGGGGGAAAACCACTCCGACCAGCCCGAGGAGCTGAGCCAGCGTGATCCCACAGATCCGCCCGGGCAGTCCCCAGAGCAACCAGTGGCACCGGGAGAAACCAGAGACTCCCGCAAACTGGTTCCAGATCCCCAGACAAAAAGCACCCGCAGCGCCATCCACACACTGCGCCACTTTTAAACACATTCCCCGCAAACCCAGCGCCGTTCTACTCCGTTAACACCCCAACTGGTACTGGGAACCAGCTCCCCCAGTTCGGCCGGTCTGTGGGACACAGAAACATCCTGGGTGAAATGGAAAAGCAACTTTAGCCTCTGATCCAGCCAGTCTCATGGAAAGTGGCCACTTAATGGAAGTTTGATGATTCAAACCTGACAATAAAACCAACTCGACGGCTTATAGCGGATTCGCCTCGCGGTGCGGGAGAACCGGGAGATCACGGGCTTTAACGGCCGAGTCAGTCCGTGTCCGAGCCCCGCAGACGGGCAGCAGGTCTCCATGGAGCTCTGGCTGCGGATGGAGGAGCCGCGAACCGCCGCTGCTGAACCCGAGCTGCTGAACCCGAGCTAACCGTCCGGAACACGGAGCCGCGGGGTGGAGACGAGCCGCGGTGTTTCCACAGCTGGATCCGGGATTAAAACCCGGGGATCCAGATCGACGTGAAAGTGGATCTTAGTGGGTTCGCCACGGATTCACACCTGTGGATAACCGAGGCGGACGATACGGAGGAAAAGCAGCCGGAGTGTCCGATAATTAGCAATTAAAAACAACAAATTTCAGAGAACAAACACAACATTCAACATGTCGGATCCGCGTCGTCCAGCCACAAGTGGACATAAAGTTTAACTGCGCAGGAATTAGACGGTACCTTCAACAGGCGAGTTCTGGTCCAAATCACGTCCTGCTACTGAGTCCGAACCGCGGGGCAACGTCCTTACTGGGGCTGGTCCATCTCCCAACAGGGCTCCGCGGTGGAACAACCTCCGAGCAGCGGGGAGGAAGAGGCGGAGGAGGAGGAGGAGGAGGAAGGGGGGGGGGACCTCCAACTGGTCTTCGTCCCGACGTTGAAACCAGTTTCTTCAGCGGCGGAGACCAGATTCTGGTCCTGGGGGCGAAAACGAACCGAATCCAGACAATAATCGAAAAGGAGGGGCTGAAAAAAGTCACCTCCGCGCTCCTGTCGCTGCAGATCCGGTAAATGGAGCCCGTCCGCGGCGGTGCTGTTGGGTTTCGGACTCGGTGGGTTCCGACAATGTCTACATCCAGAAAGAGACCCGGGAAAACTGCCGGAGAGACGTCTGCCTCACGAGCCGCGAGAGGCGGGGCCAGGCCGGGATCACCCTGCCCGCTTTTTAAGGTGGCTCCGGGAGTTAATTAGATCAAGAAACAGAAACCAGGAGGCCGAACCGAACCGAACCGAACCGAAGCACATCTGGACCGGGACAGGAAGTCCAGGCTGGGGGAAAGCGAAACTAGTCCAGATCCAGGGAGTTTAACCAGTTACGGGAGAGGAGTCAAATCCCAGATGACCTGCTCACCTTAACGGGGCTTCATGTTGCGCTAACCTTTAATTCAAGGTGCAGAGGGTTGCAGCCTCTGGCCCTTTTCTGTTTGTTTTAAAGGTGGGGAAAGCTGGCTGGGTTGATGTAAATGGCTGACAGTTTGGCCGTGGTGCATTTTGGGATCAATATTTGTCTCTTCCCTTTTTTTTTTTTTTTTGATTGCCTCAAGCCTTCCGTACTTCCGAAATAAACTTAGCAGCACCAGAAATCGGTTAGTATCAGATCTACACTAGAATGGTAAGAGCCATACTTTAGATTAAAATCCCTACATTTATTTTATTTTTGTATTGTAGTTTCTCAAGTCTGCCTCAAAAATTATTTTGTGTTGATTTGCTCTCAAATGATATTTTTTCACTTTGTTTTTGGAAACAATCCACAAGAATATAATTGTTTTTCAAGTTTTCTGGGTGATTGCAGATTACTGATCTTCAACAACCTTAACCTGCCAATTCAGATTGTGGCAGATATTATTTTGTCTGAAATGTCATTAAATATAGCAAGACATGATCTGGTGGGCCGGTCTCTGAGTTTTTAGATGTTTGCTGAAGTAGATAAGCCTGGGGATAAGATCAGCTTCACATGTATCAGCTGATAAATTAGCACAGATACATTTGTTCACCCTTAGTTAATCTGTTATTAAAGTATTTTGTAGATGCCTTTAAACTTACATTTTTCCTCAGGTTTTGATAAAAAAAAAATTGAAAGGAAAAAACTGGAAAAATGCTTGAAGGTCAGACATTTCATGACGTTTCAAACCTAAATAATGGAAAAGAATCGATATCTGTGATACAGGTCCTGTATTTACTTGTTATCAGATCGTTACCAAAATATGTGGTATGGCACAACTCCGCCGAAATCACCTCATCGCTGCTTGGCTGCTATTTTTACACTTCCTTTTTTAGGTTTTCCTTTTCCAGAACCATCACAGTTGGTTGTTTGTTAAACAATAATTTTACTAATGAAAACACAACAATATCATTAAATAGCCTCATTTGTTCAACATGGAGTTATGGAAAATGATGTCATCAGAGATGGAGGCGGATCTTGATGAAATTATTATCATTAATTTTTTTAACACTGCAGGGATAGAAAATGGATAAATAAATTAAAAGAATATTTCTTCCAACTGGCCGTTCCATCAGTTGTGGCTCCCACGCTATGCTAATGATGGAGAGGCAGAGAGCTGCAGCGTTGGTTCACTGCTGGACAATAAAGGGAGAGATGATGAATCTGGTGCTCTGGTGTTTCCTCTGCTGGCTCAGCAGCTCCAACAGCAGGAAAGCATTGCTACGTATTTAGCTTTTCTTTGTTTTTTAAATGGAAAACCTTTATTGTTTGGAAGTTTTGTTCACAGAAGGAAGATTTTAATCTTTTCTGGTGAAGGAGGAACAATCTCTCCTGACAGCAGCTCCACCACCAGAACCACTGCTAGTGGAGCAGTTTTCAAGTTTAAATGAAATTACTTTAAAGTGCTGGTATTATGTAAAACTGGCGTTTTTTTTTTTTTTTTTTTAGCTTTCCATCATGTTATAAAGTTATTTCCGCATTAAAAACATACGTGAAGTTTTGCCTTGAGTCTTTCATGCATGTTTGAGAAATCCTTTAATCTCCATGGCAACCATTCAGCTGTCCAAAGTGCCTGGATGGACTTAGCTCTGCCTTCGAGATGCAGCTCCTCCCCCACTCAGCTCCTTCAGACTAGCCAGCAGCAATCAGCAAACACCTGGTGGAACTGCTGATCTCATTATAGGAGCTGCTTCTCTGGGCAACAATGGTAAGAATGTTGTTAAAGAGCTAATAGAGGAGCCATGTTCAGTTTTTAAAGAGACAGAGACCCAATTTCATAATTATATTATGAAATATAATTTCGTTCAAGCAGTATTTGATATAAAAATCACTTTTATATCAACTAAATTTAACATAGTTTATTATGCTATATCCTGAAAAACACATAATACTGCCCCTTTAAAAATGTTTAAACTGTAAAAGTGTGGCCCAAGGTATAATTTCTGGATTGAAAAGATTAAATTACCAGTGCCCCATGTTTTTGTAATTTTGCCTATTAAGACTCACATTTCCACCAAACACAGACATTTCTCTCCTCTCTGTCGGATATGGCCCCGCCCTGGAGACGGGACGGCTAACTATGCAGGTAACAAACTCAACCAGAGGATTTACATCCTAAACCTCAGATGCAAAAGTTAAAACTTCACTTGCTTCATTTCAGTCTAGACAGGACAACTTTACCTCCTCTGCTGTGGCCACCACCAGCTGCCAGGACAAGGTTTAAAATGCAGCTCTGAGAATAAAAATAAACTAATTAAAATGTATCTCATATATTAGCAGTGTCCAAAGGTTTTGCCATTCGACTCAAAAATGTAAAGGTGAGAGCATTTGAGAGCCACTTTTTTTCTATTGAAATTGAAAAGCATTATTTTAATACATTTATTTATTTATTTTGAACATACAAAAAGTAAAAACATAAAAAACAATAATAAAACATATGATCATGCCTTCTGCTTGCAATTTTACTCATATTCATTGATATACTAAATAAACAATATTTTAATTAAGCTCATTTTTATTTTAAAAAATGATTGGTAATTGGAAATATAAATAGGGTTCTGCAAAGTTGCTGTATTAGATGACAGGCAAGTAATGTCTAAAATTTTTATTTTTGGTTTATTTGTTCTAGTTTTTTACTGTCTTTTTCTTTGTGTTTGGTAAAAAGAAAATACCACCTTTTGGACATCCCTGTCATAAAATGTAGTTATTAAAATTTGCTAAAATAATCCCTGATGAATTCTAATTTACTCATGTCTGTTTTTTGCAAATACAGTAGAGAGGTTACCTCTGTATATTAAGCATTTCTTTTAAAAGCCTCAACAAGGCTAAATAAGCTGCATAACATTATAATTAATATGCAACTTAAAATACCTTTAATGAAGTTCTGTTCAGTAAAAATCTGTTCCTGGGTATAAAAACTGCTGTGATTTTCTGAACATTTTAATATGTAAATAATATCAACAGACATTGTTATTATTAACAGACCTGTTAACCTGTTCTCAGGGCTTTTTGTTAATGTCATTAATCTCAACTCCAAGAATAATTTCTGTCATAAATCACACTGGCTCCAAGCAGAAGTATAGAATATTCTGTTGGCTTCACCATGAAGCTACATCGAGGTTTCAGATGCTCTGTCAGATAAAGGATTTCATTACTTTATTTGAAAGTAACTGTAGGTTATTCATCAATAGAACTATTTACAAATGTATAGATTTGAGTTGCAATTTTTACTATAAAAATTTTACTATTTTTCTGAGCACAGTTGATTTCATCAGCAGAAAAGTCTGTTGTTTCTCACGTTTATGAAAACACATTATTAATAAGAGGTAAGATTCTGCATTTTCATAACGCCATAGTAATTTTGCCATTTTGTTCATCATTAGAATTCCATAAAATGAACTTAAAATGCATGTTTTTCATCTACAGATTGTTTCGTAGATGTTCACTGATACACACTGGTGTTCTTATTTTTTATCAGCGCTTTCAAATTTAGCAAATTATTTTATTTTGACATTTTTAATGAAAGATGACATCAAAGACAAACATAGTTTAGTTTTTAATCCATCCTAACATTCGGTATTTCAGGATTTCCTGTTTTCAGCTCCTCAGTTTGGACTTGTAGGACCTTTTATCAGCAACACGTTGCATGGAGATGATATAGATTATTCTGCTGATGAAAGAGAAAGTGATAGATGTTTTAACTTCAGGCTCACAGTTTGATGAAGGGGCTGCTGTTGCTGCAGATCCTCTGCTGCGTCAGTGACTGCAGTGCAGCTCTCAGACTCCCCGCCTGCAGCATCAGCACTCCAACAGGCTGTTGTCACAACAGGCCGGTGTGTGTAATGTCAATACAAGGAGAGGAGAGTCGACCAGGTAAACATCAACATGTGCAGCTAGAACATCAACAGGATCAAAGACCGTCTTTAACCATGAAAAATGCCACTCTGATTCCTTTGATTTGCAGTACAGCAGAGTTTATTCAATGTTTTATGTTTTAATAAATTCTCTATAGTGTGGACTGAAGAACAGACTCTTGATTTCCAACATTATCGCGTTTAAAGGGGCAGTATTATATAAAAGTGACTTTTTTTAGCTTGACATCATGTTATAAAGTTAATCCTGCGTCAAAAACATACAGGGAGCGCTTTCCTGATTCTTTTATGCACCTGTGAGAAATCCTACAATCTCCATGGCAACCATTTAACTATGCAAATCACCTGGGTGGACCTAGTCCCACTTTTCAGATGCAGCTCCTCCCCCACTCAGCTCCTTCAGACTAGCCAACAACAATTAGCAAACACCAAAACCTAAACTTGAATTGGGACCAATACAGATATTAATATCAGATCAGTGCATCAAAAATAGACAAAATATGCACATGTATTAGTGTATTAAAACAGACAATTTACACAAATGAAACTGAGAATAAAACGGCAAACAAAAGAGATGAAGGGAAGTAAACACAGGTGAAACCACGACTGGAACCAGGCTCACTGTGAGTTGAGCAGCACAAAAAGCTCAAATTAACACAGAACCAACTGGACCAGCTAGAAAGAGATAAAGAAATGACGACTAAAATCTGTTTTCTAAGGCAGAGGACCCGACATGTGACCTGACATGTGACCCAAACTCTTTCCAAAGGTTGAGTCGTCACTGGACTTTCCTCAAATACTGAGGAGAAAATATCCTGAGAGACCGAGCTCAGGGTAAAGAGTCACCTCTCCATCTGTTCATGGCTGCACAGACAGCAGGAGTTCACACACACACACACGCACACACACCCCCACACACACACACACACACACACACACACACACACACACACACACACACACACACACGGGGGAATGTTTCCGTCACTTCAGAGGACATCAGCACCATTTCCTGTCAGTTTCAAGGAGAAACGCTGTAAACAAAGGCGCTGCTTTCAGTCCCTGGGCAAGGCGAGCCAACGCTGAAATCTAACAGATAATATTAGGAAAAGTTTGTTTGTTTCTTTTTTCTCCCCAAAGCAAGACGGGTGCAAGGACACCCTCACCAGAAAACAAAAAGAGGGTGAATACTATAGAATATTTGAAGGATTTAGTCTGAAATGTCCATGAATCCTCAGACCCAACAGGCTTGTTTCTTGTTTGCACACCATTGATTTTTCCTGGTAAATCATCTGCTTCAGTTCCAGCTCTGAGTCAAGCTTTTCCAGCCGCAGAAGATGATGTTACCACACATTATGCATCTGTTATTAGCGGCTTTGTTAAAGGGACGTGTTGCAGGGGGAAGCAGCGCTGCAGCGGGCCGCTGACGGATCTGCTTGTCTGCAGAGTAATAGTGTCGTTCATCACGGGGTGACGCGTTATTGGTGCTTCTGCCCTGCGGACCGATTCCAGCTGCTGCTCGCAGTCAGGGAGCAGATGTGGGGAAGGGAGTCTGTCTGCAGCGGCCACTGGGCCACAGGCCGGACAGCACAGGGCGACACACACATGTCAGTCTGCCTGGGTAAAAGGGTTTCTACAGGTGGCATTCTCCCACTTTAACTATGGAGCGAAATACCTGCTAATTTAAGGCAATATGGAACACTTTCACGCAATTTGACCAAGCTGAATTAGAAATATGATTAATTCATTCATATAGCTAATATTTTTAGGAAGAGAGCAACACTTTATCTAGTCATTGGACTTGAATGATAAGAGCTTTATTTTATCTGTATATTAATATATAAATTTATTTACCTCTATACATTTGCTCTTTTTGAAGTGCAAATGCATAAAGTTTTTGTTGATTACAGAAAGAAAAGCAAATGTTTCCCTGAAATGATCATTAGCATGAAAACTTATATATACAGTATATATAAATATACAGATAACACACATTTGTATGTTTTTCTTTTTTTGATATATATCTTTTCTTTTTTTAGCTGAATTTTATTTTCTATTTTAATTTTATTTTGTACCCTGAATGTTGATTTTTGGGTAAAGGTCTGAATGTATGTTTTCAAAAACTCAATAAATATATTGTTAAGTAAAAAACCCAGGAAGATGAAGGAACTTGAACCAGAAACAGCAGGACTTCTGCAACAGGATTCAGTCTCTCCCGTTTCAGCGAATGCTTTTTCTGATTTAAACACCTCTGAGTTCACCTGATGGACTCCCGGTTTCTCTTGTTACCTCAGTTTCTGTAAGTTTTTCTTCACAGATGCAGAGGCTGAGTGTCACACCTGAGTGAAGTCGGCTCCTCACCTCCTTCAAATCTAACAAAATTGGTGTCAAACGTTTCTGCAGCAAAAATATTCGTCTGTGCTGCTTTGATTGGAAGATTTTAATGAAAGTTTAAAGGTCAAAAGGTCAATCAGCCCCCCATATGCTACCCAAGTCTGACAAAATTGGTGTCAATTTTAATGATATCAATTAAAAAAAAAAAAGCGTCCTGATTTTCATTTATGCTGCAGGTAAATCATTCAGAGAGGCTGACCCAAACCATTCCTGTCATAAACTGTCACTGTTTATGATCTGAACACGCGCAGAAGGTGAACAGAATCATTATCACGCAAAAATTTAAGGGAATAAACTAATAGAAAATAATAGACCACAGGATCCAGTTTCATTCATCTAACCTTGGACTACAGAACCCCCCCAATGGACTACATTAACAGTGAGTCTGTGTGTTGATGTTAAAGAAACTGATAATGCAGTTGGAGTAAGTGCTGAAGACGGGTTTATGGTAATGAATGTAGTTCTGGAAACATCAGTGAAAGGTTTCCTGAGAACCAGAGTGTCTCTGAGGCGCTGGACTGGACCGGTTTGGATCGGACCAGTTTGGATCGGACCAGTTTGGATCGGACTGGATTGGACGCTGGCTGGAGGCTTACAGTGGGCGGTCTCAGTGACAAACCCAGAGGAGGCTCTGCTTTCCTGAGAAAGTTTTCAGCATAGTTTTAATTAGGAAGTGGAGTTTGTGATTGAGATCCAGCAGGCTTATGTAAGGCGGTGACTTCCTTAGGTCAGGATCCACCTACACCGCAGCAGGCTGACAACACACCGCACTGAGACACATACTCCAGTTCGAAACATAAATCTCTCCATATATGCACTGACAAGGGTGACTGGATGTTGTATCCATGGCTACCTTCTCACGTAATCTGTATTATTTTTATCACAAAAGCCTTTCTGTTTTTCCTCCCGAGCCTCCTGCTAACATGATGCTGGTATACACGCAGTCGCTGCTATATGAAGACGATCCGGAGCTTCCCATTGTCTCTGAACCGGAGGATGGAGGAATCAGGGGAGGATTTTAATGAGAAGAGACAAGCAGAGCTTCTTCGTTTTCACCGCATTTCTTCTTACTTGATGAAGCTGAACATCTCATCCTGCAGATCTGACTGCAGGTTTCTCTCAATGAGTTCCTCTGCAGTAAACAAGAACTATGACTGGACAGTTAGGGTGCGTTCACACAAACCCTGTTTAGTCTGCTTTAATCAAACTTTAGTTTGGAAAGTGGAGGACCTGACGCTGCGATTGAGGATTTGCTAGAAGTGTTCTGGTCAAACATACAACATAAAAGGATAATTCTGTACACTCAGATTAAAAGTAATGTGCATCTGAGTAAGTTAATTTAGAGTGAACAATCTCAACCTCCTGCTTGATTCAAACACATCAAAATGGTCTGAAACTGAAAGTAGCAGAAGTACAAATGAAAAGATGGAAATATTTCAGGGTTTTTAGAGCTCTTTATGCACACCATGTTGACGGATCACAGGAAAGCCTTGCTGCTTGGAGAGAAAACAGGCCATCATCAGTGATTTTAAACAGGAAACACTGGACTTATTGGTTCTGCTGAGAGGGATGAGGTGAAAGAACGATGGAGGCAGTAGGTGGGAAAAAGATTATTATAAATTAAAGGCTCTGCTTTAGGAAACAAACAGGAAGGTTGTGAGCAGATTTAATGCACCAGATGCAGTTTTGTATCTGACCTTGATGAAACGAGAAAGAGCGTCTGTCCGTATAAACCGGAAGGATTTATGGAATCCTCTGGAAAATGAAGAGGACGTCCAAGACGGCAACAAGTCCATGCTGGATCATAAATCAGGCTGTCTGGTTTCATTCTGCCTCTTTCAGAAACCAGAAACTCTTCCTGCTTCAGCTGATCAGAACCGACCCGTCTGCAATGTTCTCCCGCTGATACTGCAAGTTATCTGGTCTGAGAAACTCAATTAGAGACCAGAATGAAGCTGAAGTGGAAGCAGATGGATGAAAAATGATGTATTTTTACTAAAACTACATGATTTTACCACACACTGAATATTGCTTCACATCATGGTCATTTGCTTGTTCTACTGCAATAAAAATTATGAAACAGGTTTTTAAAAGAGGCCACAGTCATATAATATTTTTAAGTTGGGAGAATTTTCAGTTATTTAAAAATTACTGTTTTATTTGTATGTTTTTAATGGGTAAAGCCATTATAAACTTATCCCTAGAGAGTTTTATCAAAAAGCAAAAAGCTCCAGGTCGACCTTCAGAAGGGACTGAGAGACTCAGTTTAGAACGTCTTTATTCTCAAAAATATTTTGTCAATTAAAAAATGTTAGTGCTGGAACCAATTGCCTGTTATTAGACAGAGCGCCCCCTATCTGTTCTGTAAAGCAGGTTGGCCAGGACTCAGCACTGCGATCAATGAACCTCAGCGACCTTTGAGGAATTTCAGGTTTTAGTCATTATTTTTGTGACGTAATGTCAGAAATAAAATATTTTAAATGAGCATTTCAATATATACGTCTTGAAATATATTTTTCCAACTTTCTATACAGTTTTTATTGTATTTCTTGTTTTCATGCATGAAACAGAGTGAATGTTTGCATCTTGTGATTGTTTTATGGGACTAAGATTGGAAATGAACATTTTGCTATATCTGGTGTTTATGCACTGTCCCATTTAAATAAATCAGTCAGATGGCAGCTCAGACACTAAATAGTGAAACTGAAGGATGAGGAATCTTAAGGAATGTAATGAGTATTAAAAGCAAAGTGGGATAAATCCCAAACAAAGTGGAACCAAAGGACACAGAGGAAGTGCCAGTTCAGGTTAAAGGTCATCAGACTCACAGCGGGCGGCGCCATTCCTCAGCCAGCATCGATCCGTGCAGCTGCTCAGGGAGTCCCCCGCTGTCAGCCTCAGCACCGAGGCGGCCGCAGCCAGCTGGCGGCTGACGGACCCGGGTTAGCGGGTCGGGATTCCCTCCAGGCCCAAAGCGCTGCTGGAGGTCTCCATGTTGAAACGCCTGCTGGCTGAGAGAGCCATTAAACTTTCATCACCTTCAGGTTTCCATCAGCTGCTGCTCCTGGAATAAATCAACTGACTGACTAAAAGGGTCTTTAACTGAGATCATCTGCATGTAGGAGCTGATTGTTCCTTCTGGATGCTGAACATTTCTAATACGACTAACTCTGGTTTCAAGAGGATGAGTTTACATACAGCAGAAACACAATCGCCCTCACAGCTGCAGCTGAGACCAGACCCATCCCTCCGTCTTCTTCTACAAATTACACACTAATGATGTTTTCCAGTAGACTCAGTTCGAATGGGGACCAAAACTGCAAAACCTATTACATTTTCAGCTGCTGCAGTTCTTGTTTACTGCTGTTCCCCTCCTGGCCTGTGGGGGCGCTGCACCAAGAACCACTGGAGCAAATGACACAAAAACCTCTGATAAAGACACTTAGCGCAACTTCCTTGTTCACCACATGGAAACAAAAATGGAATGGAGCCAGGAGACCTTTAACCCTGTTCTCCAAAGGCATGGCTTTGTCTCCATTTGCAGATACTGAGTGATTCCTCCATGTTGCAAAAAACAGAGATTCTGGTTTTTGGCAACGGGAATGGAAGAAGCTGAGGCAAGCCTGGTATTGCGCACAAGCCATTTGATTGCAGTAGACTGTGTTCATTGATTCTTCCACAAACAACAACATCTCAACCAATCAGTTCTGGCTGGAACCGAACCAGAAACGGGACAGAGTGAGACTCTGAAGAGGCTATAGAACCTGAGCATGGATACTTGAATGTTTCCTTATTTAAACATTGTGAAGATAAAGTTTCTTCTTCTCCTGTCTGGATCATCTCTGGGTCTCCAAGTTGTATCTTCATGGTGAATGTGGAGGCCAACATTCATCTGAGACCTTTTCCTTTTCTCATCCACATCAGTTCATCTGGGTCTGCATGCTGGGAGCACAGCAAGAAGATCCTGGCTTCAGATCCCAGCTGGGGTCTTCCCACATGAAGTCTGCATGATTCATAAAACCAATTAAATGATGAACAACTCTGGCCATCATCTACACAAATGCTTCAGTCAGAGGCTTCTTCAAATCTGCTGTAATACACACTGCTGCAGAAGAACTTTAATGCCATCACTATCTGAAGAATTTGAATTAATGTGACAACATTTAATGAAGTAATTATGGATTTGCATGTCTTCCCTGTCCATGCATGAGTTCTTTCTGGGTACTCCGGCTTGCTCCGACATCCAGAACCAAGACTGTTGGGTTAACTGGTGTTTCACCTGCGATGGATGGAGACCTGAACCCCCAAGTGACCTGAACAGACCGGCGGCTACGGATGCAGCTGGACTCCAGGTTTTAAAGCAGGTTAGTTTCCATGTCAACTATCAATCTCCTCTGCAGAGCTCAGTCTCTTCCAACCAGCCTAGATTCGGTCTGACGTCGTCATTTCTCCTCCATTTCTCTTAAAGCGTTTGGTTGGATGGTATCTCCTCCTGATGCGCCTTCCTGAGCTGAAACGGGGCCAGGCTAAGAATAAGTTCTGCTGTTCAGACTGTACCACCGCTTCAGGCCCACTTCTGATTTGATTTTCCAACTTCGTCTTTGAAAAATGACCCACAAATGAAATTAGCGTCGTTATTACTGTGTTCTCTGCATCATCCGGCGTATCTGGGCCCTGAAACAGGAGCTCTGCGGTTTGATTCCTCACAGACACATTTTCTAATCTGCAGCCAACTCTGAACACGATCCGCCGTCTGTGTTCAGAGGGTTTCCTCCTCTGCAGCGAGACATCAACACATCCAGCGTGTTCCTGCAGCAGCAGAGGTGTGAGATGGCAGGTTGGGATGTGTGTGTGTGTGTGTGTGTGTGTGTGTGTGTGTGTGTGTGGGTGGACTCTGGCCTTTTCCCCTCCTCTCCCACGTCCTCCAGCTCTGTCGCAGCATTAGCATGCAAACAGCAGCTGCAGCACTGCACCCCATCGCTCACTTCAAACAGCAGCACAACCTCAGCTCCCACACACACACACGCACACACACACACACACACACACGCACGCACGCACGCACGCACACACACGCGCACACACACACACACACACACACACACACGCACGCACGCACACACACACACACACACACACACGCACCCACACACACACACGCACGCACGCACACACACACACACACACGCACCCACACACACACACACACACACGCGCACACACACACAGTGTCGCACTATGACCATGTGCTCCTGTTCGTATATCACAGCAGCAGCAGAAACGGCGCTCTGCTCATGTCAATGAGACGTTTCAACATTCAGCCCACGCATCGAGTGGCACACAGCAAGCAGCCCACACACTGGAAGCTGCTCCCGCTCAACCAGATCATCTCAGCCACATTTCTTGTTTTTTTTCTTCACTTTTCATCCAAGTAAACACCGGAGTCAGGCTGCAGAGGAGCAGCCGCCGCCCCCTCAGAGCTGGAACGGCTCCCTGGAGCCGCCGGGAGCCGGTGGGGTAATAACGGCGCGAAATGAAGCCGAAGCTCCGCAGGGGAAATAAATCCACAACGAGGCTGGACGGCGGTGAACCTGAAACTGCAGGGAGGCAAAATGAACACAAGACCTGGTCCGAGGAAACAAGCGGATGAAAATCTGCCGAGTCATTGGTTTCCAGATGATTCTGACCAGACAGAGGGTCAAAGGTCCAAACCGGGTCAGGATGGTGAGAACCATCAATGGCTGCTCTGTATCGCCATAGAGCAGCCATGGCGATACAGAGCATGTTTAAGACGTGATTCCCTTCTGTTGCAGGACAAGCATCAGGTTTCCTACCTGTGGAGGAAAAGTTGAGCCAGAACTCTGCAGGAGTTCTGCCTCCTGAGTCGAAAAAGAAACACAGTGACCCGAAGGAAACAGGAACTTGTTCCCATCAATGCTTTTTTTAATGCATATTTTGACAAATTGCATTAGAAAAGGCAGAACAAAAAAATTTAAAATAACTTCCTTCACATTGCAGTTTAGGAAGTTTGTGTAGTATTTTCTTTTTCTCGAGGCAATTTAAAATTTAAAAGCTTGTTCAGAATTTGCGTAAGAATTGGATGGAAACCTATCTGGTGAGGAGTTCTCCAGGTTTTCCTCCAGAATGTCTTTCCAGGACGTCTCCGAGGACCAATCAGATGTCCTCGTTCTGGAGACGCCCTGTCCTCGTCCTCCAGCTCCTCAGACGTCGTCCGTGATCCAGCCACCGGCCTCGGGGTCGTCTCACTGCCTCAGCGAACTCTGATTTTCCCCCAAACCTTCCCGTTTCTGGTTCTATTAAGGACGACTGAAGAGACGGGTTGGACCCTAGAGCAACCCTCGGGTCCAGTTCTGGCTCCGGTTGCAGAGGGTTCGGTCTGAGCTAAAGCTGAAGCAGTGAGCGGCATCAGACGGTCAGACACAACAAAAACGGCTGAAAACCGATGAAAGAATGAAGCCCAGGAAGAAGGGAAACGTGTCCCAAAGCGTTTCTGTCGTTCCCGTTTAGCTTCTGAGGTTTTTTTCAAGGACAAACAGAAGAAAGCTCCGAATGAAAATTCACTTTAAAACACAAAGTTTTATCTAAATTAGAAAAGCCTCCAGGAAGTTCCTCCCTTTATGGATGCTCTGCATCTTGTTTATGAATATTTATTGTCACAGTCTCTGACAGTCAGCGAACTTGGACCCAATCTGTTTCCATAGCAACACGGTCCAATAAAAGAGCACTCGTCCCGTCACCAGCAGCTTTAAAGGCTGATTTATGAGTTATGAGTTCAGGTGTCGGAAAAACTTATATGAGTTCAACTATGAGCTGCAGCAGGTTCCAAGTGTTCAGATGAAAACGCGCTGCGGCAGACCTTCTGCTTCTGAATGAACAACCTGGTTGTGTTTCAGTTGTTGTGTGGTGCAGCAGCTTCTACATGCTGTTTTCTACCTTGTTGTCTCAGCAGCTCCCTGCAGCCCAGAGCCAGATCCTCTGATGTGACTGAATCATGTAGGCGCTGCAGCGCCTGCTACACATTGACACCATGGCAACAACACAAAGCTGCGTGCTTACATAAAGGCGACCAGAGATCCAGGAGAATAAGGCAAACCAGAAGCTGATGCTTGTTTCATCTGATCTTAGATCAGCTTCCTTCACGCCGCAAAGCGGCAGGAACAGGACGAGTCAGACACACTCAGACCTGTAGGTGGATGACCGACCAGCGGACATGATGGAGTCGCTAAGGTCACCGCAGGAGGAACCTCTGCAGGACTTCACATCCTGATGCTTGTCTGCTAACTGATATTTCACAATAAAAGCCCTGCTGAGTAACTTAATGGATGCTCAAAGGGCTAAAACTATGTACTCCCCAGAAACATAGTGCCATCTAATAGCAGGCAAGTAACTATGCTACCTTCAGGTGTTTTAAAAATGTCTACATTTATCAACTATGACTTAAAGAAATACTACTTTCTGATTCAACGCCTTGAAATTGAGCCTCTGTCTCTTTAAGAAGCTCCTGGTCTTTTTGAATCTCCATCTTCAGGAAGTCATCACAGCTCCGGCTCCAGACAAGTTTAACCAGGGGAGCATCAACTTATTTTGGAGAATTAATCTATGCAACTGAACATAGACAATAACATCAGTAGCCCACAGGCTACTTGTTAACTAGCTAAAGGTGTTGTATCATTAGCTAGCCATCTTTCAGCTATCATTACCCGTATCCAACAGCATAACTCAACTCAGACGGTTAGTTTACTCTCATTGATTAGAATTTTACTGGTTTGAATGTTTTTATTAAGGCCTCAGAAATCTGACATTTTACCTCCGTTTATGTAAATGAAGCTTCGCCTTTTGTTTTAATAATGGATGATTTCTCTGTTCTCGTCGGGGATAAACTGTTCTGGTGGGTGGCTTCATGCATTGTTAGCACTTATATAACACATGAATAAAGATGGTGGTGAAAACATCTCAGTTTGGGTGAATCACAGCTGTTGCAGTGCAGAAAAACAACAGGTAGCAGCGACTCTGTCTGTCACCGAGCTGCTGGGAGCGGCGAATGCTGTTTCCTCCAGAGCGGCTGAGGAAGACGAGCTGCTTCACATCTTCATCACCGTCAGCAGACACTCGGATCTGATCTCCTCCTATTGGCTCACAGCCAGAGGAGGCAGACAACCCAAAAACTGTAAACAAGCAAAAGAAGTTCTGCTTTTACTCAAGTAAAAAGTGACCATCCAAGAAATGATTTCAGGAGTAAAAAGTATTATCATTTTTTAAATATTTAATAATTACATCATCTGATAGACCAAAATATGAAGTTAATTGGAAATGTTGGTATTTTAAAGACAAAAATGAGAAGTTTTATTAATAATAAAGGCAAAATAATATTTTTCCAAATCAGTTTCTTCCAATAAAAGCCTTTAGAAAAACTGAAGGTGAGTTTCTGTGTCCGGTGAGTTTTTGATCAAAACTTGTTTGTTTTTTATTCAGTGGGTAGAGAATCCAGAAATTTTACTCGAATAAGAGCAGAAATAGAAATTACTCAAGTAAAAGTATAAATACAGCATAGTAAGAAATACTACTAAAAGTAATTTTTTTCAACATGTTACTAAATGTTTGTGAGTAAATATAACTATTTAAAACCCAATTGAGTCGACAGCTGCATAGTAACGGGGCTTTTGGGGAGAGCGAACCTTTGCTGGTCGAGGGAAGGGTCAAAGGTCGATCAGGACGACGCTCCGACATGCAGCTGGTTCTGTTATTGACCCAAATCCCCCCCTATAATTAGAACGGGATTGTTTTCGTCACTCACAGATTAAATGTGCTGCTTCAGCGTTGACGGCACATTAACGTTGACCGACTGGAAATTTAATTAAATGTTAGGAAACAGCCACAAAATGAGAACTGGCTTCACAGCCGCCGGGCTCTGACCCAAACTCCATGGCTGGTTCTGCCTGCCCGGCCCGCTGGGCCTTAATTCAGTCAGCAGGAACTGTGAACCAGTTTCTGGGACGACCAGCTGAAGTCTGGAGCTGCTGAGGTTCAGGCTGGAGGAGGAAAACTGAGTCATCCCAACACGACTGTGGGTGATGTCTCATCGTCCCTCCTGACGGTTCCGGTTCCGCCTCGGGTCCGTTTCTATTTCCGCTTGTTTCAAAGATCTGAAGGAGAAATCTGAAACAGCCACCAGAACCCTGTTTAACAAGAAGGTCCACAGAAACACCAGGTGTGTCATTTCCTCCAGATTCCAGGTGGATTTTAGAAACAATCCAACTTTATGTCATAATTATGAACATATTAGTCAGAAAAGATGTAATTTTATCAGTCAGCATTTCTAGTGTTGCTTTAAAAGTCTATTCCAGATAAGTGATAAAAATATATCAATATAAATATACAAAATAAAAGATGGAATATCTCCTAAAAAACATTTTCTGAAATGATTTTGGACAGTAAAAATACCTGTACTGTACTTTTAAAATCGGACTGCCTCTTTCTAAAAATGCATTTAGCAGTTAGGACCTATAACCAGTTCACTTGGTTCCGCCATTTTGGATGTCGGCGTTACGATACAGAGCCGTGAGTCCATAACGTTCCAATTCTCCAAGGTTATAATCTATGCGCTCGAACATTTAGGATTTCAATATTCTGCTGCTCTGATTGGCTGTCGGTTGCTTCTGTAACTGCCTGATCAGCTGACATGGCTCACTATCACCCTCTAGTGGCAGTGTAAATGAAATCCTCTCCATTCCTGATCTGCATGTGGGCCGAGTGGCGTCCATGTTGGATTTTCCCTCCTGGCTGCTCTGCCTGGTTCTGACACGATTCTGTCAGGCTGAATTACTTACCAGCTGCTTCCTCAGCGACCGACTGTTGCCGGCTGCCGTTCCTCCAGGACCGTAAATATTTCACCAGGTGTCGCAGTGTTTGACTTCACTTTCTGAGTCATCCGTCCAATCATCCACCTGCTGCAAGATCGACTCCAGAAATATTTTGGTTTATTCAACCTGTCAGAGGAAAGAGTTCACCATGTTGCTCATACATTTATAAATATCAGTGTTCCAAACTAAAAATTTAATTCACAAGCTTTGCAAACTAAATATTTAGTTTGGAAAATAAATACTTTGTCTGGAGCTAAATTTTTAAGTTTGTAAATCAATATTTATTAAGTTTGTAACAAACTAAATAACTAGCTCTAAACTAAATATTTACTTTCCAAACTAAACATTTATTTTAGTTAACTATTGTTACAAGCTATTTTTTATGTAGCAACCTAAACATTTTGTGTGGAATTGAAAATTTTGATTGCAAATATTTTCCTTTGAAACTAAATAATTTGATGGCTAAACAATTAGTTTGCAAACTAAATATTTACCTTGTGAATTAAATATTTAGTCTGGAACCCTGACATGAAAATATGACCGTATGTCATGGGGAGAATTTTTCTCCCCGTGACATCCAAGATATTGCCGGTAAGTTTTTACTGTGTAACTTTACAAATGGCAGCCTCAACCCGGCCCGGTTCTGGTTGTTCTGGCCCAGCAGCTCTCTGCCGTCCCAGGAGTCCGGAGCCGTCTTTGTGCCCGTGAGCAGCAGCGACGCCTCCTCTTCCTCCCCATTTCAGGGCCGAACGGATCAGATCTGAGAATCAGCTGTAAACAGCTGCGGTTCTGCCTCTGGCTCCTGCATGTTAATGCGGTTCTGATCCAAACACAGCTTGTTTAAAGCTCCAGTGACTGACTTTCAGAAAAAATGCATATTTTACATATTTGTTGAAACTGTCACTACTGTCATCACCTGGTTCTACATCATCAGGTTCTACATCACCTTGTTCTACATCATCAGGTTCTACATCATCAGGTTCTACATCACATTGTTCTACATCATCAGGTTCTACACCACCTGGTTCTACATCATCAGGTTCTACACCACCTGGTTCTACATCATCAGGTTCTACACCACCTGGTTCTACAGTCCTTCACTGAGAGAACATACTTTAAACTCCTGCTGGTAGTTTAGAAATTCCTGGCTTAAAGATCTGCTGCTGTTATATGAACCTTCCAGACCTTTCAGGTCTTCTGGTTCTGGTTCTGCTCTGCATTCAGAACCAGAACCAGACATGGAGAAGCAGCATTCAGCTTCTATGCATCACAAATCTGGAACAAACTTCCATAAAACTGCAGAACAGCTGAAACAGAGTTCCTTTAAATCTCGACTAAAAACCCAAGTGGTTTTTTCAGAAACACAACAAATTAAACATTGATCAATAATTTGATGAGAAACGATGATTTTGATTACAGAATTTGACAAAATAAAATGTTTGGGTTCTCAGTTGTTCATCGTTTTTATGGCCTCTACAAATAAACGTGATTGATTTCAAGCTTCTTGATTAAAAGTAGGAAATCCCTGAATCTGACCTCAGCGTGACCTCTGGGGGCTGATGGACGGTTTTAGTTCCGGGTCAGCCTCAGCTCGGTCCGCTGCATCAGCTCCCTGATGAAGACGTTTCATCACACTTCCAGAAAGATGGCGGAGGCGTTGATGTGATGTTCATCTGACGACCTCTGACCTCGGCCTGAGTCAGATGAGGACGGCGCTGACTCAGCGTCTGCAGCCTCTCGGAGGGGACAGGACGTCCCAGAGGACGGGTCTCTGGGGGACAAATGTGCCAGATCTGGGCCAGAGCGGTTCAGCCTGCAGCAGGACGGAGTGTTCCTCCAGTCACATCCAGGATGGGTCCAATCAGAACCAGAACCTGCTGCTGCAGCGCTGAGGCATCGCTCTGCTGAATGCATGCAGTATCGTTACAGGCAGCAGCAGGTTCTGGTTCTGTCCAGAGTTTATCTCCCTTCTTCATCTGCAGTGCCGCAGTTTGGACCCAGGTTCAGCTGCTGGACAGACGACCTTTGACTCTGGAAAGAGATCACGGTCCATTTAAAGGGGCAGTGGATTCCTTTACTCTCCACAGCAACCATTCAGCTGTGATAAATGTCTGAGTGGACCTGGCCACACCTTCAGGACGCAGCTCCTTGAAGTTTTCCTTTCCAGAGAACAACAACCTTTGACCTTTCCCAGCTTGACGAGCAGCAGCTGGTTCTCTGATGTCACTGCTGACATCAATCTGCAGCAACTTCTGCCGCAGCGTAACTCAGCCACGTAGAATCAATGCATTAACTGAGTTCATATGTTTCTGTGTGTGAATATGAAACTTATGGATGGTGACATAACTGCACTCAGGGCCGTTCAGATCAATCGGCCTTAATGTGGAAACACTGCGACCCGACCGAGTGAATCCCGGGATACGAAACACCCGTTTTATCTGATAAGCATTAAATATTCCAGACGAAAGCAGCATTTAGACTTCAGAACAGGAAATATTATTGATCACGGGTCATTGAACACAGCTGGTCATAAACGCGACTCTCCAATAAACTCTGGACTGTTTTATCAGGCCCTCCTGGATGTTGTGACGCCCTAAAATGACAGATTTTGTAGCAATGTTTTCAAAAACTTGAATTTTTTAAACTTAATTTTTGTAAATCTTACAAAAAATTTTAAAAATAAAATTAGGATTTAAAATGAGTTAATATCTAAATTTCAAATAACATTTTCAAATCCCGTCTTGAATTAGCTCCAGATAAAACCAGGTTTTGGGGGGTCAAAGTGCAACAGAAGAATGTTGGCCATTCAAGTTGACAGAATAAACACAAATCAGGTGAAAGATCTGAAAAGGATTTTGACAAAAACAAAAAAATTAATAAAAAGGTAAACATTCTGTTTTAGCATCACACGCGATTTCACCTTTCAAGAAATGAAACAGGAAGTTAAATCAGAAGACGTCGAAGGTGATTGGTCAAAACTCAGCCTCGTTGTATTTTCTTCCATATTTCCATAAGGAAAATCTTTGACTGATTGGTCAGATTTTCAGAAACCGTTGCAATAATTGGAGAAAAAATGCAAATCCACAGAATATTTTCCAACGATGAGTGAATTTGCATTAATAGTTGAAATCACAACATTTTTGACAGATCAGAAGCTTTGAAGTTTGACTTTGAATGAACAGCAGCTTTAAGCTGCAGGATTTGCTGCTCAGGAACAGAAATAATGTTAAAATGCTTCAGTTAACCAGAAGTTGAAGGTTTTAATGTAAACCTGCAGCAGAAACAGGCTGAGGCTTTAATACCCCCCCAGATTGCCCAGCCCCCCAGAAACCCCAGCAGCCCAGCAACAGTAAACAGGGTCGCTGGGAACCAGTAATGGGCTCATTAACAACTTAAAAAACGAAGATTCTGTCCCTGAATGTCAGCAGGAAATGTCACCTGAGACCAGGAGCCGCAGGAGCCGCAGGAGCCGCAGCAGCGCCTCACTCTCAGCTCTAATTAGTTTTAATTGACTGGAGCTCGTCTGGTTGGCCGTCCAGCAGCAGAAGCTGAAGCAGCGACTCTGAAAATGACTGTTAACATCAGCCAGGAGGAGAGGCAGCGGTCCGATTGAGGCCAACGGGTCCGACTGAGGCCAACTGGTCCGATTGAGGCCAACGGGTCCGATTGAGGCCAACGGGTCCGACTGAGGCCAACGAGTCCAACTGAGGCCAACGGGTCCGACTGAAGCCAACGGGTCAGACTGAGGCCAACGGGTCCGACTGTTGTCTGATTGAGGCCAACGGGTCCGATTGAAGACACCGAAAATACCGGGTATGACTGAAGCTACCAGTCCCTTAGTTCTCAGTGACTTTCTGTGGTTCCCTCTGGTTCCCTGTGGTTCCGTATAGTTCCCAGCGTTTCTAGGCTTTCCAGCTTTCCCCAGTGGGTTCCCGTCGCACGTTCTCATTGATTTCAGTTTTTCCCCGGTGTTCTCAGTTGTTTTCAGGATTCCCAGTAACTCCCAGGGTTCCCAGTTGTCCCAGTGGTTCCGACATGCTCCAGGGTTCCCAGTAATTCCACTTTGTCCCAGTGTTCTCAGTGGTTCCCAGTGGTTCCCTGTCATGCAAGTGGCTCCCAGAGTTCCCACTTGTTGTTTCCAGTAGTTCTTCTTATTCCAGCTCTTGGTGGATCCCAGATGTCCCAGTAATTCCAGTCTTTCCCAGTAGTTCCTCCTGTGTGCGGTCGCAGCCTTCCCAGCGCTCTCGGTACATTTTGTTCTCGGCTGCCATCCCTCAGTGGGTCGACAGGCCGATTGGAAATCCATGGCGCCCAGCCGGAGCCTCTTCCACTGCGAGCGAACGCTCATTGATTATCTGTCAGCGAGGAAGAGGAGCTCAGAGAATCAAAATGAGGAAGAGCGGGATCAGCTCTCCCTTCTTCTTCATCATCATCATCATTACTCTAAACCGACTGGAAAGTAAAAATGATCTGAACCTGCTTCTGAATTATTAATTTATTCATCTGCCACGTTAAACCAATAATTGCCACAATAAACTGATATGAAATTAAATTCAGCCACACATTGATAAACATTCTGAATAAATCATATTAAATTGCACAACAATTTTAAACAGTTATAGAAAAACAGATAGATTAAGCTAATATGTCATAATTTTAAAAAATCATCTTTTATACAATCATCTGAATAAAAACATCAAAAGTATCAGATGTTAAGTTTTCTGCTCCTAAAAACCCACATCCTGGTCGTATCAATAAATTATTGAGCATTTTAATATTATTATTAGTCCATGCTGGGACCGAGGGGGAATTCCCAAAACATCAAAGAGTCTGTTTCAAAAGTCGCGTCGCTAACAGGGACAACTTCATCCTGGAGCCAAGTGGAAATGTGATTCTGACCATAAAACGTCTAAAACAAGAATTTTTTATGTTCCACCAAAAGAGCAGCGTTCATTTAAAAAGTTGTTTGTGTAGCGAAGCAGTGTTGTTAGCGTTGCTATGGTTTCACAGCATGTTGTCACTTTTGCCCAAAGGTTGATGTTAGAAAATCCAGCATTTCTATTTACTTTTCCTTGTGTGGCTGCAGTAAAACCATCACTTTCAAAACAAATCCGAAACAACATATTAAAGTTGCTCCACATTTTTTCGCTTCTGTTTCCATTCTTGAATTTCTTTATGCTTTCGAAAAGCAAATGTAATGATTGCAGGTGTTTCACTCAGAAAAAGCTAAACATAGAGACGCTCTCTTTTCCATCAAAGGACCTGTTGTAAATATTCACATGCTGATGATTTCTCGGTTAGTAGCAACAACAATTAAATAAAATGTAAAAAACAAAGAAAACATAAAGCTGAGCTGAGAACATAAAGGAAATCATTGAGACAGAAGTAACTCTAAACCCCCGAACAGTTAAGAATCGTGACAAGTTGAATGAATCTGCACCTGCAGCAGATTTCAGTCCGAGCTGCCGCTGCTCTGTAGGGTCGTGCTGCTAGAGGAACGCTGAATGGAGGTTTATCCTGAAAAAAACAAACAAACAAAAAACAAACATTTCTACTCAGAATAAAACCTAAAAATAAGAACTTTGATCCAGTTTCAGCATCAGAATCTGTGGATCTGAGGATGAAAGTTTGGCTTATTCTTGTTGATCCTATTAGATCTTTAGAAACCATACAGACACTTAATGGGGCAGTGTTATGTATTTTCCATCCACATAATGCCATTTCATAGCACAATCATGTAACATAGTTATTATAAAAATACTGCATTTATCTACTATAACTTAAAAAATTGACTTCCTAAGGTAAAGTCTTGAAATTGGGCCTCTGTCCCTTTAAGAAGCTCTTCCTCTTTCTGAAACTCTGCCTCCAGGTGTTTTCTTATCACAGTGAAAAATTAGAAAATTTAGTTCATCTTATTTTTTACTTAATAGAAACTTGAGATCTGCTGAAAATGATGAAGGTTAGAAATAGACAGGTAATAAATGAGGAAGAAGATTTTATTTTCATCACCTGATAAAACACGTTTTCCTGCAGGAGCAGAAGTTTTTCTTCAGCAGAAAGTGATGAAATGGTGGGAGCTGCTCAGCGGCGGAGGCTCTATGGAACGAATGCAAATGTTAATGAGATCAGAAAAGGAAAGGAAGAGTTGAAAAAAGGTGAAGCTTCGACATGTTGGGCTGCAGATTCCCTCTGATGTGTCCCAGCCATCACATCTGAGCTCTAATGATTCTCTGGATGGAGGAAAGAGAGACTAAAGAGAGATCAAGGCATCTGCGGGGGTGAGGAAGAGGAGGGAGGAAGTCAAACTGAATGAGAGAAGATGGAAGTGGCCTTCGGTAAATCCTCGCTCCGCCACCTTTCCCTTCGTTCCTGCAGCTAGTTTCTCCTCAGCCTGAACTCCAGACAGAGGATTTAATGAAGCTCACATTAAAACCTGATGCTTTTCACTCAGAATTAAAGATGAAGCCCAGCAAACATCTGCAGAGGCAGAGAACCCGTCTGGTTCCGGGTTCGTTTTGATTTCAAACTGAATATTTACTAATTGCAGATGGAAACTGCAGGCTGCAGATTTCCAAGCGGCTCGGCGTTCAAAGAAAAGCGTTCGGTGGGAGGTCTGTTCCTGAAGCGAGAGGTTTCACTGCAGGAGGCGGAAAAATTCGCTCTGGAGATGTTGAGTCAGGAAATCTGGGATGTTTTTTTCAACCCGACTTCATAATAATAACCAAAAGCAGCTCAAAGAACCACAATTTCCACAAGTCAAAGGTTCCAGTGACGTAAAGTTTACCAAAATCAACTCATGCTGACTGAAATGATGTCTGGGAGCAAAAAAGTTTTTATTAAACTGATTATTACTCCTGATTGGTTCTGCTCTGATCTGAATGAAGCCTCTGAATCAATCAATCGAGTTCATTTGAGCAGCAAATGAACTCAAGGCAGTTCAAACTGGGGTTACATCATAAACACACAAAAATACCAAGTCATATAAACACATTCAACAACTGAAGCGTTGCACGCATCAGATTATTGATTAATGTTTCAAATATTACGTTTCTAAAGCAACTTTAAAGGAATTCAGTGTTTTGGCCGTTTTTCGGACGTTTGTCCCAGATCTGTGGTGCATAGAAGCTGAATGTTGCTTCTCCATGTTTGGTTCTGTTCTGGATGCAGAGCAGAACCAGAACCAGAACCAGAACCAGAACCAGGAGAGCTAAGAGGTCTGAAGGTTGATCAAACAGCAGCAGATCTTAAAGCCGTTCAGTGATTTCTAAACCACCAGCAGTAGTTTAAAGTCCCTCAGTGCAGAACTGGGTGATGTGATCCGACTTTAGTCAGAACTCCAGTAGCAGAGTTCTGGACCAGCAGCAGAGTTCTGGACCAGCAGCAGAGTTCTGGACCAGTAGCAGAGTTCTGGACCAGTAGCAGAGTTCTGGACCAGTAGCAGAGTTCTGGACCAGCAGCAGAGTTCTGGACCAGCAGCAGAGTTCTGGACCAGCAGCAGAGTTCTGGACCAGTAGCAGAGTTCTGGACCAGCAGCAGAGTTCTGGACCAGTAGCAGAGTTCTGGACCAGCAGCAGAGTTCTGGACCAGCAGCAGAGTTCTGGACCAGTAGCAGAGTTCTGGACCAGCTGCAGAGTTCTGGACCAGCAGAGTTCTGGACCAGTAGCAGAGTTCTGGACCAGCAGCAGAGTTCTGGACCAGCAGCAGAGTTCTGGACCAGCTGCAGAGTTCTGGACCAGTAGCAGCGTTCTGGACCAGCTGCAGCGTTCTGGACCAGCAGCAGAGTTCTGGACCAGCAGCAGAGTTCTGGACAGGCTGCAGAGTTCTGGACCAGCAGCAGAGTTCTGGACCAGCTGCAGAGTTCTGGACCAGTAGCAGAGTTCTGGACCAGCAGCAGAGTTCTGGACCAGTAGCAGAGTTCTGGTCCAGCAGCAGAGTTCTGGACCAGTAGCAGAGTTCTGGTCCAGCAGCAGAGTTCTGGACCAGCTGCAGAGTTCTGGACCAGCAGCAGAGTTCTGGACCAGTAGCAGAGTTCTGGACCAGTAGCAGAGTTCTGGACCAGTAGCAGAGTTCTGGACCAGCAGCAGCTGCACCACTGAGCTTTTAGTCAGACCTGCTGCAGTAATCAATGTGATTAAAGATAAACACATGGAAGAGTTTCTCTGATTAGACATACATCCTCTGATTGAGCTGACAGAAGGCTGTCTTTGTAACTATCTTTATGTGGCTCTGAAGGTTCAGGTCAGAGGTCAAAGGTCAGACTGATAGCTGGTTTCCTGCTGGAAGAACTGAAGCTGAAGTCCGGTCCAGTTCCCCAGAGAATCAGTTTGTAGCTGAACAGCAGATCAGCATCAGGCTGCAGAACTGAGACGTTGCATCGTTAAAACTCCTTTTATCCTGTTTGCTTCCTGAACTTTGACCCCTGCAGCTCATTTCCTCTGATTTACAACGACTCAAGTAACATTTTAATGACTTATTCTGGTTTCTGGTTAATGTCTGGTTTCAAATGTTGTTCTTTATGGATTTATTGTGCAACTTTTTGTCCTCTGCAATGATACGGCAGGTGTTGCTGACTAGTATCAGAACTTCATTTGAACCTGATTATTTAGTTCTACCTCATTTTTCTGTCAGACAGAACAAATGTGGATATTCAGGTTTCAGTCATATTTTTACCATATTGTGCATAATTAATGCACAAGCCAAATACTTTACACTAAATGTAATATAATGTGATGTTTTCTCCTGTCCTGCATGTCATTGATTGATTCTCTGCCTTTATTTTGAACTCTTTCACTTTGACCAGGAAAAGGCTCCATCAGTTCATTTATCATCTTACTGCTGCACTGTATTGTCTTTCCCATTTTGAGGAGAATTTAGCTTCAAAATGTTTTTTATTCCCCTGGGAAACAGAAACTGAGGGAACTAAATCATTGCAGAAAAAAAATAAAATGTAAAATTTATAGGCTGACAGAATATCATTAGATGTCTTCAGAAAATTTAAAACAATACAAGTTTCCAAAATTAAAATGAGCCCTGAAGTCATCACGATGCCTTCACTGTCACTCGATGTTCTATTGGGGAAATAAATCACGTCTCCGTCGCATTCCTCCTGGAAGGTGAGAACAGATCTCAGCCGGCGGCGGCGTTCGTTAGGAACCTCATCCATAATTAACAGCTGCAGCCGATCAATAATAGATGATCAGCAATGGATGATTCCCAGTGACATGCCGATGAAACAGAGAGGAAGAAAAACATTCATCATCCTTCAAGGAAACTAATCGCTCCTAATGGTTCTGGTTGAGGCTCAGCAGCCGTCAGTCAGCGCCAGATTTCTGGTTCAATCCCAGAATTAAATAAATTCACACGTTAGTATCAATATTTTGAATTAACAAGTGCAGCAGACGGGGAGGTGAGCCTGGTTTCCACTGAGATCCAAACCTCTCCAGGAGGACAGGAGAAATGAAGCCACTCAGTCTGTGTGACATAGATCTACGCTGTGGCTCAAACACTGAGAAGCTAAACACTTAATCTTTTTGTCTCAGTGCAGAGATTTTCCTGCAGGACAAATAAAACTCTGATATTTTATTTTCCAGCCCTCATGTTTATTCAGAGTTAGAGGAACAGTACATACGATGTAAAAAATTTACTTTTTTTAGGTGTTTTTACAGCCTCCTAAACCATGTTATAGTTCTATATTTTCTCATGGAAGACAAATTGGAGTGTTGCTTTGATCCCTTCAATCATGTTTAAGAAATCTTTTAATCTCCATAGCAACCATTCAGCTGTGAAAAATGCCTGGGTGGACCAAGCTCCGCCTCCAAGGCGTGGCTCCTCCCCCACACAGCTCCTTCAGACTAGTCAGCAGCAAGTTCAGTCCAGTCCAGATTACCAGGAAGGAATTTGGGAATTATTCTGTAGACATAGAACAACAGTTTTCTGTCCGTTAAACACAAGTTCATCTTTTAAATTAAGGATGAACTTAATTCTCCTGAGTCAAATACTGGACTTAAAGTTGGTGCTAAGCAACCAAGAAAAACCCTGAAACGTCACCAGAAGCCTGGAGAAACGTTAATCAAGACATCTTTAAACGATCGGAGGGAAATCTTAAGAATCCGGTTCCACTGCATCATCAGTTGATTCATTTGTTCTGTGAAGCCAAGAATAAAACACAAAATATGGACGTTTTTCTTTCTTTCCCCTCCCCTCAGTTTGCTCTGCTTTATTTTCCTTTGAGCTCAGACTCTAATGGCTGCTGTAAATATTCAACGAGCTCCTGACGTCCATTCAGTCCGAGATAAACAGCGAGAGAGGAGGAGGCTGTAAAAACACACTTTATGATCCGTCCACGGAGTCCTAAAACACTCTGTGGTGGGAGGCGGAGGACGGATGGAGCGGAGGATGAAAACAAGGTTCAGACGGACTGGGAGGAGAAGGTGAGGAGGTGAAAGAGACAAGAGTCTGTTTCATTTGTCTCACTGTGACTCTTCAGGCTCTGCTGTGCAGCTCAGCCAAGAGTTCAGAGAAAGACGCTCAACGGAGTTATGAGCCACGTCTGACATGAGGGCAGCCGGAGGAGCCAGACATGAATAACTGTGTCTCCATTAACTATAAAACTATACAAATTAAAATAAAACACAAATTCAATCTGGAGAGACTCAGACGCAGAAAAGGGAAACCATTAGAAGAGTTTATTGACATTCAATTTAGAGTCTTTGGTGCCTCAGCTGAGGACATCGATTATCGCAAACTTTGCGATGGGCTCGGATGAGCTGAGAGGAACGTTATCCCCCCGGGACCCGACACTGCTGGTGGAGGCGATGAAGGATGCGGCCAGATGGCTGAGCGAGTGGAGGTGAAGGGGTGGAGGTGAAGGGGTGGAAGTGAAGGGGTGGAGGTGAAGGGGTGGAGGTAAAGGGGTGGAAGTGAAGGGGTGGAGGTGAAGGGGTGGAGGTGAAGGGGTGGAGGTGAAGGGGTGGAGGTGAAGGGGTGGAGGTGGGTTGAGCTCTGCTGGATGACGGTCCTTATCAGGTGGAACTTGGGTGGTGATTGGACGTGACGTGTCTTGGACCAGCGTTGATTAATCCACGGTGATGAGCATGCTGCACCGGTTGGATGATCCAGGTGGGGTTGGATGATCCAGGTGGGGTTGGAAGAGTCTTCCAGTTTGAATTTGCGCCTAAGCTTCATTAAAACAAACAAAAAAAAACTTCTCTGGGATCAGGAGGTTTTTCAGCCATATCGATGAGGATGTTTTTCACAAAATTGTAATAGAAACAATTTTTCACATCACGAGTCATATGACCGACAGCCTGACATTACTGCTGGAGAAAACTACGAAGAAGACGACAGGAAGTAACAGGAGGATGATGGATTTTCTGGACATTGTGCCGCCGGCTCCATCTGATCTCTCACAACTTCACAGTTCAGAAAATGTGCATCATTCTTCTGTAAAATGGCCGACTACAATTTACCCAAAATGCAACTTACATAGTCGCTTCCAAGTAGGCGGGGCTTGTTGCTCCAACGTCTCCTCTGATTGGCTGATAGATAATGAGTGCTGAATTATGAATACATAACATGTGATGTTTACACTTGTCACTGCCATAATTCTTTAATAACTTATATTAACAAGCTTATTTATATGGTATTTTAATTTATTATTTAATGGAAACACTACAACTGAGAAATTGTGTTTTCTCAACATTGCCAGAATATAGAAAGACATGTGCACATTTATAACACATGTGACAGCTAGCTATCATGTTTTGCTATCTGCAGCTAGCAAGTTAGCTATAAACGGCAAGAAAGAATGAAAGGAAGAGAAAATGTATCTTATGCTGCTGCTTTAAAGTTGTTGCGTCTTCATGAACTTTAATGTGGGTCGGGTCTTAAAAGAGTCGGATCCACTATCGTAGCATCCATAGTTGTTATTATAGACCATTATAGAGACAAGAGTCCAGTCAGAGTTATGATGTTACATTAATAATTCATGCTAAATGGGTTCTCTCACATGCATATTTTATAGCATATATATTCATAAATCTGGCAGATTGATCAGTTGTTTACACATCTGAGCAGCAACATCAACCAATCATCTCTGCATTAAACAGCTTAAAGCTTACAGCAGCTGCTCACTGTCAATATAACTATTTATTGCGTTTTTAGTTTCACTTAGTTGAATTGCAACATCAAAATAAAATATTGAAGGACTATAAACTCTATGCATCATGATTTGAGTTGATTCATGATCACTGGATATTTTTCAGGCTGGAGCTGGATGATAAAGGAGCTTTTAGTTTCCTCTGACAAAACTTTATAAACACAGGAAGCATGTCCTCCATAGGCTTCCATAGTTTCAATGAAGGACGTTTTAATTCACAGAGTTTGAAAAACACCATAAGACATTTTATAAAGCTTATTTTGTATTTGGTACCAGACACTTAGACTGCCAGATTGGTATTAACTGCCACATTTTCAGTTTTAATGCGCACATATATGACAATATTGTCCATTTCCTTCAGTTTGCTTGTCAGGTTTCCTCTGTGTGTTCATTTATTCAGCACCAGTTGGATATAAATGTTATTTCTCAGCACTTCAGAAGACAAATGGATCCAATTCATGCAGAAAATCTAATCAGTCCAGTTAATCATGCAGACAGATTTAAATTCAGCTTCATACACTCCAAATCAATCCTACTTATGACACTGGTGTTGGTGACGCGTCATGTTCGTAAGGAGCCATCCATCCTGACCAGGAGAGCCGTTCAGCCTCACTGCGGTGAAACCAGTGTGAAGAAACTGAACCGACAACCTTCAGACCTTCAGAGAGAAACAGAGGTCTCAGTGAATAACGGATCAGTCCTGCAAGGTTCTGCCTTCAAAAACCTGCAGCTTCTGCAGAGGAAACCAGCAGCCCTCCCCATGCAGCAGCACTGCTGCATTAGTAATTCATCTTTAATTTCAGTGGGAAGGCCTTTCTAGGTGTTAAAAAAATCCTACATGAAGTTATTATTATACATTATATATTAACCGCACAGAAAAAGTCCCAAAGGGAGAAAATCTTCTCTACAGGTTTGGGGGAAATAATTTTAATGCAAGATCTCTTTCAGGAAGTCCCTCTCCCTGCTGAATAAATAAAACTACATGAGGCGTTTTTAAAGATTCATATCTGCTGCTGCAGCCGGTGGGCGAGAAGCCGAGCACTACAGACAGCAAAATCAGAAAGTATCAGAACAGAGTCGTTCAGTTTCCGTTCATCAAATCTGAAATTATCTGAAAAACAGCTAAAAAATTCAGCCACTTTTTCCATTTTACTGGTTCATCCTGTTCTCCTGAGCATCAGCTCAGATTCTTCTTGATGGACGCCAGAGCAGAGTAGAGCAGACTTGATGGACGCCCTCATAGCTGCAGATGAACTGCTGCACTGGTTCTGATTTGTTCATCTGTTTTTTGGCTGAATTGTTGCATGTTTAGATAATCATTCGCTCTGATGGCTGACAGATGGAAAAATAGAAAAGAGCTGCAAACACATGAATGATGCAAACGCCAAAACACACAAAAAACATAAATGCATCAGAAGAACCCCTGCTTCAAACAAAAACAATGCTGCAACCACAAGAAATAGAGGCAAAAGGAAACATTAGCATATCCTAAACTTTCTCCACAAATTGTAAGTCCTCCAGACCTGTAGGGGGCGTTTGCCCCCAGAGGTATGCAACTATGCTGAGGATATATAGTTAAAAACCGACCTTTTCTTCCCTCCTACTTTCTTCTTTACATCTTGTTATAGTTGCAGTATGTAACTTTTATGAAGAATGTTTTTGTTTTTTAATATTTGTTAAAACTCTCACCATGTTGTGACATTTTGAAACAGATAATCTGTGAAAACATTGATCTCATCCACTTACTCCTTCAGCTACACTAACCATCTGAAGAACTTCACCGCTCCAAACCAAAAACAAGCAACTGGAGTCAGGAGGACGGTCTTAGCGCTGCAAATCATCCTCATGTACTCAGTGCTAAAAGTGCTCATTGTGGAGAAACAACTTACTGTTCCAGCAAAACTGTTTATCTGTCATCATCAATGGTCATAGCTAATGAGCCTTAGCATTCACAACAACCTACGCTAGCGGCAGCGTAGGAGAGAGAAAGGGGGAAATCAGCAGTGCCACAAGATTGTGATTGTCATCACTAAGACCCGCCTCCTGGTTCTGATTGGTTGTTTCTAGTCAGCACTTGGACAAACTGGAGGAGCTCAACTTTTCCACAGATCATCTGTCTCATATTTCACCCTCATAGTGACAGTTTCAACAAATATGTAAAACAAATAGTTTTTTATGAAAGATACATATTTCAGCTTTAAATTGTGGTATTTACAGAGGATGTGATCCAGTATGATTAGGTGATCGACTCTCCCTAGTGGTCTGGAGGACTTCTGTCTTGTTATTGAGCGTGTTTGCAGCATTTTATATTTGCATCATTTTGCATCATTTGTATGTTTGTAATGCAAGTTTGGATTATATGAGTTAAAATTTAATTTCCCTCTTAGACGAATAAAGTGCCTTTGAATTTGAGTGAAATCCCAACCCGTCCATCCAATTTGTGACGCCAGTTGGTGAAGCCGTCATGTTCACAACGATACGTTGACTCTGCAGCTATCCTCAGCCTGAGAGAATGATGATGATGATGATGATGATGATGATGGCATCTACGCCTGGAACGATGAAGAAGATTCAATTCTGAGTCCAAGTCAAGCTTCAAGTCTTTGAGAACAGGCTGCATCTGAAATCTGTTATTTTGTCTGAATCTGGAGTCCAACCGTATTCCCAGTTTAAGTTGTCAGAGTTGCATGAGTCCCTGTAAATCCAGAGATTTTAATTAAAACAGAGCTGATATTTTATTTAAAGAGACCTCAGGGGAACAGAGGAATACTCCCAGTGACGGCTGCCGGAGTCTTCCTCTGCTGCTTCAGAGGGAAGCTTCCTGCAGAGATGTGTTGCTGTTTGGCTTTCCAGGCGTAATTTGTCGCCTCTGTGCTCTCAGGCTGGCTGCATTATGGATGCGAGTCTGATTCCGCCCAGCTGCAGCAGAGGGATCCCCGTTAACATGCTTTTTGTAATTATTGGATTATTGAGGAGCAGAGGAGCTGGTGGCCAATCTAAACCCTTCACACTCATGATGGCAATCACCGACATCAATCCCCCCCTCCTCTCCTCAGACTGCTGAGTGGAGGAGGCAGAGCTGCTGGGAATCCCACAGTCTGACATTATATAACCACCTCGCTGCTGCAGTCATCGCTCTCAAGCTGTGACACTGATTAACTGGTGGCTGTTCCCCTGAATCTTTCAGCTCAGCCTCCACATGCAGGAATGAATCAGTTCTCCAGAAAGCTGAAGATACGCTGCGGCTTCCTTAAAGCTGCCATTTATGAAAAACATCAACCTGTTTGTTCGGTGGCAGCATGGCAGCTGATGGGGAGCAAATCTCTGAACGTTAGCTTCATGTGTCCCAGTGCAGCGAAACCAGTGGGGCAAATCTGAAGCGCTGCTTTCAGGTAGGATCAGCTGCCAGAAAGGACCTGCTCTGGTTGCTGATTGGATGCCTCTGGACCAATGGAGGTGCAGCTACAGCGCTGATGAAAACATGGACGCCGTTTTGAAATGTTACAGCAGTAATTTGGTTTTTTTAGCAAGTCACAAAGAAACAAAATGTGGGTGTTTTCAGTTGTATTTTCATACATTTATAAAAGACAGAGTTCCAAACTAAATGCTTAATGCATAACCTAAATATTTAGTTTTCCAACTATTTAGTTAGGAAACTACATATTTAGCTGAATGTTTAAGACAGTCAGAAATTGACCACAGAGATGCATGTTGATGCAGAAACTGTTGCTATAGAAACATGAGTAAATGCCTGAAAAGCCATTAAAACTGAACATTTTATGTTTTTAACTGACAGGTTGGACATATGGAGAGGAAAAAAACAAACTTAACTCCAGCAGTGGAGCTGGGGTCAACATAAACCCAGTTTTAATTTTGATATTCCACTTCTGCTTATCGGCAAGCCAATTTGCATTTTATAAATATTTAGCTCTCGATCTGTGTAAATAATAAGAAAATGATTAAAACCAGGAACACAGAGAAAACTCAGAGTACAAACACTTAGAGATCAGTTTAGTGTTTATTCTGACCATCTTTGACTGACATTATTATTGGACTGATGATCTGAATCATTAAGGAAACAGAAGAAACCTTTAAGGGGATCAAACATTTTCAGAATGTTTGACAAAACATAATCAGAAATGTAGTTTATTTAAAGGAGTGTTATGTTTTCCTCACACATAATGCCATTTTATACCAAATAATCATGTTAACTTCAATTATTAGAAAAATACTACATATATCAAACATGACATAAAAGAAATTTGACTAAACAGAAATTGGGGATGTGTCTCTTTAAGAAGCTCCTGCTCTTTCTGAAACAACATGGCTCCTCTATTAACCCAATAACCTTTTTACCAGCGTTGCTCTGAGAAGTAGCTCCTGTAATGAGATCAGCAGTTCCATCAGGTGTTTGCTAATTCCTGCTAGCTAGTTTGAAGGAGTTAAGAAGGGGAGGAGCTGCGCTTTGAAGGCGGGGCTAAGTGCACCCAGGCGTTTTAGCTGAATGGTTGCCAGGGAGATTAAAGGATGTTTCATACATGCATGAAAGAATCAATTAAACTCTCCAGGTTTGTTTAGATGAAGGAATAACATAAAGATAAAGACGTGGATTTTATTTGATACTGCCCCTTACTGAACAGGTTGAGTTCAGTAAGGGGCAGGGTAGGGTTAGTTAGTTCTGCCCTGAGAGACTTCGGTCCGTCAGAAAGAGTGTTTGTAAAAAACTAATTGATTTGTTCATTAAAATTCCTCCTGTAGTGAAATTTCTCATTCGTATTCCAGTGGTTTAGGCCTGAATGAAGGACGGTGGTCAGAGGGAAGGATGACACTTTGTCTTTAAAAACTAAAATAAACTTCAGCTCCAAACTTCATCCTGAAGCTCCTCCTGAGTTTTCTGCCTCCATCTTGTTTTTAATAAAGGAAAATGACTGAATGTGTGTTCCTGGCGCCTCAGAGCAGCTGCTAATGTATATCCTATATTTAAACATCGTGTAACCATGGCGACATGCGCTTGTGTGTCGCCACACGACTGGAGGAGAAAATGACGGGTTAAGCATCTCGGTGAAGCCGATCCACAGCACTTGGTTCTGAACAGACCAAGTTCTGGTTCTGATCCGTTGAGCAGCTGATCTGATGAACATCTGGAGATTTTCTCACCTTGAGTCAACTTCAGGATAAACCAGGAGGATGGGATGAACCGGTTCTGGTCCCGCTCTGGGTTCTGCTGCTGTGTTTGCTGCTGTTCGGTTCTGATCCGAACCGTTCAGGTTGCTTAGTGTGACACACACTGCAGAGACACAAGACAGGCTAAAAAACTTTAAATCATCTCATGTTTTCTCAACATCAGATGATTTAATATTGTTTTTACTATGTCAATAAATCAATTAATCCGAATGATCAATTAAAACAACCTGAATAATTTCCATTTGAATGATTTATCATTTCTCTCTACCAAAAACTTCATAATTCATTTTATTTGTTTTTTCTGGGTTTTTTTTACTAATGTTTTTTAAAAATTAAAGTTAGTTGATATTTGCTATTACTGTTATTTTTCTTGAAAATGGTCAAAAATCAACAATATTATTGTTTATTGCGACAACAAAACAGCAAATAAAACGAGTCATAAAGTCTCTGTAAGCTGAGAAAAAAAGCATCAAAATGAAAACTTTAATCATCCAGTTTTTGATCAAAAGAAATAAAAGACATCATGCAAATGGAAATTATTGATCTTGTTTTAATTCATCACAAGATGAATTGATTAACTGGGTTTGGATCTGAACTGGAAGCACTGCAGTAAAAAACTTTTAAAAAATGAGAAAAGAGAACTTTCTAAAAGAAAAGTCAGCAGAACGTCATCAGGCTGAACCCAGAGGAACACCTGACGGGTTCCTACACCTAGAGGTTTCTGGTTTTCTGGGTTATTTCCATCCTCGTTACTTTGACTGAGCCCGTAGTGTTAGATCATGGCCAGGTCTTGTAGCTGGATAACATTCAGCAGAGGAAGTGGAGAAAACGGATGATTAACGATCTGTGAACCAGAACGAGTCTTGCTCTCCCCTCAGCCTGCCTCAGACAGGCGGCGAAGGGGTTAATCCATAGGAAGCTGAGAGATGTGGGTGTCAGGTCGGATGCAATCGATTCAAAACAGATGAGAAAGTTAGAAAGTAGGGACAGAGACGCAGAGGGGGCAGGTAGAGAGGGGGCGGCGGACAATAAGCTCGACTGATTTGAATCCTATTCATAATTCTCTGCTGGGAGGCCAGTGAGCTGAAGGCGGCGGATGATGATAGATGGAAGGAAAGAGGGGGAGAAGGTGTGGGAGGAAGAGACAGAGACAAAGGGAAGGAGAGGAGGGTTGGAGTCTCTGAGGGGGAGGGAAGCTGGGGATTAAAGGCAGTTCTGCTTCAAACGGAGGGACGCAGAAAAATCACAGCAGCTCCGCGGTTTGATTTCTGCTCCATCAAAAACCAGAACAAGCGTCAGTCTGCAGAGCCACACATGCACCACAGGGGGCAGCGCAGTAATGGGATTACAGGCTGCAGAACCGGCAGCCATCAGAACATGCAGGCAGGTTGGAGAGAGGGAGGAAACCAGACGCAGAGACCGAAATGCTACCAACTGACAACCACCAGCCTTAAAAACATTTAATGTGTGATTAAACTTTAGTGATTGTGATGTTGGACATCAATGTGTTTTTATGTTCCTTCCTTTAATCTGTTCCTGTTTTAGAAATTAAATGAATAAATAAATAAGTCTATCAACATTTCAGACAAAAACAACAGCATTGGCCAAAATCGGTATTGGCAGGTCAGACTCTTTAATGATCGATAATCAATGGTCGGCCAGAAAACTGCAATCGGTGCTCATTATGCCTCTGACACATCTTCACCGCAGCTCCACATCTTTCAGTGACTAATGCAGAGGAACTCCTCACTTTCACATGTTCCTTTAATTTCCCAGCTTAATAAGCCGTCAGCAGAAACTGGGGCCAAATTTCCTTCAGAAAACTTAATGAACTGACTGGTTGCTGAAGTCGTCCTGACTGTTAATCTGAAGGAGTTGAAAGATTAGAAACATCACATAAGTTACTTTCATTTAGAACCAGTTTGTTCATTAATATGCTAAAATATTTACTCCCACACCATTAACTGTAACACCTCCATAATCCCGATCAACTCAGTTCAGTTTATTCACACTCCACCAAAACTCCCCAGTGAAAGTCCTGAAGCTCTTTACAGGACTAAAATAATATCAACATATTGATCCAATCAAATCCAGTTATAAAGACAGGTTCAGCTTTATTAGCACAATTCACTCCTAATCATAATCTGTCCATACTGTAAAAAATAACAGGAACTTCTGACTGGATCGAGTTCTGGACTTTCAGTTCTACTGGTTCTGGTTCCTGTGCTTTTCCCGCCTGTTGCCTAGGTTACCAATTTTAATAACTTCTTTCATTCAGCCTGAGGTTACGCAAAAAGTTTTTATATCCTTGTGACTTTTGGTCACAATTAAAAATTTTTAATCTTCAAACAAATGGAAAAACTAAATTGTTCAGTTTAACTAAACAAATACAGATTTTAGAGTGGCCTAGTCAAAGTTAGAGGTTTTCATTGCACAAAGGTTGTCAACCTGCAGCCTATTCAGCAGACAAAGATGTGATATGAGATAAAGATGACCCACTCGGATCAATATTTGGTGTTTTCTGCAGGAGGAATCGTCACTTCCAGCTCCGTCTTGATGACGCAGCTTGTTGAGTTTGGATCCTGAGCTCTCAGCCTGGATGTCTGAGTGTTTTCATAACCGGCCGAACCACAGAGAGCAATCAGCCGCTCTGCTGTCCTCATTTCCATCGCTTCAGATCTTTAAATGTCATTTTACTGAAAGCTTTGGAGCGCCAGAGTCGGATCAATTTCTCCCAGTCAGAAACGTCAGCGTGAGTTTTTAAATCAATGCTGCTGGTCTGGTCAGCCTGGTTTCCCCGTTTCCATCAGCCAGGCTGACGGTCCCCACAACGTAGTTTGTGCCAGGAAAATGGTCCCCACCCCACACACACACACACACACACACACACACACACACACCCCCACACACACACACACACACACACACACACACACACGGAGGCTAATCAACCCAGCAGTCGTGCTTTTGGGAGTACCCAGAGAGAAGAGATGCCTGCAGGAAGAACAGGCTGTTTTCATTCACAGTTTTGTTTTCTGGATTTTGTTTTCATTTGATTTTCTTCTGTAAACAATGTGAGCATGAATGAAGAATAATTCTGCTGTAAATCCTCAAACTAACAGCCTAAAACTGCAGCTTTTCCCAGATCTCTGGAAGAACAATGGCTGCTTCTCTCAGTTGTGAATGATTGTTTTTATTTGAGGCCCTAAACAAGATCCAGGCTCAAACATAAACCGTGTGACCACACCAGAAGGACAGTGTGACGGTGTCAGAGCAGAACGTTCTCCATATGCGGGTAGAAATCGTGGCAGTCGAGCTGCTGCAGCTTCTAACAGTCTAAATATGGATGTTGGGAGCTGGTCTTTGTTAGGAAACTGCAGGCCTGCTGTGTAAACATCCAGTCACACACACACTGATGAAAAACTCCCTGCACTGATGCTGGGGGTGAAAAATGTATCCCAGTCGGAGCTGCAGATGCATGAGATGGTAATAAAAGTTTCTCTGAGTGGCAGGAGGATCTGCAGGAAGAGGTTAGTGATGGCTGTGGAGGATAAACAGGAGTTTAACAGTCCTGAACAGTTCCTGTTAGCCGGCCTGCGTTGATCCCACTGATAGAATTACATAACCCAGAACAACAGCCCAGCATTAACTGTGCCCACTTTGTCCCATCGAGGGCTCGGACCGGCCGGCTGACGGGTCGCCTGCCCACCTAGAGGCTAACACAGAGAGACAGAGGAGCGTGCACGTTCATGGATGTGTGCACGAAAGGATAATCAATGAACCCAACAAGCAGGTCATGTGACTGCAGAGGGAGCAGGGAGACCCAGCAGCAGGTCCGACCCAGAGGAAACACGGCCGCTTCCGCTAAACAGCTTCATTATGAGGAAACAAACAATGATCATTTAGTTCATTATAAAAAAGATTCTCAAAGTTTTACTGTTTCTCTGCAGTCTGACTCACTCATTCAACCACATGACGGCCTCTGTGGTGGAGCAGCACTGCCCCCGCGTGGAGAAACTAATAACTACAAGTCTTATTTTGGATCCCCTTCAGAATTAGATAAGTTAAGCAACTAAGATCATCCATTGTTTTCCTTTTTTAAATATATTTTTCTTTGTCATCAGGAACCCCGAAGCTCCCAAAGTAGAAGAAAATAAAAAACTTCAAAAGGAAAGTGTCAATGTTCACAAATGGCCCCCTGTGTTTTAACTTTATGAAACTGATGATAAGAAAAACAAATATTTATTTGCTCCACATTAATAGGATAATGTGGAATAAGTCATAACTTCAGATTATAAACTTCTCTGTTAGCTTAAACTCCCACAGCTGTTCACCAGTTTCACCTCAAGGTTGCTCCTCAGAAATACTTATGACATCACTTCCTCCTGGATAGCAGGTCAGATGACCAGGCTTAATCACAGGAGAAACAGAAACCTGTCATGTCTCCATGTATTTTAGATGTGACTGAGAGAAAGTGGTCATTTATGGATCTATGCGCATGGATAACTCAATCTGAAGTGAAAATAAGCGATTTTAAACTACTGACATGTTTGGCAGCCATGTTGGATTGTGAGATTTCTGAGAGAAAGTTGGCATTACAACTTTAGGAGATTTTCTTTACTAACTGAATCATAGTACATCATAAGTTGGCGTTTTTATTGTAAAGCTTGTTGTGCATTTCATGATCATTTCTGAGTTAATGTTACTCTTGTTACTGCTTTGTGTTGACTTTATCTTGTTTTTCAACACTGTCTCTGGCCACCAAGACAGGGATGTAGCTCCCCCTGGTGGCTCAGGGCCACCAAACAGAGACTCTGGTTCCACCCCATGGCAGCTGGAAAGTGGAAGAGGAACATCATTTTCTGTACTTCCACCATGAGCTCACTGCATTTCTGGTTGTTTTTTCCAGAAGTGCATGTGTTTTACTTTCCCATTGTGCCTCACTTCCTGTCTCTCTGATGTCAAATTGCAGTGAGCTCTGAACAAATTCAACAGTATCTTAGTGGAACAGGCGGTTGCAGAGAGTCAGTGTATGTTTGTGTGAGTCTGGTTTCCAGAGAGGATTTTCTGCAGAGGGCGCTCCTCACCATGTGCTGCCTGCACATCTCAAGCAGACTCCATCATCAAGCCACCGAGGTCCTACCACTGATTACTGAGTTAAACTCACCTCCACTTTCTCTGCACTCAGGTCCGTGTGCAAAGCTCTTCAGATCTTCCTCCATGTTTGCAGTTCTCCACCTCCCCACCCGAACCCGAACCAGACCGTCTGGATCAGGAGGAAGAACTTCTTCAGTCGCACATTTTTGCATCTGGTAAATAAACTGCCTTTTACTTTCAAATGGGCTTCTGCATGAAAGTGCAGCATTTCAGCCTCCCTCTGATTAGACTCACCTGTTTCAGATTGACTCACTCTTTAAATGTTGTCTTGGTCTGGAGTACTACAACACTGCTAAACACATCAGAAACAGGTGAAATATGAGCTGCTCTTCATAATGAAAAGCTTCTGGTCCAGTTCTTCATTCAGGTCTCCAGCAGAACCCAGGCTTGCTCTGGCTGGTTTCTCTTTGACTGAATTTGAATGGAGCCATTTTCCCAGCCTGAGAGCCATCGACTTAATGAGAGCTCTGTTTGCTCAGCGCTCAAAAGAGGCTCCCAGAGTTCACTTGGGGGCTCCTGTGATGTTTCCCATGTCCTCTTGAAGGACTCAGTGAGGAAGAGGACGGGCAGTCCTTCAGCGGCCTGCTGGTGGGCCTCCAGCCAGCTTCCACCGCCCGCCGTCTGCCTCTCAACAAACCACAACCCTCTGTGTTCAGGAGGCACAGGCCAGGGAAGCATCCGGAGATGATGGGAAGCGTCAAACTCCTGACAATCCAAGCCCTGAATAACATCCGGTGCAGCATTGAAATCAATGTGGAAACTATTGATCAGTACAACATCTATGAAAAGATGATAAATCTGATTTTTGATGCACATAAATATGACAAAATTTCATGTCAATGAACCTAAACCAGAAGAAGTGAATGAAAATATTGGTGCAAAGTTTTCAAAGGTTTTAGAAAGCAGCAGCCAGATTTGTGTCAACACAATGCAGATGCAGAACGACATCAGAGCAACAACTGGTTCTGCCATTTCAGACGGATACTACATCCTCTGTAATATTTCACACCCCGAATCAAAGCTTTATTTTATGCAGCTCTAATCTGAACGGTCGGATTAAATTATCTCCAGTTTCCTGTTCAAAAACACAAAGTCTCATTTTCATCAGTGAGGTTTCATTTGGACTTTGTGGTCTTCATGCTGAGAACATCAGAGCTGCTGTTTGGTCATTGAGGCCTTCATGGGTCAGAGTTTTACTTTTTTAGAGGTTTCAGCTGACCTTCACTGACCTTCACCTTGTCAGTGAAGGTGTGTGTGTGTGTGTGTGTGTGGGTGTGCGTGTGTGTGTGTGTGTGTGTGTGTGTGTGTGTGTGTGTGTGTGTGTGTGTGTGTGTGTGTGTGTGTGTGTGTGTGTGTGTGTGTGTGTGTGTGTGTGTGTGTGTGTGTGTGTGTGTGTGGTTGGGTGTGTGTGTGTGGTGTGTGTGTGTGTGGGGGTGTGTGTGTGTGTGTGTGTGTGTGTGTGTGTGTCAGAGAATGACAGCTTTCCTCCATCACAGTCCAGATTCACACTGATCCTCTGGATCTTTTTCTGGAAGGTTCTGCTGGTGACTGGGCTTCACAGAACCGACGGGTCGGCCTTTCAGAGATGATCCATCCGACTCTCAGCCCTCCAGACTGTTTCATGTGGAGACGATCAAGATGCTAGTTTCTACTGAGAGGAGATTCAGTAGAAACTCTCAGGATGTCAGTCGAGACGCGGATGTCTGGTTTCCCTCCTGGACCTGTTGCCCCTTTGAGCTGAAAAAATGGATGGATGACTGTATGAATCCAGCAGCTGATCTTCCTGTCAGCACAAAAACCTTCTGGGTTTTATGCACCTATCGTGAAAAATAACATTTTTTTCTGAATGAGTCCGTTTCAATTTGTTGCAGAAAACATTTGGTCACATGACCTCTGCAGGATTAAAAGCTGAGTGTGGTTCAAACTGGGGACAGTTGGTTTTAGGGATATTCCTGCCTCTGGTTGAACTGGTTTCTCAGGAAACTCAGCAGTTTGGCTTTGAGCTTATCCGGCCGTTCATCCTCCTCTACATCTCGGCCTCTTTCTGCTCAGTGACGGGGGGCAGCTGGTGGGAGGCGGTGGGTGTTGTAGCTTAGCAACTCCCTCAGTGGATGGGGATTGATATGCAGCGTTATTCAGCCGTCTCTCTCTGAGCTGCAGGAGGAGGGGGCCTGAACAAAGCGCTCCTTATTGAGGCCTCCCCTCCTCCTCCTCTTTGCCCAGGCACAACGACGTGGGAGGACAAATATTTCAGCTCAAAGGAAACGAGGCGCAGCAGCGGCTCATGAACCGAAGCTCAGACCGACGGCCTCCAGGTGTTTCAGCTTTATTATATTCATGCAAATATTAAGGCCATAAATCAGCTGCTGGAGTTGGAGCTGCTGCTTTGGGTTTAACCTCACAGCTTCTCTATTATCTGGCTTTTTGTGTGATTGAGGTCCATCCATCACAGGACAACACAGAGACACAATCAACCCTGCACACATTTCAAAGAGCAGTCAGCCCAACAGTCCTGGTTCTGGACTGTGAGAGGAAGCTGGAGTACCCAGAGAGAACGAACAGGGAGAACACAGCAACAGCCAGGCTGGGTCTGGAGCCCGGCCTCCTGACAGTTTCATCCATAACACGTCTTTAGAGCTGCAGTGAACTTCTTCCATAAATACCTAGAGTTGCATAACCTCTAGTTATGGCTCTAGATGACAGTTTGGTCCAGAGCTGCATGTAGGATGTGAATCCTGGATGTTTACAGCTTTAATTTTTGTCTTTTTGAGTCCAGCTAGGGGAGAAGAATCCTACATGAATCATCATGGTTCCAGTTGTCAGATTTGACCTTTTCTGGATCAATGCAGAGAATTTACTGTCCAGAATGTGGACAGCAGCAGGAGGTCGGACATATTTCTGTAATGTTTCTCAGGAAGAGACTGGATCTCAGTGAAACGTTCCTGAAAACAGAAATAAAATCTTTAAACTGATGGTTTTAGGAGAAACTAGTGTTTTTTTCCCACTAGTTTCTGAGTAGAAATAGAACCAAAGTTCAGCTTCATGGTTTCTGCTGACAGGAAACTCTGTGAAAGAGCAACCAGCCAATCAAATCTCTGAATACACCTGACCAATGCCAGTGTGTGGATCAGTCAGTCAGGGAGTTTCTTGTGTTTGGATTACGTTTTAGTTTGAACCCGGAATAAAAGAAGATCTGAAGAAGGTTCTGGAAACCCGTCGGCTGAGTGAGGAATTCCTGCGTTTTCTCCAGAGCAACCGGTCACAGAGCGTCTGTGTTCATTCAGTCTGCAGCTCATTGTGAAGCCGTGACCTTCAGTAATCCAACAACAACAAAAAGGAGCGTCACAGTCAGGCACGGCGGGTCGGTGCGGCGGTGGGCGTGCAGCTGCTCAGCACTCCTTTCAGAGCCCAGTCATCCCCGCCTTCCAGACAAAACGCGACCAAACGCAACCAAACAGCAACCAAACGCAACAAACGGCAACCAAACGCAACAAACGGCAACCAAACGGCAACCAAACGCAACCCAACGCTCTGGAACCGTCACAGAAAAACTTTTTCAGGGAAAACATGAGCTTTCAATCTGAAATCACCCAAAAAGTGTTTGTCTTTATTTTCATTCTTTTTATTGAATTCACAGAGAAACATAGTAAAATTGAAGTTCCCTGAATCTGTGATTGTGGAGAAAATATTCAACCAGTCCTAAGAAAAAAATAGCAAAACGTGAAGAAAACGTTGAAAAGAACGATTCTGTTAGCAGAGAAATAACAAATGTTAACATTCAAGAAGAAAAATCATATTTTATTGAAATAAAATGTAAAAAAATGTCCAGCAAAAACATGCTGTAAAATAAACAGCCATAATTCAGAACAACTGAATTTAGCCTCATTTTAGCAAAGTCTAATTAGTTTCCATGTCGTACAGTACTGAGAACAGGACGGACACAAATCCTGAACAAATATTAGTAAAAAAGGAAAATATGAAACTGGAAAAAAGTAAGAATATTCATCTACAAACATTTACAAAGAAATTCCTCTAAAATGTGTAATTTTCTAACAAAAGTGACATAATTGTCTGCTCTACAGAACCTCCTGAAAATATTACATAAAATTATTTCTTGGGTTTTATTTTGTCCACAATTCCAAAATAAATAAAATAAAATCAGGAAATTTTTTTATCTTTCATTCTTTTGGATGAAAGAAAAAGATGGAAAAAAAAGGAAACGTGTCCTCAAAGTAGCTCAGCTTTTATTACATGTCAGATTTTTACTGTTTGAAAATGTTCAAATAAAACCCAAGAATTCATAATATGAAAAAGGATCATAAAAAAAAAAAGAGGTTGTGTGGAGCAGTTCCAAGCAGTCAGTATCCACCCTGTTGTGGTTAACAGTTTGTGCCTCAGTCACCATGGTTACGTTCACACAGCAAAAGCCAAGTACAATTCGGTTTTGTCCATATCCACCCGTTTCACTGAACGACCCAATTCTGATCTTTTCTCCCCCAATAAAACCAATCAGAGCTGCGTTCATATGTGGACCTGAAAGCAGCTCCGCAGTCCGAACCGCAGCCGTCTGCAGTCCGATCTGCAGTCCGATCCGCAGTCCGAACCGCAGTCCGATCCGCAGTCCGATCCGCAGTCCGATCTGCAGTCCGATCCGCAGTCCGATCTGCAGTCCGATCTGCAGTCCGAACCGCAGTCCGAACCGCAGTCCGATCTGCAGTCCGAACCGTCATGTCGCATTTCAACCGACATGCCTCATAATTCTGCAGCAGAAGAAGCCAGACTTTAAATCTGGACGTAACAACGTCTGAAAATGATAATAATGAAGTGATGAAAGCAGTCGGAGTCAGTGAACGCATCACATCCAAACCCCAGAATACAGACAAAGATGTGCACAAAACTGGAATGGGAACAGCTACTTTCAGCCAGGTGGAATGAATTCTGCACAGAAGATGCTGATTACTCATAACTACTTCACACAACCTCCATGTAGAAAACACAAACTATCCCTTTAAATGACCGTTTTGTGTTCTGGGCTCAGCAGGGCGTCCCAATGGCGGCTGCAGAGTCTTTCACTGCCTCACAAACAGCCTTTTCTGCCGCCACGCTCTTCATCGCCTCCTCTTTGCCAGAGGGAGCGAGGGAGGAAGGCGAGGGAGAGGAGGGTGAGGAGAGGGTGGAGGTGGGGGCGGTGGAGGCCGAGGACGAGGAAGAGGAGGAGTCGGGGAGGCACTCTTCGCAGCAGCAGCAGCAGCAGTCCATGAAGGCCTGGCCCAGAGAGCGGCAGAGGCACAGCAGCAGAACCGGCGTTGCCGAGCAGCGAACGAACAGCAGGAACTGTTCGACCAGAGCCAGCGCCGGCAGAACCAGAACCGGGGCGGACACGTAGGCCAGGGTGATGCTGCACACGCTCTGAGGCAGATTACAGGTGACGTACAGGGCGGTGAGCGCCATCACGGCGGTACGCAGCCTCTGCTCCCTCACTTGCTGCTTCTTCTTCCCTAAGGAGGAAGAGGAGGAGGAAGAGGAGGAAGAGCACCTGCTGGTCACCTTCTCGGTGGCGGGTTTCTGCGGCTCCCGCTGGGACAGAACCCTCCTGGTCACCAGGTCGCAGGCCAGAGTGAAGAGCAGCGGCAGGCACAGGTAGCAGCCGAATATCCACCACATGCGGGCCTGGTGGTAGGTCAGAACCAGCGCGTAGACGTTCTCTGGTAGCTCCGCCCACGGCTCGCGGACGCAGGCGTCCACCTTCACCCTGTCCGCCCTCAGAGAGGCCAGGAGGGACGCCGCCGGCTGGTGGCGCGGCAGGTCAGAGGTCGGCGCCGGCAGGCTGACGGTCTGCTGGACGAGCTGCCACAGCAGCAGCTCTGGAGCCCCCAGCACCATGGAGCCAACCCAGATCACACCCACCTTGGACAGGATGGAGCGGCACGGCTCCACCTTCGGCGTCTGGTGGGGGGAGGGCGAGGTGGCGGCGTGGAAACGATCGATGCTCAGAGCGCAGAGGCTGAAGGTCGCCACGCCCAGAGAGGTCACCTGGCAGAGGAGACAGAACCCAGACCAGTTTCAGAACAAAACGGCTGAAGATCTGATTCCCTCTCAGCTGCACAGAAAGTTTTCTCCAAAGTCATGTTCATTAAAATTTATTTCCAAAATTCACTTAGAGGGGGAGTATAATGTAAAACTGACCTTTTTATTTTAGACTTACATCATGTTATAACATTATTCCCTCATCAATAAATGATTGATTTCAGATGGATTCTTTCATGCATGTTTGAGAAATCCCTTAATCTCCATAGCAACCATTCAGCTGTGCACAATCCTTTATTTTGACTGAACAGATAAACTCTATCTCAGTCTTATTCCAAACATTAACTGAAATAATCTACGTCTGTATCAGGACCAGCAGAAACTCCGGCTGCAGAAGCAACTTCCACGTTGATCCAGAGCAGCAGAAGAACCGACGCCGTCTGCTCTGCAGGCTGACAGTTCCTGGAGACTCGTCTGAACAGAAGGTTGAAGATTTTGACCAAAAGAAACAGACTTTTCCTCCCTCAGAGAGCTTAGTGAGATGAAACAGTTTAGACCCAGCTGAGGGTAATTACTGCTGAGATGTAATTAGCATGAGAAAAGCTGAACTAACAGCAGACGGGGGCAGCTGGCAGCTTCACCCGCTTAACCGCTCCTCAGCAAAAAGAGCAATTAAAGAAAACGGTCATTAATTAGCAGGAAACAGATTCCCTTGTTTGCATGAAAAGAGGTGAAGACGCAGAGCCTTGATGAGGCTGGAGGGCCGACCTCGTTACGGCGCTCTGCAGACGACATGCTCCTACAAATGAGGAGAAGCTCCAGTTCAGGGACCTGGGAGTCCAGCTGGAGCCCTGCAGAGACGGGAAACTATAATAAACTCAACCAGCTGGTTGACTGTAATGGACAGTTTAACTTTTCAGCCTTTGTACCTTTTCCTTATTGCACTATGTGAAGGTCATGTTGGAGGGAAACAGGGCAGGTGGTTTCAAAGGAGAAAATACATTTTGTATGCGAGAAGCCAGAGCTCTGAAAAATACTGTTGATATTGTGACAGTGCTCTCCTAGTTATAACAGGATTTAATAAAACTCTCACAGGCCAGTGATTGAGTTCTCATTGCCTTATTTAAATTCCATAAAGTTGATGTTGTTGCCTGGATCCAGCGAGTGGAAGGACGAGAGGACAGGAGCCCAGGGACTGATGCTTATCCTCCGTCTGTACAGCCTTTAAAGATGGGAGGATTTGGATCCTGTTACCTGCATCTAAATGCTGCCTGAAGTCACAAACTTCATAGAGGAGGAGCCAAAGTATTGGGGTGTAATGTGGGAGGTGATGGCCAAAGGTGGGGACGACGGCGGTCTGAAGCTCTGGTGGGGAAGGATCCTGAATTGGTGTGCGAGTTTGAGAAATTCCAGCTAGAAATAGTTTGACTTACCTTGACACATGACTCTGGAACGTCTCCTCCAGATGGGTCACACGCTTTTTACTGCAGTTGATCTGATCCTGTCGCCTTCATCAGGTTGTGATCTACATCTTTTTCTGGAGTGGTTCATAACTGAGTGTGAAGCCACTGGGAGGAGAATCACTGCTCCCAAATTTGAGCCTGTAGTCTGGAGCCAGAAAAGGCCAGAGTGCCGACTCCGGGTCTGGGAAGAGGCTCTGCACTAAGTGGAGAGTTTAAGGTCTGGTTCATAACTGGACTAGGAGATCGACTGATGGGTCGGTGCAGCATCTGTAGTGAAGTGAGGGGAGTATCAATCGGTCGTCGTGAAGAGACAGCTCTACACCCAAGGACTGGTTCCACCATTGTGACCTCAGATTCTCTCCAGGTCGACTGTCGAGACATCAGGTGACATTTGCCACTAAAGTGGAAACAGCCTTGAGCCGTGAAACCAAGAGTTGTGTTTAAATCTGTGATTCTGCTCCAAAACAACCCAAACATGGAATTAAACTGTCGCTTCACTTGTTCTACCCGACGGTCCTTCCTGACCCAAAAATCCGGGTCACAAACTTTAAATATCTTTATTTTAGCTTGAAGACGTCAGAATCTGTCTCTGTCTTCACTCAGACCCGACTGTGGATCTTTGGTTCTGCCCCTGCAGACAAACAGCTCAGCTCTGCAAAATGTTTGTTTCTGAGATCCAACCAACAAGAGTTGCTTCATGCTTCCCAAACAGAACCAAAGAGGCCAAACGGGTCACAACAGGCCGCTCTGTTCAGAGGGAAGCCGTCTGGAGCCAGAGACAAAGAGCCATTCATCAGTTTGCTTCACAGTCGGTTCAACATGAGGAGTAAAAACAGCTCAGATGGAGAACTGGGTCTGAGCTGAATGTGTTCACCAGCTGGACTCTGACATCAGGAGATGAACTCTGAATTTTCCATTAATATTAAATAATTACGATAAAATCCTTTCAAAAGCAACAGCATCAGCCAATAATGTAATAAAACATAAAACAATCCTTACAGTTTTGCCACAAATGATCCAAAACAAAACTTCAGTCAGAAAAGAAAACTAGTGATTATTTGTTATTGGTTCTCTTTTTGTCAAACACTGAAAGTCTCCTGGCATATCTGTGTGTCAGAGTAGCAAATTAAAAAACTCACTTTTAGTGGAGATTGTTTAACATTATGAAGGTCAGTGAAGAAGACAGAAAATGTCGATTACTGCGATAATTGAAACCAGAGTTCATATGTTTGCATTATTCTGCTGTGTTTGGCTGTTTGTCATGTGGCTTCAGTGAGGAACTGATTTATGTTCATTGTTAATTATTTCTGTGAATTGTTTAGCATTATTCTGTTTGTCTTAGTCTAGTTTATGTTCATCATGTGTTGGTTTGGGTTAAACCATCCAGAGAAACGTAGTCCGCTCTACATGAACCCCTGTGGCTTCAGTCCTTTGGATTTTCAAACATAAACCTCAAAATGTTGTTTCTGTCTCTGATGCTGTCAGTCCTGATGCTGCAAGTCCCGATGCTGTAAGTCCCGATGCTGTCAGTCCTGATGCTGTAAGTCCTGATGCTGCAAGTCCTGATGCTGTCAGTCCTACGCTACAATATATCAGCAGTAATCAGTGATTCTGTGTTTTATTGGTAATAAATGTTTGTTCCACAAAACAAAAGTGGTGTAATTATATTTTATTTAACTGTGTGTAAATTGTTGGTATCTTTTAGTAAGTCAAACTAAGATTCTGCTGCTGCAACAATGAAAACCAGATAAGTGACGAACACACAAACCCAAATCAATTGAGTTGCAAACTAAGTGACTTTTTTGGAAGAAATATATTTTAGGAGCAGTTTTACTGCGGCATTGTTTAATTTATCTTGAGTAACATTTCAGAATATTTCACTCTGTGTGAGTAACTCCACTGAACAAACATCTTTATGCTTCAGAAACAGAAGCTGCATTTGAATCTTTGCTTTGGATAATCTGATCAGAAGTGAGGAAATCAGTGATCATATGACCCACATGTGTTTTTTATTAACCAACTAATAACATCTTTTCACATTTTTATTTCTTCATAATTGGTTTTATTTAAATGGCCAGAATTATGACATCATTTTTCGATTATATAATGATATTTGGAATTTTATTTCTAAACTAAATTAAATTAAAGGTGGAGTTGTATTAATATTGAATTAAACTGACTGTTTTCAGCCGGAAACAACCTGCGCGCTTCCGCTCTCTCACCTCCAGGTAGGGCACGAGCCGACAGGACAGGTCTCCTAGCAACCGCTTCAAGGTGAGCTCGTGGAAGATGACCACGGGCAGGCAGAAGAAGAGCACGAGGAAGTCCCAGAAGGCCAGGCCCGCGAGGATGCAGTTCCACGCGCTCTTCAGGTAGAAGCTGTGCCACACGATGCACATGAGCGCGAGGTTCCCCACGAGACCCGCCGCGAACAGCACGAGCGCCAGCAGCAGCACCGCGTACGCCCAGTAGGAGGCGTCCGTGACCGGGAGCAGCGGGTTCAGGAGCCCCGCGGAGGAGTTGGCCCGCGGGGCGGAGGAGTGGCGGTGCGTCCGCGGCGTGGTGAAGAAGCCGCTCGGGTCGTCGTGTCTGCGGGGAGGACTGTTCTGAGAAACCGGGTCTCTTTTCCTGAAACTCCCATCTTTGGCTCCTCGGGTGACCCGCTTCATGCTGAAAGTTTCCGTCCGGTTCGCCCCGGTCCTCTCCTCCGACCCCGCAGCCAGACCCGCAGCATCCTCCGCCTGGACGTCGGCGGCTGTGAGGACATGACGGAGGTCCGCGCTGCGCAGAAAGAGCAGAAAGACGCAGCAGAAAAGCCTCATGGTTCCGCGGAGCCGCTGCTGTCCTGCATCTGCTGAGACTCAAGCAGGAGACAAGTGAGACGGTCCAACCTCCCTGCGGTCCTGATGGAGAACTTTCAGAGTCCAACCAAGTTCAGCATCCAAGTTTACAAAAACAGCGCAGAGGATCCGGTCAGACGTTTCAAATTAAAGGCACGAATTTAAAACAATTTCAGAATTACGGAGAAATGTGAGGGAACAAAATTAATCAAAACTATTGATTAATTTTAAATATACATATTATTTATTAAAATTAGGTTACTCTGAATAAATGAGCCCAATAAGAGGTCCATTCATTCCAGCTGTAGAACAATACAAATAATAACACAAATGATAAAATGTATTTAATTTCGTGCAGGAAACAGGAATACTTGAACATTTAATCAATACTACATATTTTTATTATTGATATCACAGATTCATTATTGTTAGATTTCACCACAGAATCATTTTTCAGTGTGTGATTTTACTGTTTTGGCCTGAAGGGGGCGCTTTCCTCCACCAAACGAGCAGCCTCCTCTCCCCACCAAGCTGCTTCACCACACTGTCTGAGTTCATGGATACATTTTGTGCTTGCATGTTTTCAGGAGCAAAAACTGAGACAAAACTTCAACGCATCATTTCTAGATATTCATTGACATTATCTATATCTATACATCTATATAGTTGATATTTCATTTGCCTTACAAATTTACTTCTGTGTAGATTCATCTGCCTACATCTTCCAGGGATTAAAATATTGAGATGAAATCTCCAGTTTCCATGTTGTGTTGAATGAGAGAATAATCTAAATTAAATGTCATGAGACAATCATCCTCCTGAAAAGTTATTCCAGATTACAGTGCCTTAAATCAAAGCCTAATTTCTTAATCAGTTAATCTGTTTGATGGGATTTTGGCAGTTTTAACTGCAAAGGATGGATGATGCAACCCTGTGACCAGTCGAACACACGTCACTCAGACATGCAGAGAAAACCTGGCGCAGCAGCCGGAGCTGAGATCAAATCAGAGAACAAAGAACTGACACTTCTTTAGATATTTTCACAGAACTAAAGCCACCAATCCAGCTCAGAAAGGGACCAGTAACCAGGGGAAACTGGTGGATTTCAGTTAAACAAAATGTTTTGTTCAAGATGTTTATATTCTGTTTTTTCCTTAAGCTGCTCAGAGAAATCAGATTAAACTTTTTGTGTAATTGATTAAAGGCAGACAGATTAAGCAAAGTATAGGAAACCCTATAAAAAGAATATGATTTGTATAAAATGCATCTTTAAAATAATTTTTATTTAATCCAAATAATAAAACAGTTTTTTTTAAAAAGCTTAAATTTTTTTTTTTGATATTTAAAGTTTTACCATAACACTGACATTGGGTGGTTTTGCTAATAAACATTTCCTTTTTCTCCTGGTTTCTAAACTGGAAGCACTTTTATATATAAATGTTAAAGAATTATTGACTTAAAACAAGTGTTTGCTTTGGTTCATTTGTCATTTAGGTGTGCATGTATATACATATACCGGTTACATATACGAATCTTCAAACTGGTAAGAGCTTTATGATTTTACATTTTGAGGCTCTATTAAAGCTCATTATCGCCACCCCCCCAAAGCAACATCTTCACTCGCATGTGAAAATGGCTGCAAATAGATGCACAATTGTACAATCATGTGTCTTTAAAAAGCAGAAGTGGAGGCTCCTGCACAACCTGCTTCTGCTTGTTAATCACAGCAGGAGGCTGATTGACAAGCAGGAGGGTCTGAGCAGATCTACCCTTCTCATAACCTTACATCTGTAACACTAAAAATTTAGCAAAAATAAATTCATCTAATTCTTAATAGGCTCCAACAGCCACACTTGCTGCTGTTGCCTAAACGCCTTGGTTGTGTTGTAACTTGGGCTTTTAGTCACTGATGGTGACACCATTCACTGGAACCATGAAACCACTGATGACATTCTGAGACACAGGTGAGACACTGATCACTGTCAGTGGAAACAAAACATTGTCTTTAAAGATCCCTTTACTGAAGACACGCAAATGTCACAACCGAGAACTACAGTTAAGAAAGACGACATGACATCACGTCTCTCACATGATGCAGCACCATCAATGGGTTTATCTTGTTTTCCATTAGATCCAACAAATATCATGTGCAGCTGATCCAATGGCTGCACTTTGATCCAAAACGTTTTTACACATCAGTGAAGAATTTTTGACCAATAAAAAGGTTTTCTATCTTATAATGGTCCCTAAAACCACTTCTTATTTTTTCCTGTTCCTGAGGGATCTGTCACTTTCCTTCAATCAAGATGAAGTTTGAAAAACTGTAGAAGCATTATAAATATGAACCCTTATTTAAAGATTTTTATATAAATTGCTCTTTTGTCACATTCAAAAAATCGGAAAAATATTGTTGAATATTTTTAAAAATTGCCAAGACATAACTTACCTTTAAGCTTAAAAAGAATTTCATCTTTTAAAACTATGGAGCACGATTACAAAATTTATCTCAAAAGTGTTTTGCAACTTTGAGTCACACCCTTACAGAAAAGTAAAATCTGTTACTCATGACACCTGGTGCACTTTCTTCGGAATTTAAAATTTTCTTCCCAGAATGGATTCCTCCCATTTCGGAAATGTTGGGTGTGACGACGGCCTTAAAAAGCGGCCAGTGGAGAGTCGGATCCCAGTTCAGTTCCAGACTGAAAGCCTGCAACCGTTTCATCGACTCAAGTGAAAAAGCTGAGCAGGGAGACAACAATGTTCTACTGCAACGACTTCAGCAACACCAACGGCTTCCACTGGTTCAATGGGTCCAGCACCATCAATGGGTCCAGCACCATCAATGGGTCCAGCACCAGCAATGGGTCCAGCACCATCAAAGGGTCCAGCACCAGCAATGGGTCCAGCACCAGCAATGGGTCCAGCACCAGCAATGGGTGCAGCACCATCAATGGGTCCAGCACCAGCAATGGGTCCAGCACCATCAATGGGTCCAGCACCAGCAATGGGTCCAGCACCATCAATGGGTCCAGCACCAGCAATGGGTCCAGCTTGCTCAATAACTGGTTAAAAAATGATCGACATTCAGGTACAGTATTAAAAACATCAATGTTTGTAGAAACTAGGCTGTGTTATTATTGCATGCAGTAAATGAAAAGCTTTAATAAGTTTTAGACTGAGGCTCAAACTATGATTATATTAGCTATCAATTAAACTATCAGTGAAACTGACAGATTCTGCACATTTTTAATTTTTTTAATTAAAAATGCAGTAAAAAGATGCAAATAAACAAGTAATGGAATTCCTTTTTTCATGTAAGAAAATAAAGATTTTATTGCCTAAAATGCAATAAAAATTGTTTTTAGGGAACATAAACATAATTGCTCAACTTTAAACTATACACAGTGTTGCGCTAATCTTTTGACAGTTTTTTGGATTGAGTTAAATAATTGGAAATCAATAAGTATTTTTTTTTTTTACAGAATTAGAAAGAGGTGAAACTAAGACTTGACTTTACACAAAGTTTTTTTGTGCAAAATGCATATATTTTTGTACAGTTTTGGCTTCATTATTGCTCCGAACATTTTTTAAAATAATGAATTCATCACGATTAATGTGACTAATTGTTTTAGCTCATATATGGACCTCAGCCCAGTCAGCTAAGTCAGTTTTATCCGAGTCTTTTTTGTTTTCTCAGTCAAATCACTTTGCATATTTCACCTAAACAATACACTCCCATTCCAACACTCTTTTCTATTTTTTTTTTTTAACTTTATCTGTCTGTAATCTGCAAAAATGCAATTCTATTATTCCTGTGAAGGAAATTGTTTTCTTGCAGCATCAGGTTGAAAATAAATTTCTTATGAAATACTTTCATAAAAGTTTGCATCAGATTTTCACCCTTGAAAAGGCTTCTTTTATCGGTGACATCACAGTTATTTTTCCATTTCCCTCCAGCTCTTCAGGAGGTGGACCTGCACTGCGAGACCAACAACAAGGCCCACCACACCAGCTCAATCTCAGTGAAGCAGCTGATTGTGAGGAGAGGCCAGCCGTTCAGCATCACCCTTAAAATGACTAAACCTTTCAACCCTGACTTTGATCAACTCCCCTTGAAAGTTGTGACTGGTTTGTTTTTTTATTATCTATTGGAAATGTTTTTTTTTTTTTTTTTTTTTGTTTTTTTTTAACTAATTCTCGGTCTGAAATAAATAATTTACTTGACTGTAAGTTGTGAAAGGTGAGCAACACCTTTCACAACTTACAGTAGAAAGAAAATATTCTCACATATTAGCGTTAATAAGTACAACGTTAATTGTTTTTTATTTTGCAGGGAAACATCCATCTCAGGAGCAAGGAACGATGTCATATTTTGGTTTTCCGGACAAAGTGAAACGTTCATCACGTGCTAAAGCAGTGTGGAGAGCAGAGCTTCAGAAAAACAGCCTTCCTGAAACAGGAGCGTTGGCTCTGACGATAACGCCGCCCGCTGACGCTCCGATAGGGGAGTACAAACTTTCTGCAGGACTTAAAGCCGAAGAAAAGGAGTTAGCACAACTCTTTGTGCTCTTCAACCCTTGGTGTCCCGGTAGGACACTTTCTGTTTATTAATCAAAAAAAGCCAAAGTGATTGCTCATTTTCTTTTATCTGTTGTTTCCTATCAAAATGGTGGACAATTTCTGCGTATTTTAAACATTGATAAGACACTGACTGCGCATAGCAACCACGCAGGACCCCTCTTAAATAAAATCCTTGATGTTATGGAAGCTTGATCTCTGTAATTTTCTGTTTGTGTAGATGACTGGGTGTTTCTGCCTAATGAGGCAGAGAGAAACGAATACGTTATGAACCAACACGGAATAATCTACACAGGTTCTGATCGATACATTAATGGACTTTCCTGGGACTTTGGACAGGTAGAGGACACCGAGAATAGAAACACGAGGAATACTTGATGCACCATTACTTTGAAAAAACAGTTTGTTTTCTCTTAAAAAAAGAAAAGTGTGTCCTGGAATAAATTTTATATTAGTTTAATACACTCAAGTATTTGGTGCAAATACTTTCATTTTTAATAAATTCTGATGCATGAGACGCTGTTTCTGAATATTTTTCTTTGTTTTCAGTTTGAAGAGGACATGGTGAAGATATGCCTGAAGTTACTCAACCTCAGCAGGAAACACAAGCTGAACCCGGCTGACGACGTTTCTGCTCGCTGTAACCCCATCTATGTCAGCCGGGTCGTCACCAATATGGTAGGAACTGATTCATGTATTTATTCCACATGACATTTTGTGTAGATTAAGAAAACGTTTACTTTTGTTTATAGACAGATTTTGGCCGCAATATATCGGTGAATGTGGTATTACTGCCAGCCTTCATATTATTTTTATTCCTTTTGTTATCAGAACTGCAGAATTATATAATTTAATTTTGTTAGATGTACATGTTATTCTTTGGAATATTCTTTTAAATAAAATTAATATGTGGTTATTGTTTTAAATAGCTAGAATGCACAATCTAAATCCAAAAGGTTGCTAAAGTTTTACAGTAGAAACATTAGCAAAAATACTCAGCTAATCATAATTGTTTTCATCATGAGTGATTTATATTCTGGAGAAATAACGAAATATCTTATAATATCACTGCTTTATAAGTTCTAAAACCAACATTTTATTAAAAAAAGGTCCTTGGGTGACAACAGGTACTTTGTACTTAAGATCTCATACAACTTAGATGAAAATTGTCTTAATCTGATGCTACAAGTTTGGCATTTGGCAAATAAGTAAGGATCCCCGGTGTGTTTTTAATCTTTTAAATTAATGGGAAGGTCTAAAAGTTATCAAAGTGATCCAAACAATTTTAAATGTAAAAAATTATTACAGATTTTGATTCTAAGAAAAAGTTAATTGACAGAACTCAACATAATATAGTATTTCTGATAAAAAAAATAAAAATAAAATCTGTTTTATCATTTACAAAAGTAAAATAAGGAAAAACGTCTAAACTAATAAAGTTGGAAACACATAAATGAGCTCCTCCTTATCCAAATATTAACTTTGCTCTTTATTTTTTATTTTTCAGGTTAACAAAGACGAAATGAACGATGGCGTCCTGCGGGGAAACTGGTCAGGCGATTTTAAATATGGCTTCCCACCAACCCACTGGAGCGGCAGCTACGCCATCCTGAAGCAGTGGTTCGCCTCCTTCTGCAAACCTGTCAACTACGGACAGTGCTGGGTGTTCGCCGGCATCATGTGTTCAGGTCAGATCATCCAGATCTTCCTTCAAAAACGTTTTACACTCTTTACTTAAGAAGTGAAGAGACAGCAGGGATGTGATGTTGGTAGAAGATGTTTCTCATTTCCCAGCATCATGATGAGCAAAAACACACATTTTAAAAAATGTATGGCTATTATGAGTTATTTTTTATGTTTTCAAGGGAAACATATTTTTCCTTTTCTTTCTTCCTTCTGCCTTCACCACATGATATGTTAACAAACAGATGAATGTTTAATTTGTCAACAGATTTTATTTTAGGTTTACAAAGATGTTGATGTTATCATCTCCTCACAGTTCTGCTAGGAGAACTGTTTCCCCAAACAGTTATGATATGATAATTAACCCGAGTTGTGCTTTATGTGGTCCCAGTGATGCGCCTGCTGGGAATCCCCTGCCGGGTTGTCACTAACTTCGAGTCCGCTCACGACTCCGATGCAAACCTGACCATCGACACCTACTACGGAGAATTTGGTGTCAGACCAAAGCCGTCCAATGACAGCGTCTGGTAAAGTACACTAATTTCTCCTTCTGAGATGCACATTATCCTTAGATTTAATATTCAAAGCACAGGAATCAAAAGACATGGTCTGATTAACTGTCAGAAATATTAATTTCACAGTTTCAGTTTTGCTGACCTGTGCAATATTCTTTCATTCATTACCATCAGAAATATTAATCTCTGCAGGAAAATGTTACACAGTTTAAAATGTTTCATCTGCATCAGTTATTGTAGGTGCAAGTAAAGTATTGATGAAACCAACCAAGGGCCGTATTCAGTGTATTCATCAACGTTTGCGTCGAGTCGTGCATGTCTGCCTTGTATTTTTGAGGAATCTAAAGAACGATGTTATTTAACGGGAGTTGGCCTGAGAGGACAGAAGTGTCTCAAACCAGCAGGACACTAATTCCCTGTTCCCTGTTGGGTTTTATTAAAGGAACTTCCATGTGTGGGTTGAGGGGTGGATGAGACGACCGGATCTGGCAGAGGATGGCCGATATGACGGCTGGCAGGTTCTGGATGGAACGCCGCAGGAAAAGAGTGAAGGTACCGAACCGTGGGTTTTAAATTGGGAGTTACATTTTCTGAATTTATTTGATATTTAGTGATCTTAATCTCACCACTCATATTATGACTATTCTGGAAATGTCACTGCACTGTCAGAAAAATATGAAATATAATAGTTTAGGATTTTACTACTGTGTGTTTTTTATTCTTTATTTGGCTCTTTCTTTATCTTTCCAGCGCCTCCGATGGTCATAACACCCAGTGGTCACAGAACGTGGTGTAACACCGGGATGTTACACCACGTGTAACATCCCGGTGTTACATCCCGGTCACTTGTCTTGCAGGTGTGTTTTGCTGTGGTCCGGCTCCAGTAGCGGCCATCTTGAACGGGGACGTTGACCTGAAATATGATATACCATTTGTCTTCGCTGAGGTCAATGCTGACCGTGTTACCTGGCTGGTCAGTCGGCAGAACATTTACATGATCAGACACACATTTAGAGATAGAAATTAAAAAGAAAAGGAGATGCATATTTTATGAATCACTCGTACATTTAGGATTTACTGCTTTACGTTGACAACTTGACAGTAAAAATTTTCCTGCCCTCCAGAGGAAGCAGGAACTCAGGATCTCCATGTCACTTGCAATGTGTCTGTACAGTAGCCTTCATCCTGAAACTTTACTGTTACATTTCTACAAGACACATTTACAGAAACACATTGATAATATCTGACATCAAACTGCTGACTTTCATGAAGTCTTGTGTTTTACACGGATGTTTTCCTGTGATTCCAGATCAAAAGAGATGGATCCAAGGTGCAGATGAAGTCTGACACCAAGAGTGTTGGACAGTACGTCTCCACGAAGGCTGTTGGCTCCAACCACCGGATGGACATCACGAAGGCCTACAAACACACAGAAGGTGAGCAGACACACACACCAGGCACAATCCTTTCACTGCTTCACTGTGGAGCTTTTTTTTTGCCATGTTGTTTTAGTTCACCGGGAGGTGCAGTTAAGCGTCTGCACTGGACCCCCACACCACCAGGGGGCCTGCAAGTGCACCAAGCTAGCATGATGAAAAATATATTTGTAAATATTTAAAATACCATTGAATATACAAACTAAACTAAATCTGATGGAAAAACTACCTCTCAGAATGCACTTCCTTCTTTTTGTGAATCAATTTGTTCAACATGTTATTTTACATTTTTCCAGGATCAATAGACTCACATTATGTCTCTGGATTTGACTTTAAAGTTTCTCATATTTGAGTGATAGCTGTTTTTGCACTTTAAGCGCATTTTTATAAGAGGGTTTTTTTTACTTAGTCTGTGCTCAAAATTTTAGTCAAGCTTAATAGAAGTTGTGAAAAGTATTTCTGCCTCTTACTCACAAACATACTTGTTGAAAAACAGTGTGGTAGCTGTTACATATACACTGTAGCAGCATCTTATGATGCTGCTACAGTGTATATGTAACAGCATCATAAGTTCAATTCATAAGTACAAAAACTCAGAACAAATTACTAATCATACTGCAGTTTCAAGTGAATTCACTCACACTCAATGAAGTGTGAGTGAATTCACTTTATTTAAAGATGCTGAACTAGAATTCTTTCTTTTGTTGGTAAATGTTGAATAATGTGACTCCATTGTGTTTCGTCTCTGGATTACAGGATCGGTGCAGGAAAGGGACGTTTTCAGATACGCCCTGGCCAGACTGGACAGTGAATCAAGAATTGCAGTGTGTCCAATAGCTGTCAAACCTGAACCGCTGGTCATAAACGACGCCACAAACACAGAGAAACCAAAACCGCAGCTGATTGTTAAATTTAAAGAGGTATGCCATTAGCCTCTGTTAGCGTGTTTACTGCTCAGCGTTTCAGTCAATTACATCTGACTCTGCTTCATCATGTAGTTACATCAATAAAATGACCTTATATCTTACAAATATGTAAAAAAGTCTAAACATATTATTTTATATTCCACAATATTCTACTGAAAGTTTGTTTTGGTCATGTGACTCCCACAGAAGGTTATGGAGCCAAAGTGGTGCCATAAAAATTTTTCAAAAGAAAAAAATTTACATTTGAAAAGTATTTTTGGACATATTTTTCAGTTTCGCAGGTTTGTTCTTCAGTTTCAAACCTTTTTATTCCAGAATCAAAAATAATTTTTCAGTTTCAAATCTTTTATTTTTTAGGTTCAAATATTTTTTTCTTTTGAACAAACTTTATGGCCCTAATTTAGCTCCATACTGTCACTTAATGTTGTTTTGACCAGCAACATCTGATAAAAATCATTTGGCATAAACTGTGTATCAAAATTAAACTAAATGGGGAAAAACATCAGAAAACCATGAAATGGACAAATTGCAATGTCTGGGTAACAAACGGGATGAATTGATGAACTACCCAGAAAAACCCAGAATAAACAATGAACACATTCTCTTGATCTGTGACTTTGAACTGAACAATGCAGGAGTCCACACCAGTGAAAGGTCAGGATGTGAAGATGAATCTGCTGCTGAGAAGTGAAGGCAGCGCTGCCAGGATGCTGTCTGTCAACGTCAACGTCCAGGCCATGACGTACATCGGCCAACCAAAAGGAAACATCCAGAATGAGGTCGTCCAGAAACAACTACTTCCTGGAAAAGGTCCGCTGTCATTAAGCTCTAACCGAAATTGGTCCGGTTATAGGTCCGGTAATAAGTCCGACTCGTTCGGGGAGGAGTGAATGTGAAGCTTAATTCTGATGTGGGCTCAAAGATTTAACTCTGGTCCTCCTACAAACCTCAGTCTGGGTTCAATTGACGTGAACTTAGCTGTGGTTCAAGTTCTAGCAGACTGGAGACCGTTTCAGAAGCAGGAAGTGGGCTGCGGCGCAGAGCATTCTGGGAAAATGCATCCAAAACAAATGTGTTAGCCTAGCGCTAGCAGGAGAAATGGGTTCCTGTGTTTTACAAAAAATGAAAGAGCAACCCCAGAATCGCTGAAGTCAGACGCTACTCTGTTTTGTTTCCAAATTGTACTCAGGTTTTTGTGTTGCTTCCTTCAGTTGTTCTTAGTGTAGCCCCCCCACAGGTGAGGAGGGGAATAGGTTTTTTAATTGGTTTGGATTGTTGGACGCAGCTGAAAAAGTTACATATGTTGCAACTTTGGTCTCTAATCAAACCAAGTTTACGTGAAAACACCCTGAAGTTTGAGGAAATCTTTAAATTTGATCTTTTCTCGTTTCGTGTCCTTCAGACCTGACCATCCCCATTCAGATCCCGTACTTCACCTACGGTAAATACATGGTGGACTGCCAGACCATGAACATTTCAGCCATGATCACTGACCTCCAGAACGATGAGACCTACCTGGCGGCGAACCGCGTCGTGCTGAAAGACCCTCCCATCACCATCACTGTGAGATGCTGTTGCTTTTTAAACTCCAGCTAAATGTAGATAGCTACATTTACTTGAGTAATATTTTGGAAAAAAACCTTCATTTTGATCTTTAAAATACACTAAACTTCATATTATGATGATGTAACTGAGTAGACTTTTCACCAAATACATCTTTACTCTTACTCGCTGCACGTCTGAGTCAAACGTTTTAACTCATTTATTTTATTTGTATCTCCACTTCCCTCTAGTGTATAAAAACGTTTTCTGCGTTTAAAATGCTGTGTTTTTGTTTCAGGTGAGTGATGAAGCCCGAGTGAATCAGAGACTGAGTGTCTTGGTGACTTTCATAAATCCAGTCAGCGAGACGCTGACAGGCTGCACTCTGACTCTCTCTGGAACTGGACTCACTGATTGGGAGCAAACATTCAAGTATGTGTGTTCTTGTTTACCTGCAGGACAGGTGTTGAAAAATGGACAAGCTTTAAGGAGAAACCTGACTCTTGTGTTTTTGTGTCGCCTACAGGCTTGAAGATCTGTTGCCAAACAAGAAAATGTTTGTCAAATTGAGCGTCGTTCCCTACAAGAGCGGAGAGAGGACTCTACTGGCCGACTTTGACTGCGCCGCTTTCAGAGACATCAAGACCAGCTGCGTCGTTAATGTCAGACCTTAAACTACAGAAAGAAAAATGTTTTTGAAGTAGAGGGATCATTGAAATCGGAGAATATTGTTTGAATAAATTGCTGTTTTAGGCTGTTTTTAAAATTTAAAACTTGGATTTATAAGGGGAACAATAAAAAAACTTGTAGTAAGACGACACTGCTGGGAATTTTATTTTAATCATGACTTTCTGTTGCATTACTGTTTGAAACTTATAACAGTGATAAGAAAAGAGGTGCTGCTTGTTTTTTCTGTTGTTTTTTCTCCAGACCAATTTATTCCTAAACCAGTCGATATTTTTCAAGATTTAAGGCTTAAAATTTGCAAAAATTTGGCTTTTTTAAAACTGTTATTGCGTTTTAAAGTCTTACTTATTTTAAAACACAATATTAATGTGTGTTAATCACGCCACATTTGAGTTGTTTTAACCTTTTGTCACTTGGAATTGCTTCATCTGTTCACCTCTGCCTGGTTTGGTTCAGTTTATTTTTGGGTCTTGAGTTTGTAAAGTTTGACTTTATCAAATATGACTTCAGACCTCAGAATAAAACTGACCAAGATTGAAAAACATGTTGGTTTTCAGTGAAGGTCAAAGCAGTAAAAAATGAAGAAGCGTTGTGACTCAACGGGAGTGTAACCCTGAAGACAGACGTCAGTACCGTCTTGCTTGGCGTGATTTCAGACATTTTAACGAGGTTCTGACACGCATTATGAGAAGCGCCTGTCCATCACTCAGCTTGCACATGTTTGTCTGCTGGAACAAATTTAAGAGTTTGTTTCACTTGACTAAGGAACTCAGACACGGTTTTAAATCTCTATTTTTATTTTTTTTTTCCTGTTCTCGTGATGCTACAGGTGCTTTAGTATTATTTTTAAAAAGTTCTGATTCAACCCTGCAGCGAACTGTAAAACAAGCGTCACTGATCTGTTTGGCTTGGCAGACTCAGAGAATTTGTAATGAGGTTGCACAATCCTTCGCGAAACTAAAAGTGGTTGGGTGTGACAAGGACGTCTAAACCCAACTGTGCATCACGCTGCTTGCAGTCGTGTCCCTGCTACAGCAAATTCAGACGTTTCTTCATTACAAGAGAGAAAATTCTGCAAAGAGAGAAAATGAAGGTTGACTGGACTCTGAACTACATCAATCCAAACTCAGGTATGCTCTAAAAAGTTTATTGTTGATTTTCTTTTGTCTTTCAGAGACATTCGTCTGAGCTCTGTGTGAATGACTGCCTGTAACTGTAGTAACAGATCAATCAGCCGTGTGTTACGGCGTGATAAATATGAATCTGATGAACTAATAAAACACAAATGTTTTTGGATCACGTTGTTTCCAGAAAGCTGTTTTACAGTTATCGCTCTTCCTAACCAATCTTGTCTCAGCGGGATCTCAGTCTGAAGGAGGAAACCAAAGTCATCTGATAAAACGTTAAATAATTTACACGTAATAAGAATCTGTTAAAACTGCTGATGATGAAAACCTGACGGCTCTCTACAGAAAGTCAGGGTTTTGCTTTTGTAAATGACGGCACATCTTTTGCTCGCTGCTGTTTACTTACATATTTATTCATTTCATTTAGCAGCTCACACTTTACTCAGCTTTTTGTTCACACAAGAGTTTTCCAAAAACTTGTAACCCTGAAAACTGGTGACTGACAAACAAGCATCACAAATATCCAAACTTAGCAAGAGTTACATTATGAAAGTCCAGCTAGTTACTTCTTCTTTCATCGGTGTCAGTGATCTTAATGTCATCTCTATTTTTCTTCCTTAAACTGAAAATGTTTCTTTCTCAATAGACTGCATTTAGAGACAAACCTTATGTAGCTCAATGACATAAAACTTTCAGAATTATTTTCTATCGACTGCAGAAAGTTGTGCAAGTTTCATTCACAAATGAACTCTGGTGACACATGACTACAACACAAAGATGTGTGTTTTTGCCCTTCCCACATACAGATGCCAATAATTACAGAACACACCCAGAAGGTGAGCCAGGTGATTTAAGGTTTCTAAGGCAAAAGAAAATAACGTAATCTCTGCTTTCTGAATGAAAACTACTGTAAGGTTTTTGCACGCCCTCATTTAATGTGAAGGTTCTTAGTCAGGGCACGATTAAAGAAAAAATAAATATTTCTGCATCTGTCATTTCCAGACGCTGACTGTTAATACTTCACACAATAAATCTAAACTGAGGCTTTTTCCTGACAAATATGGAGTGAAATAATAAAAATAGAAACTTATTGGAAAATTTGCAACAATTCTGAATGTTTTCTACGTTTATAAACTATTTTCTGTTTTCTAGTATTGAAGAAATGTCAAATTTTGAATCTACAAAGCTCCTCCTCGGAGCTGCAGTTTCCTCACAGAGCAGCTTTCAGACTCAGTTCCTACAGACTAGCAGCAGCAGCAACTAGCAAACACCTGGAAAATACACAAACCACAAGCAGAGATTGTTTAGCAAGGAATAAAAAAAACCCTAATTAACTCTATTATGCTTCATAATCAATAATTTAATTTTTTCATTAATTATAAATTCAAACACATTTTGATCCTCAGCTTTATCAATAAATACACAGAAATATTAAGTTGTGATTGTTGTTCATCCACCTGAAAAATGTTGAGCAAAAATGCCTCACAGCAAGAAAACAAACTGGTTTCTATGTCATATACTTCTAGAACATGCAGCTGCGTTTTACAGATCCACTCTGTGCACTTAGACTTGTTCCGTCTAGCATTTAATGTTATATCAGGATCATTAAACTCTGAGCTTCTCTTCAGTTTCTGCCCCAACACTCGCTCAGAAAACAGATTCCAAATAAATTATTTAAACGTTTAAAATTTCCTCTAATTAATTAACGAATAATGCGTTAAAGAATAGTTTTTCTCACAGCCTCCCATGTGTGGAACATGGCAAATGCTATGGAACATGTGCAAACGCCTCCAGGTTGTTACTCAAAAGCTTAGACGTGAGGCGTGTTGGTGTTTCCCAGCATTACTTCCTGCCGCAGCATGCCTTGTTCACACATACATGGATTTAAGGAACCAACACCCCGAATGCTGCAAAACGTCATTTGGCTTTTTATTCAGAAAAATAAATCCAGATCTTTTCATTCCCTCTCTAAATCCAAACAGATTTGTTGACATAATAGATCAAGATGTGAAACCTTCATCAAACTTATTTAATCAAAGTTTTGCCTCTCAAAGTTCAAGTTTCTAACTGACACATAATCAGCATATATGCAGTATAATTAAAGAGACTTATTGGTGAGAAAAAGTTTGTTGTTTCTTCTTGTTTGTATGTTTGTCCAAGAACAAACATGTTTAAATGAACATGTTTCTAAAGAATCAAAGTGAAAAACTGGTTCGGCTGCACGTTTTTTCACGGCGCTGTCGAGGAATTTTGGTTTGCTCATCTTCACAACTTGTTGGAATCCAGCCACGTTGGAGGATTTACGAGCATAAACCATCTTTCGAAGTGAAAGCCATAGCATGTCTAATGAATTTAGGTCAGGCCTTTGACTAGGCCCCACACAGACTTTATTTTGTTTCTTAGTAAGAGAAACAGCTATTAAGAGGAGACGTGTTTTGGACTGGCGGATCCAATTGACACATCTTCCATGTCTGGCACTAAATCTACCATCAATCTACCAACAAGTTTTACAAAATGGTTTGATGTTCCTTTTTATATGACGCTATGCCCCAAAAGTTCCCAAACGTTTTGGGAACAAGATGTCTTCGGGCAAAACAGAGATCCTTTTCAATATGAGGTTTTCTAGATGAAACATTTCCAGGCACTGAGGTGGAGGCATGAACTCTGACCTTAAACAAGGCTAGAGTACAGAACCAAATTGGGCCATAAAATTTATTTTAAAAGGTTTTGAAACTAAAAACAAATTAGAAATTGAAAAAACATTTTTTAAAATAAGACCTTGAATATGAAAAGTACTTTTGAACATTATTTTTCAGTTTTTTTTAAGTTTAAAATCTTTTTTTTCAGTAAAATTTTTTTTCAGCTTCAAAATAATTTTCAGTCTAATTTTATTTTTGTTTTAATGAACTTTATGCCTCTAATTTATCTCCATACGAGTGATGCCTGCAGGTCTTTGGGTGTCGCTCTCGCTGTGATTTTCGGGTGATTATGATCAGACTCAGAAAGTTCACTACAGTTCAACATTTTTACCGTTTGACTCTTTGTGTCAGTTATTTTGTGTCACATTAATTCCTAAATTTGAAAGATTTTTAGGTGTTGTCTCTTTCATCAGGCTGATGCTCTTGAAATGTTTTCTTGATTGATAAGTGGTGTGGCCGTGATCTGGCTGGGTGTGGAAACTGAACGTAGATTTCCAAGATGTGACTCATCACAGCTGATGGATGGGAGCAATTTTCATACCACAGCATTTCGATCTTTTAAAAGCCTTTGTTAAACTGCTGCCTTTTACCTGAGTTAACTCTGTCTGATATTTATTTCAGTTAAATTAAGCAACAAACATACAAACAAGCAAGAAAGGGTGAAGCACTTTTACTTTTACTGGATGCGATTCATGAAGTTATGGCTGTAAAAATAGTTTACAATCACATTTGGAGAAGCAGCATTCAGCTTCTAAGCACCGCAAATCTGGAACAAACTTCCAGAAAACTGCAAAACAGCAGAAACACTGAACTCCTTTAAGTCACAGCTAAAAACAAACCTCTCTGAGTCGCTTTTTTAACCATAATAATTGGATCATAGACCAACATATTTGATGTTTATTGATGATTTTGATGATGACATTTGTCAAAATGTTACGTTTGTTTCTGGTTTCTTAATTGCTGACTGCCTTCTGATTATTTTTTATTTTGTGTCACAAATATTCAAACTGCCTTGCTGCTGAAATTACAGACAAACTTGATGGATTGATTTTGTGCCACAGTTTTAAACATTTTGCTTTCCTTTCAGGTTTCGTTGGACTCGACCTGCACAGTGAGACCAACAACATCGAGCATCGGACCAGTGAAATCTCACTGAAGGAGCTGATTGTGAGACGAGGCCAAACCTTCCAGCTAACGCTATGGCTGGCAAAACCTTTCAGACCCGCCTTTGATCAGCTCACCATCACCGTTGTGACAGGTTGCCCTTTTATTTCTTCATTTCTATGGAGCTCAAACAGAGAAAAGCAAACATATTAAGTTGCGATCTGTTCACAGAGATTAAACATGAAGTGCTGTTGCCTGGTTTCCTCTCTAGGAGAACAGCCGTCTGAAAACCTGGGGACAATGTCGCGGTTTGGGGTCCCAGACAAAGTCCAACGTTCTGGTTCTGCTAAGGCGGTTTGGAGAGCGGAGCTTCAGCGGCGCGCCAGTCCTGAAACGGGAGTGTTGGTTCTGGCCATCACGCCTCCAGCCACCTGTCCAGTGGGGGAATACAAGATGTCTGCCAAGCTGGGGGAGGAGCAGAGGGACCTGGCAACCCTTGCTGTGCTTTTCAACCCCTGGTGTCCTGGTGGGTTTTTGGTCTCTGCCCAACAACAAAGTGTCCAAACTTTGGTTAGACATGCTGGTCATTCAGTCCTGTTTCCATTTTGTTCTTATTATATTTATTTTTTTTTTCAACTTTCTCAGTTTAGAAAACAAAAACACTCCTGTCTCCTTCTATTGTCTTTTTGTGCAGCTTTTAACAACACGTGATTTTTAAATATTTTATATATTCTGCTCATTGTTATTTTTACTTAATCTCAGAGTTAACTGGTTCAAACAGGAATTAATCAGTTAGAATGGGAACAATAAGCTTTTATGCAACAGTTTGATTATAATTGCAGTGTAGAGGTCAGATATTTTTGTGCATGTTTACCTCCAAAATTAACTAATATAAATAGAGACGCCAGGAAAGTTTCCAAGTTTATGTACAATATAGACGTAGGAAGGAAACATAAGAATTGTTAAAAGAAAAAATAGACTTTTTAAAACAAAAGAAACAAAATAAATACATATTTTTACTTTTTCTCTGCCTTACTTTTTGGTTAAATGTTGAAAAGATTGATTTTTGAGACATGATAGTTGAGAACAAATAAAAAAAATGAGCTCATATTATTTTAATAAAACTCCCAGAAATGCATGGTTTAGTTTATGGTTTTCTGTGTTGCTACGTTACCAAAGTTTTTAAAATATTTTCACTCTTACACAGCTACGTTTTCTCAAATTATTGGATAATTATAGATATAACTTTTATATCTATTAATGTTAATGAAACATTTTTTGCACCTGTTAATATCAATTTCTTATGTTTGTGCAGAGGACTGGGTTTTTCTGCCAGATGAGGCCGAGAGGCAAGAGTACGTCATGAATGAACAGGGCATCATCTACAAAGGAGTTGATAAGTACATTGATCCGACTTACTGGGACTTCGGACAGGTAGTCATACTTTATTACTGTTTTAATTGAACATTTATTTACATTTTTCTGCGTGTAAACTAGATTAAAGGTCATTTGTCTCTCACTTGTTGTCCAGTTTGAAGAGGATATGGTGACGATTTGCATGAAAATACTCGACTACAACGTCAAACACAAGCGGGACCCGGCTGACGACGTTTCTGCTCGCTGTAACCCCATCTACGTCAGCCGTGTCGTCACATCTATGGTGGGTAACAGCCTGTATTTTTGTACATATATAAACATTTTGTAATCATGCTCTGATGCTTCAGAATAATACAATCTGGGCTTAGAACAGTTTATAAAAACACTTAAACACTGTTTAGTTCGGTTTGAGTTTGTGTTTTAGCTGAATTTCACTTGTCTTGGAAAATGCCCTTTCTGCGAAGCATTTGTTTAACGTTAATAAAATACAGGAAAATCTGTGACTGAAATTGTTTACTCTCCTGGATTATTTGAAAGTTTGAAAAATCTAAAAAAAGAGGAATTAAAAATATCACTTTAAACTGATGAAAGTCCCATAATGTTTGATCATTAATGAATTGGAACGGGCCTTGGTATTATACTGACACCTAGTGGTCAACTTGCTATCCAGGCCACTTTTTACCAAAACAAGTTTTGATAAAAACTCTTCAAATGATCAATTAATTTATGTTTAAAAATTATATAATCAGACGGACCAAAACATAAAGTTCAGTAGAAATGTTGGCATTTTAAGGAACAAAATAACAATAATTCATATGTCATAAAAAATAACAAACTTAGGCAAAAGAAAAAAAATCCAAATCAGTTTTTTGATATAAAACAAGCAAAACCTGCAGTTGTGAGTCTGATGAGTTTTGGGTTAAAACATGTTCTTCATTCAGCGGGTAGATAATTCAGCTCCTAAAAGTACATTTTACTTTAAAAGGTCCATTAAGTTATGTTGCATTCCTGAGAATAATTGTAATTTTTTCAATCGTTCTTCCAGATTAACAGTGAAAATGGGGGCGGCATCCTGAAGGGCCAGTGGGGGATGGACTTCAGAGGCGGGGTCCCGCCCACTCACTGGAGCGGCAGCTACGCCATCCTGAAGAAATGGTCCAACTCCGTCTTCAGCTCTGTGAAGTACGGGCAGTGTTGGGTGTATGCTGGTGTCATGTGTTCAGGTAATATTCAGCTCCTCCAACTTAGACAGCATTTTGATTGATATTTGATAAGATATTTATTGGCAACAGCAAAGGACATTTACATGAAGATTATAGTGTTTGGGCCTGTATTTGTAATGGTGACCAAAGTATTAGAGAAATAAAAACACCCATTGCAAACTTTCTTTTGTTTGTTGTAAAATCCTTCTATCTTGAAAATGTAGCTCAAATAGTCATTGAAAACCTCCAAACTAAAATGACATTTCTCCAAAAATGAGTATAAATGTAACTTTTGATTTCCACAAATAAAACCAAAATAACATCTTAATGATGTTATTTTTCATGCATGGCTGCAGTGATGCGTCTGCTGGGGATTCCCTGCCGCGTCGTCACCAACTACCAGTCGGCTCACGACTCCAACAAGAACCTGATCATCGACACGTATTACGCTGACTATGGCGTGAGAGAGAAAGAGTCCAAAGACAGCGTCTGGTGAGAAGCTTCACACATGCAGGATTTAAATCAATGCATCGTCCATATGTTTTATTTGCTTCCTAAAGTCAGTGAGACAAACAGACGGAGAATCAGAACAAACTTTGGATTTTAGCCTTTGGAAGCTGGTGTAAAAGAAACAGAAAGAATAATAAAACAAATACATCAATAGCTGATTTTCTATTAACCATAACATTGCAAAAATAAATTTAATTAAACTGATTTTGAAAAAAAAAGAAAGAAGGTAATGTGTAAAGTAAAGATGATACTACTGACAGAAATGCTGAAGATAACAGGAAGTAGTCAAGGCTGATGGTTTGTTTTGTTTCTTTCGGTCAATCTGCCGCTGGCCCGGCTCCATTATGTGTTGAATCTATTGCTCTTCTGTAAAATTTCCCCAAAATGCTGCAATCACAAGTAGGCGGGCTTGTCGCTCCAGACGCCGACATCTCCTCTGATTGGCTCATAGATGATGAGCGCTAGAGCCACCATGCCGGAATTATAAATATGTCTCATTCTACTGGTTTTTAATGACTTCTTGCATGAACACGCTGATTTTAATTGAATTTTTTTTAATGGAAACACCGCGATTGCCAAATTGTGTCTTTTGGACATCAGCAGAATATGGAGAAAAATCTGCACACATTAGTATAGAAAAGAGTAAAAGATGTGACCGGCATGAAACTGCCTGAGTCTGAGCTGCTTTCATTAAATCAGCGGATGTTGTTTTCAGGAATTATCACGTCTGGGTCGAGGGCTGGATGAAGCGGCCCGACCTGGCCAAAGACGGTAAATATGACGGCTGGCAGGTTTTGGACCCGACTCCACAGGAAAAGAGTGACGGTACGAAAACCTGCTTCTATAGACGTGGCTTTTCAAACTTTCCTCTGATCACCTGGATCTCTTCTTGCCAAAATTGTTCAATCTGATATTAAATGATGTAACGTTTACACTGCAAAAACAATTTCTACCAAAGAATTTTTTGGTCTAATTTCTAGTGCAAATATCTTGTTACACTTAAATGCACTTATTTTACTGATGCAGGAATGTTCTGCTGCGGCCCGGCTCCAGTCTCAGCCATCCGGAACGGAGACACTCACCTGAAATACGACGTCCCGTTTGTTTACGCCGAGGTCAACGCTGACTGCATAACCTGGCTGGTCAGTGGAAAAACATGAACCTTCTCTGAATTGTTTCTGAGCCAGTTCTTATATTCACCTTTTGTTTTTATTTCACGCTCTTTAGGTCAAACGGGACGGCTCCATGGTAAACCTTGATACGGACAGTATCAAAATCGGGCAAAACATTTCAACCAAGTCAGTCGGAACCAACGACAGGATGAACATCACAGACAGCTACAAGCAGAAAGAAGGTTTCTGCTCTTTTCCATCACTGCTTTCAACCTGATTACTGAAAAACAGATGGAACTATTACATTTAAATTAATTAAATGTAATAACTTGATACTGTAATATTGTGTCCTAAACATTCACTATGACAGGACCAATGTAACATCAGAATATTACAATTATATTTCAGTGTTTTGTTCCATTTTCAGCAAATCTCAATAATTGTCTTCATTTAACTAAACTAATGAAATCCTATTTTTTAATGTGGGGATTCTTTGTTAATTAAGATTAAATAAAAACAAAGATATTTAATTTGCAACAGAACGAAAGAGAGAAATGTATTTGTGCTTACGTTAAAGCAATAATCGTAAATATTAGTTCTGCTAATGTGAAAGCGCTATATCAACATTGTATTTAGTGCAAGCTAATGCTAATGTGCTAACTTCAGCCATATTGATACCCACTGTGTTTGCAATACTGTTCTGATGATTTAACAGTATTGTTTAAGAATCTAAATTATTGCTGTTAATTTTTTTTCTCAGGTTTGTGATATGTTAGGAAGCTAAGGACGCTAAATGTTTTAAAAGTTATTGAAAGTGTGGCCACCACTGCACAGGATTACGACATTCCTCTGCTCATCGGAACGATAATTTCTGACATCCTAGTGCAGTTTTGACCCTCTCAGGCTCAAATTACTTGCAAAGACTAGCTAAGTAGCATTTAGCTGTTGCAAATCTGCAACATCTGCCTGGAGAGTGAATTCTCAGTTGACATGGTGACTTTTGGTAGTCAAAACATGTAAGCAATTCATCCATTTTTCCCATTTTTGATGCAGTTTTCCTGACCAAATGAACCATCATGTTCGCAGGAACAGAGCAGGAGAGAAGGGTCTTCCAGTACGCCCTCGCCAGGCTGGAGAACGAGGGGGAGGGAGAAACTTGTGTTGAGAAAGTTGGAAATGGATCCGATCAAAATGCTTCAAACAATCAGATATGCAGTCCAACGCCGCCACCACAACTGTTCATTCGATTTGAAGAGGTACAGTCATCAACATTTGCTGGATGATAAATTGTCCCTGCAGTTGTTGCGATAAACGAGAATATGGTTTACAATTTATGCGTTTTTTGAAAAAGTTGTCTTTTGTTGAGTATTTACGACCAAACCAATGAATACGCAAAACTGGAACTACTGCTATAACTAATAAAAACTAAACAATAAACAGAACAAGTGATTCTGATAGTCACTAAATTATGATGTAATACCGCAGAAGCATGAGGAACAAAGATGTTTTCAAAAGCAGAACCTAAATTCATTTCTTTAAACTTTGAAGGTGTCCAAGCCGGTGGACGGCGAGGATGTGAGTCTGAAGCTGATTCTGAACAGCGACAGCAGCGCCACCAGGAGGCTGTCCATCAGCATCGCCGTCCAGGCCATGAGGTACACCGGCCAGCCGGCCGGAAACATCCTGAGTGAGACGCTGGAGCGGGAGCTGCTGCCTGGCAAAGGTCATCCTCTTTACGGGCACTAACTACGGTGGCCCTGAAGTTCAAACCACCTCAGCAGTTCACTGAACATAGCTACACAGAAAAGAAACATAAATAAATGTACTAAAATATGTTTTCTTAGTTAATGTTGTGTTTTCTTAATTTGTAGTTTGCCTAGTGTACTTTTGGCAGGATAAAATTGTTCCTGCTGTATCCAACATCTCAGATCATTTTCTTCAGACTTTTTATGTTTTTGAGGGTTTTGAAATCAACTTTAGATCCCATTTCCTTCGTTTTGTCCCTCCAGATCTGATCGTCCCCATCCTGGTCCCGTTCTTAACTTACCACAAACACATGATTGGACGTGACAGCATGAACATTTCAGCTGTGATCACCGACCAACAGAAGAAAAATCACACGTTCCTGGCAGAAACCCGCATTGTGCTGATGAAACCCCCAATCTCCATCACCGTGAGTTTTTCCCCCCACAGAGAAATAGATCAACAATATTCAAATTCCTTTCAATGGCAAGAACACAAAGTACTGACCAGAAAAAAAGTGCAGGGAGAAGCACAAGCTTACTAAACCTTCATTTTATTAAATATAAAGCATCTTAAAAACAAAGCAGCATAATCTTTTCTGTATGTTTTCTAAATATATATCTGACTTCCAGTCACTAAACAAACTCAAAGGAAACTGATCAAAGCTTAGAGTATTTGTCCACACATTGGAAATAATTTATGATAGTTTCTGATAATCACTAAATTATGATGTTTTGGTAAATATTATGATCCAAATTTTCCTTCCATCTTCATTCTTTCCTTCCTCTCATGATGTTTCCATCACTTTTCACTGGATTTAACATTTTTGCGTCTTTGATTTAGAGCAATGGAAAATATAAATACAATGATTATTCCATTGGATTTAAGAGTAACAGTGAGAATAAGATTCAAAACAGCTGTTAACCTCTCCCAGCACGTTCATCTGGAGGTCATGGAAATAAAACAAAAGCAAAACCGGGTGTTAAATGTTTAAATTCACGATAATACCAAAAGCTTGAACTAACATGCTTTGTTTGGAAGGCTTTCCAGAAGCTACTTTGCTGTTATGCAGGACACAGCTTGCGCTAATCTACAGCACGTCTGCCAATGCCAGCGAGACCAAATCCCTGCACAATGATGGAAGAGGCTGAAAGTCACACAGAAAACTACCAGCTCAAATTACGGCTGAATCACAGAGGAGTCGTTTGTTTTTGTTGTGACTTGGTTATGACTGTATTTAATTAATTGGGTGTTGGGCAACAAACAATCAACAAATCCATCCAACTGGCCAAATACGTTTTCATTTATCGGATGGATTAAGCGTTTTTACAAATGATGATTCATAAGCAGGTATCAGTTATGGATTTTAGTTCCTGCTTCCTGAAGAACTAAAACTTACAGTGTGACAGAATGAATCCAGTCATATATGAAAAAATAACATTTTTGTACATTTAAGTGTACCTTACAGCTTTTACCATCAATGACGTTTGTCTGAAAGGACAAAATGTCATATTCTAACATTTTAGCATCAATCTGGAGGTTCTACCAACAAGATGCTCTGAAGTGTCTTCCTCTAACTAACTGCAGAAATGCACTGTGTCTTTGGATTGTAGGTGCTTGGTGACGGCAGAGTGAACAGGGAACTGACGGCCGAGGTGTTTTTCCAGAATCCAGTGAAGGAGGTACTGAGAGACTGCAGTCTGACCCTGACAGGAAGCGGCCTCTTTATTGGAGAACTCGTAACCAAGTGAGTGTTTTAATGCAAGCGCTCAGGAATGTGTTGAGTTTGTAATGAGCGTGTCATTTATGTAATAAAAAACCTAAGGGGACCCACAGGGGTTATAACAGTTTTTTGTTTTAGAAAGGAGGCTCATTTTAATTTGGGCTCATTATTCCCAACAATACATTTATAATTAATCTACAAAAGGAAACAACCTGGCAATAAATACAAAAGTAATATCTACATTTTACTAACACACAATAAGGAAGCTCAGAAACTTAACATCCTTTTTAAAACTGTTGTGTTTATGTTTTTTATGGGAAAAGTTACATGAGCTATTTTCATAAAATGTTAAATAATCAATAAAATTTTCTTCCTCAAAGTATTGAGTGACGTTATATTAGCAGTTTTTTGTACCATTGAACAAATCTAAATGTCCTGGGAGTCATAAGTCAGCAAAGTAAAAATGCATTAATGTGTTTTTAAAATGTTTCTTTGTGCTCCTCACAGACTCCCAGATCTGCTGCCAAACAACAGAGTTCGTGTGAAGTTTCATTTCGTTCCCTATAAGAGCGGAGAGAGGACTCTTCTGGTCGACTTTGACTGCGCCTCGTTCAGAGACATCAAGAAAAGCTGCACAATCATCGTCAAGCCTTAAATTTCTCTGGTCCTTCGTTCCTTTGAAGCAAGATGGCTGATGCAAGAATTAATACATTTATTGATAATAATGATTTGATGTGTTTCCTTTCCAGTAAGAATAAAGTGTGTAAAATCTATGCAAAATGTTTTAAATCAAAAATTTGTTTATTTTTGACAAAAACAGAGACAGGCAGGTCCCATAAAACTTTGTACATCGAAGAACTGCAAAATATAGTTTTAAAAAGTGTTTTTCTCTGGTTGATTTATTGCTCTGTGCAGTATGTTTCTTTATGAACTTAAATTTGCTCAACAAAGTTCATCCTGCCGTGAAAAAACAGTTTTATAATAAACTGCTTTTTATGTGAAAATTGACAGCCTGTAACAGATTCTGCATTGCGACGTCAGATGCCTTCAAAGTGCTTTATGTTTATTTCTGTAGGTTTAAAAAGTTAACTTCAATATGTTTTCTCAGTGTGTTATCGTGTCTTTTCTGTCTGAAAAAACATTGTTTTTTACTTCTTTTATTATTATTGAATAACAATAAAATGTACCTCTTATTGTTACATTTTATACAATAAAATGTACATTTTATTGTTATTCAATAACATTCTGTATAATTAAATATATATGCAGTTGTCCTGATGTTCAATAATAAGTCACCAGAAATCTTTGAAAGTAATCAGTGCTATCTGTTTTAAATTATTCTGAACTCTATAGTGAATAAAAATATAAAACACAATGTCAAGTTTCCCTTTAATTTGTGTAGCTTTTCCACTCGACAAGGAATGGATACAGCAACACAGATATTTAAATCCACTGGATTTCACTCAAAGGACCAAGCAGTTTTCCTCCTCTACCCTCCAGTTATTTATCAGTGTGTTGGACATTTCTTTTACTCCAAAAGAAGAAGAAATAAATATTACTAACCTGTATTTCTTAAGTTTACATAAATTAATTTTGTTCAGAGTGCAAAGAAAATACAAGCAAACTCACAAAGTGATTCAAGTTAAATGAACAACATAATTCATTTAAATTCTTTAACTTTTAAGTGCTACATTTCAAATTAATATTTGAATTTCAAATGTTTACCTTTTGAAATAATGTTTATTATACAAATGTAAAAATACTTACTTAATGTTTAATAAATAGTTGAACTGTTAACTTCATAAAAAAATTACAATACCAAAATTATTCCAACCATAAAAATCAATATGGTGATTTTTATGGGGACAACACAGGTGTTAACGAGCTGGTATAGGCTAGACTAGGTTAGGCCAGGCTAGACTAGGTTAGGCTAGGCTAGACTAGGCTAGGCTAGGCTAGGCTAGACTAGGCTAGACTAGGTTAGGCCAGGCTAGGCTAGACTAGGTTAGGCCAGGCTAGGCTAGGCTAGGCTAGACTAGGCTAGGCTAGACTAGGCTAGGCTAGGCTAGGCTAAAGCTGCTCCAGCCTCTGCCTCTCCGGCTGCCTCTCTGCTTGTTTGTAGATGAATCCGGTTCCTCAGAGGTCCGACACGCCATCAGATCACCAAAAGCGACACGAAACTCCGTTTATTTAGTGTTACCGTCTGCTTCTAACTGCTTCTAACTTCTAACTGCTCCGTCATTATCCGTCCCCCTTTACGGTCTGTGTAATACAATCACTGTTCCGCCATGTTTCCTTATGATTTTCCATTCTTCACACCTGATGAATCATGACTTTAATTTATTATTTGTCCTTTTTTCTCCTTCTTCTCAAATTTTTTTTTCTTCATCTGAATTGACTTTTGCTTTTGCTCCCATTTTTCATGAGCTGAACTCAAATATCTAAACATTTTTATGTAAACAAATTAATTTCTCTGAAATATTGTTCATAAATCTCTGACAGAAAGCCTTTCCACCTTGGAGGTGTGGCATATCAAGTTGCTGATTAGACAGCATGATTATTGCACAGGTGTGTCACAAGAAAAGATTGCTGAAATGTCAGATCTTGAGTTCAGCTCATGAAAAATCGGACTAAAAACAAAAGAGTTCATATTTTTGTTCAGCGTTTGAAGGGGTGCCAGAGCAACGCCCCAGACAACCCGTCATTAAAGAGCCATAATTTTTATTAATAAGGTATAAAATATGAGGATCATTACCGTCTCACTTGTTGATCACAGGTAAAGTAACTGGTAATATTTAGAGCTACACCCACTGCAGACTTTCTCTCACATTTAGTAGAAAATGGCAAGATCGTTCAAAATGCTCTACAAGGACAAGGATAATTCAGAGGATAATTTGTACAAAATTACAATAAATTTACCTGAGTAAACAGGTAAAACAAAGAACAAGAACAGATGGAAACCAATAAAACCTGTGACTCCAGAGCTGCATTTACCTCTTCTGACCCTCCATAGTGGCAAAAACCCAAAATGCTGAAAACTGAGCAATGTTTTAAAATATAAAGGCAAGATAAATGCTAACGTAGTTTTTGCTAATCATTCTCATGTAGCATTTCAATGCAAAATAGCTCTAAAAGTGTAAGAAAAGTGCATATTTTTCTAAAAATGTTGTTACATTGAAAAAAAAATATAGATTTTTATTCTTTTTTAAATTATAAGCAAGAATATAATAATTCTTTAGTTTAAGACTAAATTAATTTTCTTGATTAAATATTGTCAAAATAATTTCATTTTTGTAGTTTTTGTTACTCTGAACAAATTTTGTTGACCAGAACTGAGAGCAAAAATGTCTCTTAGGACAGTAAGATTTGCTCGTCCAGATTTTTCACAGATTAATCTATGTTGAACTTTTGTTAAATGTTTGAATTTTGTCCTTGTGTCGTGTATTCAGGCACAACTTGCTGAAAAGGACCTATGACTGAAGAGAAAACAGTTTTTAAGACTTCCCTGCCATTTTGCATCAAGAAGTTTGTTTTTGAAACTGTTCCTGTCAGTGAAGCTTGTTGTGAGTGTTTGAAAGAGGTCAGAAAACAATGAGATGAAATAGCGTGACAAGTTGTGCTGTTCTAATTTTAGTTGTTTATCTCACTGAAAGGATTTAATGCACTTTTGTAACTGAATCATCTTCATCCATTTTTTCTTTGTCTCGTTTCCCCAAAGTGGTGTCGAGGAAGTAATTTGTTCCAGAGTGAAAATCAGATAACATGAGTCACCTCCGAAATGCTACTTTACAATAGGAGGCGTCACTAAATCTATCTGTAAGCCTTAAAATCACAGCAATGACAGTCTCTTATAAGACTGGCCAGCTCTAGTCCTTCAGGGTAAAAGTTTTAATTGTTTTAATTTGTTTCCTGCTCAGATTTGAATCATTTAATTTAATGCATCACCAGGAAACTCCTTCAGAAGTCAATGAGAGTCTGAAGAGATGATTTCTTTATTTCAATCAGGTATTTTCTTCACAGACGTTACAGGAAAATACAGAAGTTTTGGATGGACGTCAGTTCAAAGTTCTAATGTTGGCAGAAATACAAACTAATGTGTGTGTGTGTATGGGTGTGTAAGGGTGTGTGTGTGTGTGTGTGTGTGTGTGTGTGTGTGTGTGTGTGTGTGTGTGTGTGTGTGTGTGTGTGCGCGCGTTTGTAATACGTTGTGGGGACCAACTGCTCCTTGTAGGACCAAAGCCTGGTCCCCACAGGGGGAAACGCTGTTTTGGGTCAGGGGTCAGATTTAGGACGAAGGCGTGAGTTTTGGTCAGATTTAGGGTAAGTGTAAGTTTTAGACAGTAGAAATGAATGGAAGTCGATGGAAAGTCCCCACAAAGATGGCCATGCAAACATGTGTGTGTGTTTGTTTGCCTTAGTTACCTGTGTGGAATGTTTCCTGGTTTGATCACAGTTCTTTTTGTGTGTGTGTGTGAGAACATGTGCATGTGGGGGTGGTGTGATGAAACAACAAATGTTTGGGGGAAATGCCGCACCTCAGCTGCTCCCACTTAACTGCTTCTTTTTTTCACAGCTTCGACATGTGAAATCAAACTTATTTCTTTTCTGCCTCTTCTCAACTTTACTCTCATCTGCATGAGAAAATATCTACATCTATAATTATGAAACATTTTTATTTAATAAAAAATAATTTCTTCTCAATGTATCTCCTAACAGGAGCTCTAGTTTTCAGAAAAATTAATCATTGGACTGAAAAGAAACAAAATTAAATTAAGTACAACTGCACAATAAATGTAATTATTTTTCTTGAATTTATTAAGATTGCAATAGATTTATATTTAGTCTGTTGGTAGGCACACACTACCAACAGACTGTGAACGCAAATAGGATGGATTATAATTAGACAGAATAGGAATGTCAGTACTTGCGTCGTGATTTCTCAAGATGCCATTCTTTCCCTCTGTCCACACCAAGTGCACATCATGACAGTCACTTTTTGACTAATACATTTTTGAGAGAAAAGAAAACATTCTCAAAATATGACTCCACCCAATTTCTTTTTCCCTCAACTATTTGTCAGAAATTAGAGAAAAACAAAATACACTCTCACAAAATCTGCCATCTGCTAATGGCTTTGACTCACTGTATGTGAATTGACACATTTTCTCATATTAGTCATCATATTTCCTCTTTACATCCAACCAAACACCTCCAGGAAACTTTCCAGTCAGGCGTTTGACGCACTTCTAATTGATTACTCTGGAATGACTGATTTCCTCACCTCATCTGGACGAATGTAGAAACCAGACTGAGAAAATCCACTTCAGCCACGACATGTTCATTACTGAGCTTTTGTTTTTGAAGCACAAAGTTCTCCAACATAACCAGAAATGGGCCAAAATTGTTGGTATTTTATGGACGAAAATGACAATAATTCATATAAGTAACAAATGTTTCATTTTTTCCCCCCCAAATCAGTTTCTTTCAATAAAAATCTTACAAAACTTTAACAGAAACTGCAGATGTGAGTCTGTGTCTGGTGAATTTTTGGTTACATTTTTCATGTTTGTTTTTCATTCATTGAGTAGAAAATCCAGAAATTGTATTAAAGAAAAAGTAGAGATACTTCATAATGAAATTACCTCAGTAAAAGTAATAAGTACAGCATTGTAAAAAATACTCCTAAGACTACATTAAAAAAAAAACAACTTACTCAACAAAATGTAATTGAGTAAATGTTATTAGTTAAAGCAGAGCCTTTGCAGAGACCAGGCCAATGTGACAAAAGGTTTTACGAATAAATCTCTTTTTAAATACAGCTGATCTTCACAGAGCAGTTCTATTTATAATGAGATTAATTGGGTTTAATCACAGAACAAAACTCAAAAAACTCTATCATCTTTCCAAAAAATCAGCTGAAAAACAAACTAAACCACCGAAGGACTTATGAAAAACCACCATGAGTGTTGACTATGCATTAAATAGCATTTCAGTTTTATTTCTGAGTAGTTTTAAGTTCAACTTATCACAAGAAGAGCTGAAAGAACATCTCTATTTACGTCCTTTGTTTTCCTGGTCATCTTCTTGACGAGGATTTTATCCGACAAACTGTGGAAACTAATTTTATCTAGCAAACAAAAAACACTGTAATAAATCTTTAGAGCTCATTGTTTAATATTTGCTGTTATTGCTTAATGTGTCACCCCCAGTCAGACTCATGTGAAGGACACAATCAAACCAAAAATAATATTTAGTAACTTAGGATAGCAGCAAAATCTTTAATACAGTTGTTATACCTGGAAAAAAGGGATAATATCCATGGAATGCATGACTGGGTTGCACCTTCCATTTCTCAAAGAAATGGCATGTGGCTGGGTGTGACAAGGACTTTAAGAGCAGAGCCAGCGCAGTTATCAGGCAGTGCATGCTTGGTGCCATTCAGACCACTTTCAGCTCATCATCCCAGGAAGAGAAACGCGACAGGAACAGCCATGAGTCTCAACTCGCTCACTGACTACAGCTCAGGTGCAGTACAAAAACTCCAATATTAGCTTTTCAACACAGATCAAAAGTACTTATTTAAGTTTATGGCATATAAATCTTTTCGTTGATTTTAAAACTGGGAGACATTTTGGTTACAGTTCCACCATACAAAGCTGGTTTTGAAAAGCACAATAAATATTCAACATGCTTAAACTCGTCTCAGGTAGACATAATCCTTAGATATATGAAGAGCACACAGCTACGCCCAGACTGAATGGATCAATATTTAAAAGAAAACTGGCTGCCATTAAGACACTCAAACAGCTTTATGATTCCAGGCTTTAATGTGGGAGACCTCACAGCATTAAAAGACCTTTTCGGTTTCTTAAACCTTAGTTTGGTCAGTTTGTAGTGTGTCAGACTTGGTTGCATGGCAACATTTGCAAGAATAGCATGTTTTCCTTTTTTCCCTTTTTCTGCACCAAAATACTCTCTTTGTTAAATCTCAGCTGCTAAGACAAGTTTGGTGAATAAATCAGAAATTTTTAAAACAACATAATTTCTTTCAAAGAATTTGTGCGATCCTGTCCAAGACTAATAATAACGCACCAATCATCTCTATTCTATTTCTGAACTTAGTGAAATTACAAAGAAAAAAACAAACAAATGTTTTTGCATTTTTATCAAAAAAAGTGGTGATATAACAAAGCTGACTATGCAATTTCCCATCCTTGTTCTTTCTCTACGCCTTTGATTTTATTGCTTGTGTGTTCTGTAAAATGATTTTGGCTCATGAGAAAAGTGAATTTTTGCTTTTTTGTGATATTCAGATATTTTTAATCATCAAACAAATGATTGTTTGATGATTGCACAATAACAATAACTCAAGTTTACAAAATCCTTGCAGCTTTCTTTATCAACATAAAAAGCAAACTTCCTCAGGGCAGCTTAGCAAAAACACAGACTTCATCTTAAGAAAAATCCAAAATACTTAAGATTTTACATGCAGCTATAAAAAATCTTAATCAATGAATGAAAACAGAAGTATTGCAGAGCGGACCAAGCAGCAGAGATGATGATTATCTCTGCAAAGGTTTGCAGGGTACATTAGACTTAGATGAGTCTGAATATGAACAATTGTTATTTATTTGTTCTTTTTGCACTTGAGTAACTCTGAATGCGTGTCTCTCTTTAATTGCATGAGCTTTACAGATTAATGCAGAGCTGCTTTCAGGCAGACAGGTGTTTCTGCCTCTCACATGTCCAGCAGCCAAGAACAACAGAACACTCCTTGAAAGTGTAACATTAAACTTTCCAGGCATCTTTGTCAGAATAAAATTGCACTTCGTGGCTTTTACAAGTGTTGTAATTTGAATTCTATACAGTGTTGATTTGCAGAATATAAAAACAGATTGTGAAACATTAATCCAGCAAGTGATTCACGTGCTAATGGAATAACCTGGAGCTGTTTCTGATACTCCAGGTTATTCATCTATAGAAATGGACAAATATTTGTATATCTCTCAGCAGTGTTTATTTGGGATTAAAGAAAATAATTAAATCCAGAGTTGATGAGCAGTTCAAACAGCCAAAATCTGAACAGCGACGTGGCACGATGAAGATACGATGAAGATTTATTTAAAATCGACAAGAATATGAGTGTTTAACAAACTACAGACATAAAAACACACAAATCCAGCACCTGACAAAAGCACTGAACTGAAATACAGCGTGAGACAGGTGAGGGGGAAACTAATCAGGAACCTGGTGAAAAACATGAGCTGAATTAACAGGACAGACTGCAGGAATAAATTCAAACAAGAAATGAAACCAGACATCTGGAAGAGCCATGTCAAATTTATTTTCATTTAGGGCCAAAACAAGATCAGGAATGTTCTTAAAGTATTGATAAACTGTTATAATATTAATAAATAGCTGCCTGTGCTTTTTGTTAACACTTCATAAAATGAAACATCTTTTTACATTATTCAATCACTCCAGGATTTCACGATTGATTTAGTGATTTTATTTTTTTGCAAATGAAACCACTACTTCTGTGGCACAAATTTATAAATATTTTTAAGGAATTTTACAATATTTTTATTCACGTATTACATTAATTGTGACTTTGTTAACCATTACATCAATCACAGACTAACCAAGAACTTGACGTCAAATAAGGTATCGTGTCGTAAAATTACAAAATACTGCCCTCTACAGGTGAGAGTTAAAATTTACAATAACTTGCGGTTATGCATTAACGGGGAAAAATGTAGGAATTTGTTAATTTTATGTGAATTTCCACAATTACAGAATCACAGGAACTGGAATAGTATAATTTAGCATCTGAGCCTGGAGGGCCACACAGAAAGCTACAGCGGGCCATGTTTGGCCCCCGGGCCTCGGCTTTGACACATGTGATCTAGAAGATAACAGACTCTATTCAACACAAGTGAAAAGAAAACCAAACGAGACCAGGGGTGAGAATTAGACAAGACTAACTGAATCAAAAATCTCATTTAAATTAAACAAATAGAAAATAACATAAAGAAAGAAACACGACACCAAGACAAATACGAACCCAAACCCACAGATAAACAAGCAGAAGCCTGAGATGGTGGTTTGGTTTTCTCCAAGCATTTTGCTGTTAAGGTCTGACATTTCTAATCCAGGCTGTTCTGGAAAAGAGAATGTTTCCCTAAAAGTTCTGGCACACAGATTCCATGGGCCGATTTTGGAGAACGTTTTTTAACATATTTTCATACTTGTCCCACCATCGACTTGAAATCTCTAAAGACATGTTTCTTCTTTCTTACACAACCTGACCACATGGTGAACTTGTCATTATTAAATCTGCTTGTAAAATAATCTTTGCCAGATAATTAGAAAGAAGCTGTTTCTGTCCTGGCCTGCAGACATTTCCTCTGAGCATCATGTTAACACACGCTGGATGTTTACGCTTCTGAAGAGATTCTTACCTGCGTTTAATGAGAGAATCTGCTGTACAACATCCAGCAGCTGCAATAGTTTTTGGATGTTTATTTGGTTGGATTGTAGCCAGGATTTTCTAACGAAATAATAGCATTTAGTTCTTAGTGACCTTAGTGGCCTACACAGCATTTAGTGACCCGGAGAATCGGTGACCTGTGTAGGCGTTGCTCTTTTTTAAAAAGCCAGGAAAAGTAAGTGAATTATAAGGATTGGAATCAGAAATCACAACCTTAATGCAATAATTTGATAAGCTTACCTGTAGCTCACTTTCATTACACTCTCATTCATGGTTACACAATAATTAACAGCTAGTTATTGATTCATTTAACCCAAACTTTCTCTTTATTGTTCTTTTCTGGGGCAAAATCCACATTCAGATGTTACTCAATCTGTTTTTGTGATTGGATTTATTTACATAAAGTTCCTTATCCTACTTTCTTTGCACGAGGTTTGTGGATTTCTGCAATGTTTGCACAACTCTTGAGGGTGTTGCTGCAGAGGTTAAGGAAAGGGCGTGCTGCATTGTACTCTCCTGTTTTGGCATGCCTTTTTCACACACAAGCTGGGATGAGTAAATGAAGCAACCAACACACCCAGTTTCTGCTGTTAAAGTAAGTCAGCAGACTTTTGACAGATAGTTTGTAGTAGAGTTCAACACTCACCACTCCCTGTCTGCATCCAGCTGCCCTGAACAGGCAGGATTGGTTTTCAGAACAATGAGGCTCACAACCATGAAAAGCACTTTGACCTTGTTAACCTTGTTACTTACTTAATGTTCAAAAGCATCTCTAACCAGGCTGGTCTTCATTCTAGATCAGCGGCATCAAACTCATTTTCATGTCTTACTGTTCTTAAAGGGCCAGAATATTTAACCAATTAAACTGTTAAAACATCAATAACTAGCTGTTCCTCCAGGATTTTGTGATTGCTTTATTGGGTTTTTTTTGCAATCAAAATTGTATATTTTGTGGTGCCAATTTTGAAATATTTGTAAGGAGTTTTTTTTACAATATTTGTGCTCATGTATGATGTTAGACAAGATTTTTTTATTACTCGCCATATCAGTCACAGACTGTAACTTAAACTCTGTTTTCGACCAGTTCTGAGAAAACTTGCAGTAAAATCAGAAAAAATTTGCAGATTTGTTAATTTTGTGTAAATTTTTCATATCTGTGAAAAACCGGAGGAACTTATTCTTATTTGTTTTTCCGCTTCTGTTCTTGTAGTTTTCAGATCAGTGGACCTCCACAGTGACACCAACAACTATGAGCATCGCACCAGCCAGATCTCCGTGACGGAGCTGATCGTCAGACGAGGCCAAGCCTTCAAACTCACCCTCAAACTGACTCAACCGTTCAACCTCGGCTTTGATCAGCTCATAATGACTGTGTGGACGGGTTGGTGCCTTTAGATTAATTGTTTGTGACTAGGCCTGTTGCAATAAGTAGTAAATCAATTAATAACATGTTATATTAAAAGAAGCTCAATAATTTCCATTAGCATGATTTATTGTTTTTCTCTTTCTACCAAAAACTGGATGTTTTGTTCACAGAGACTTTATAATTCATTTTATTTGCTGTTTTTGTTGTTTTGTTGATCTTTTTTAGATATTTCAAATGTCTTCCAGTAAATTTTTCACAGATTATCTTTTTCATCATAGCAAAGTGTCACAACATGGAGACAGTCTAACAAATATGTACATCCTGCTCTTTTAATAGCAATTTTTATTTGTATTGGGCCTTTAAATTAATTTGTTTTATGAAGTTTCATACATTTATTGTAAAAACCTGGTACAGCATGCAGAGGATTGCTGCCTTACTCCTTCAGTTGTGTCTGTTTGCAGGAAATGATTCATCAGAGGATCTGGGGACGAAGTCTCGCTTCGGCGTCCCGGGCCGGTCGCTGCATTCAGCCTCAGCCAAGGCGGTGTGGAAGGCTGAGCTTCAGCGGGGCTCTTCTCCTGAGACCGGAGTCTTGGTTCTGACCATTTCACCGCCAGCTGACGCTCCCATCGGCGAATACACTCTGTCTGCCAGCCTCAAGGGCAAGGAAAAGGTTGTGGCAAACTTTTCTGTCCTCTTCAACCCGTGGAGTTCTGGTGAGTTTGTGGGTTATTTTATTTCTTTCTTTGTTTTTGAGTGTGAGGGGATGAAGTGAACTTTTCAGAAGTTTCTAAATGAACTCTAGTTTAGTGTTTCTCAGACTCTTTCAGGCCACTTAACCCGTTTAACACACACTTACCTCAGAGTGTGTGTTAAATTATTTTGGTTTAAATTAAGTATTGAATGTGTTTCAACAGACAAAGATTGGTACTTTTTCCAGAGGTGTTTATGTAGACATGTTTACTCACTGCAGACCATTTTACAGGAAAATATCCAATAAAGTATGTGCATTTTGTCTGGACAGTAGATTGTTATCTTTTAGATATTCGGACTTGGTCCAGATATGAAACAACTCAATTTCAACATAGATCCAAGTTTCATCCATAAGAATTTCTCCCTGATTTTCCAAATTGAGTTGCTTACTATTCATAAATACTCCATATAACCCCTCTAAAAGCTGATTCATCTCCCTTCTAATTTTGTGTTGTGTTGAGCAGTTTCTGTATTACTTGACTTGCTGTGCAGAGGACTGGGTGTTTCTGCCCAAGGAGGAGGAGAGGAAGGAGTATGTGCTGAACGAACAGGGAATCATCTACAGAGGAGGCGGGGATTACATCTCTCCAATGTCCTGGGACTTTGGGCAGGTAAAAACAAAAATCAAACTCATAAATATCATAAAAACCTAATGCGTTGTTGCTGAACTCCTTCAAGACGAGACTAAACTGCCATTATGTTTATTTTTTTAAAAGAGAGCGTTTATTGGATTGTTGGTGTTAAGTTTTCAGGAGCAAATTGTCATTTATATTTTCAGAAAACCGCAATGTGATCAAATCTAAATTTGATCACATTGCTGTGGATAAACAGCAGATTAAGAGCAGTAGTCCACTGTTTGTGTCTTCTTGTCCAGTTTGAGGAGGGCATGGTGAAGATCTGCATGAAGATGCTCGACCTCAACGTCAAACACTGGATGAATCCAGCTGCAGACGTTTCTGCTCGCTCCAACCCCATCTACGTCAGCCGGGTGGTCAGCGCCATGGTGGGTAGGCCACAGCCTCCATCAGCATGCGATGAAGGCTGCATGCTGATGCAGGTTGGAGTGCCGTAAGCTTGTGTGGTGAAAAAGCATAAAGTCAGAAAAGTTTGAAAGAATAATGAATAGATTAATAAAATGAATGATTTTATATCTCAGCTTGCTTTAGTTAGTTTTATAAGCACACTTTATAGTCCCAGTTAGTTATGTCTTAATTGATTTCTTAATTTATTTCAATTAACAAAAAATGTTTCCTCAATTTTATATTTTGTTATTTTGGTAGTTCCAGTTAACCATGATATCTTTTTCTTACATTCGGAGCAGAAACCTAAAACTTTGGATTTGTGTGTAATCCTGAAGTGAAAGCGTGATTCACTTTCCTTCAGATCAACAGCTCTGATGAAGGCGGCGTTGTGATGGGAAACTGGGGAAATGACTACAGCGGCGGGTTCCCACCCACCCACTGGAGCGGCAGCTACGCCATCCTGAAGCAGTGGTTCAACTCCTACTACCGCTCCGTCAAATACGGCCAGTGCTGGGTGTTCGCCGGCGTCATGTGTTCTGGTAAAGTCTGACTGTCAGCTTCTCCATTCACTGAAAATATTCAATTAAACCTGCAACATATAATTACAATAAAGAATCTGTTTTTTACACATTATCACCATGTTGTCATGGTTTGTTATGGGACAGATAATCTGTGAAAAGATGAACCGCCTTCACCTCCCCTGAAGAAACGCACGGCTTCTGGTCACAAACAACCAATCAGAGCCAGGAGGAGGGGCTTAGAGCTGTCAGTCAACCTCGTGTACTCGCTGCTTAATGTTCTGATGGCATATAAACAGAAAAACTGTTTATCCACCACCAGCGCTAAGACTCGCCTCCGGGATCTGATTGGTTATTTCTAGTCAGATCATTTTTCTCAGATCATCTGTCTCATACCAAAATGTCACAATATTTTCAACAAATGTACAAAAGAACATATTTTTTTATAAAAGTTATACACTGCAGCTTTAATAATCAAAAATAAAATCACTACAAAGGCATCGAGATCAAAATAAAAAGCATTTTTCTGAATTTTTCATGCGTGGTTTCAGTGATGCGGCTGCTGGGTATTCCCTGCCGTGTCGTCAGCAACTTCCAGTCGGCTCATGACACCAACAAGAATCTGACCATCGACAACTACTTTGATTATAACGGAGCGATGGAGAAGGAATCCAGAGACAGCATCTGGTGAGAGCCTCAGTATTTACTGCCCTAAAGACGCAGAGTCTGGAAACCTCTCAATGTCTGAATATTGTGCTCTCTTTTTAAGGAACTTCCACGTCTGGGTTGAGGGATGGATGAGACGACCAGACCTGGCAACAGACCGGAAATATGATGGCTGGCAGGTTGTGGATCCAACACCACAGGAAAGGAGTGAAGGTATGGAAAGCCTTCCCTCTGGATGCTTCATAAGTACAATGCAAAACAAAACATTCTGCCAACCTCACTTAATTCTCAACAACTTGCTGTTTATGGTGAACATAGGACTGAACGTCTGAATAAAATAAGTTGATGTGTTGCCGGTGTGTCTGCAGGTCTGTTCTGCTGCGGCCCGGCCTCAGTGACCGCCATCCGGAACGGAGAAGTCGATCTTAAATATGACGTCCCGTTTGTCTTCGCTGAGGTCAACGCTGACTCCGTTTCCTGGCTGGTCAGTATAGAGTAAACTCTGAACCACACCATTAAAAAAGAAAAGCTTGATTGCTTATGATGGGTTTTGACGGCCTTTCCAGGTGAGAAGTGATGGATCCAAGACGAAGATCTATTCTGACACAAAGTCAATTGGACAGAACATCTCCACCAAGGCGGTTGGCTCGTACAAGAGGATGGACATCACCGACACCTACAAGCACAGAGAAGGTGGGCTCACCAGCATGGACAGCAGGGGGCGCTCTGTGTTTTTAAAGCTCTGATTATCCACAAGCTGTTTGCCATAAAGATCAGCCTATAGGGCAACATTTATAATACTCAATTACTGAAGCAAATATTAATCCAATCCCATTTTTTTTATAAAGTACAGCATAGATAAAACATCACAGCACTCATTATTTTAGAAGAGCTCAGAACACACACACACACACACATACACACACACACACACACGCACACACACGCACGAAGAGACAGAACACACACACACGCACACACACACACGCACACACACACACGCACGCACATACACACACACACACACACACAGCACACACACACACGCACACACACACACGCACGCACGCACGCACGCACACACACATACACACACACAGACACACACACACACACATATATATATATAAATATATGTGGAGATTATTTTTCTCCACCTGGTTGATCTCAATATATAAAACATCAACAACAAACTTAAATAAAGGGAATTCTTTCTGTAGATTATGTACAATCAAACATCATTGTTATTTTGAATAGATAATTGTCTGCTAAAGATTACTTATGTTTTATTAACCTAGTTTATTCTGTCTTTACTGTCCGTGCTACTGGTGTATGAAAAGATAAAGATAAATCCAACAACACTGGAGGAAACCTGATATTTACAGACTCAGATCAACTGACCATGAAACTGTTAATGCATTGAAATGCTGTGATGAAACTTGTTTATTCACTTTGACCGACCCGATACAGGAACTCAGGAGGAACGAAAGGTCTTTGCATATGCTCTCAACAAAATCGTAAATGGATCAACGATGTGGCGGGATGCTGCCAGTTCTGATAACAGGGCTTCGAGTTCAGGGCCGGAGGTGACCACACTACCTCCAGCTGATCCTTCACAACCACAACTGCTCATCCGATTTGAAGAGGTAGCCTTCGTCCAGCTGATTAGACATCTTTCCCGGTCTACTGTTATGAGGAAGAGAGTGAATTTTCACTTTCCTCTGATTCCCAATGAAGGTCTCCCCGGAGAACGGCAAGGATGTGAGCCTGAAGATGATCGTGAGCAGCAACGGCAGCACCACCAGAACGTTTTCCGTCAGCATCAGCGTCCAGGCCATGAAATACACGGGCCAGCCAGCCGGGAACATCCAGACCGAGGTCACAGAGCAGAAGCTGCTGCCGGGGAAAGGTCATTTGCTTTTCTTTTTTCTTTGAAAACTTGGATCTGAAATTGAAATCTGACAATCATGAACTCACTGTTGCTTGTTTTTTGGGTTTGTTATAGATCTGATTGTCCCTATTAAGGTCCTATTCTCAGTCTACCATAAGCACATGATAGATTGCCGGACCATGAGTATATCCGCCGTCATCACTGACATGCAGAATGAAAACAACATCTACTTCGCTACAAACAGAGTTGTGCTCACAAACCCCCCACTCTCCATCACCGTAAGTACAGAAACAATGTAACTTTTTAAAAGTCATCTCTTCCCCACCTGTCAAAGGAGCAGCATCATTTAACCTTCCATCATGTTTTAATCTTATTCCCTCATCAAAAACAAACCTGGGGTGTCGCCTTGATTCTTTTATGCATGTTTGAGAAATCCTTTCATCTCCATGGCAACCATTAAGCTGTCATAAACGCCTGGTTGGACCTTGTCCCTCTTTCAAGATCCTCCTCAGAGTTCCTTCAGACTAGCCAGCAGCAATTAGCAAACAGCTGAAGATACACTATTTTTTACAGTGTGGAACTGTGCAGTGACATTTTTTTGTTTGTTTGTTTTATGCATGAAACTGGATCAGATCTGGTTCAAACATATTTGTCCTTTTTGTCTTTTCACCAGGACTCATAAGTTTGAGGAAAATATATTTTTTGCATTTTTTTCTAATTGAGATATTAATCTATTTTTTAGGTCAAAACAGTGCATTTAATTCTTTCAGAGTTAGTTGTTCAGCTGATTAAGGCTGTTTGTGGTGCAGGTGTCTGGGGAAACCAAGGTGAACCAGGAACTCACTGCTGAAGTGGTTTTCATGAATCCTATCAATGAGACCTTGAGGGATTGCTCTATGAGTCTGTCTGGAAGTGGATTCATGATCGGGGAAGAAATAACCAAGTGAGTATGCGTGATGGAACTGCAATATCACTGCAGAAATGTTATTTATGATGGTTTTCAGGCATTTAAAATATAATTGAATATAATCTGCTAAACTGAAGATTTTCTATACTGCAATAAAGTCTGAGAGGGAAACATAAAAGAAAGTGTTGATTAGCTAAGATTTGCTCAAACTATTTTTAAAATAGCTTTTGTTCTGCTTGCAGACTTCCAAATCTGCGGCCAAACTCCAGATTCCGTATTTCAGTCTTCCTCGTTCCCTACAAGAGCGGAGAGCGGAGTCTGCTGGTCAACCTCAGCAGCAGTTCCTTCAGAGACATCAAGGCCAGCTGCATCGTCAAAGTTAAACCTTGATTTTCTCACATCGTCTTCCCTTTAAGGCAAGACGACTGAAATCAAGACAGAAAATGTCTCATATATTTTAGGTTTTATGGTTTTGTATAATCTGGGATATTATATGTTGATTAAAGCATTGCAGAATTTCTTGCTCATCTAGAAATAATTTATTTAAGGATGTTTTAATTTTACCTTGAGCCTTAATGAAAGAATATATAAGAAATAGCACAAACTGTCCTTCTGCTTTCCAGAAACTAAAGAAAGTTTTTCCTGCAGTTTCGTACTTCTGTCTGCATTGTTTCTCAGGGATTTCTCTTTGTAATATGTTTTCCTCAGTAATAAATTTCCAAAACATAAAATGTCTTCTCTTTGCAAATGCTTACTTGTGCAACTTTGTGTCTAATTAAATAACAAAAACCTAGACTCTCGTTGGGATGTGTAATTTTGTGACACAGTAGCGTTTATAATCAAATTAAGTTGGAGTCTGCTGTTATTTTTTCATCATGTTCTGTGACTTGGGATTTGTCTAATTATTCACACTATTTATTGCTCTTTTTTCTTTAGTTTTTTAAAAATTAATTCCAATAATTTAATAGTTGCCCTCATATTATGATTGTGATGAGACAAAATTAGAGAATTTTTAAACCAGTGTGCCTAAATGAGAGGACTGCAGGCATCTGAGAGAACGAAATGAAATTTAAAATTTAAAAAATTTAAAAATGCATCATTCCTAATTTTCAGGTTAATACTCAAATAACGCGAGACTTGCGCCTCGAACGTGATCAGCTTCCCAGAGTCAGAAACGGTTTTACCCTGAAATAGAAACCGACCAACTGCTGCGCTCCGTCTGATGATGCGTTCACGGCTGTCCACAAAATGGGACACATTAAAAAAAACGCGTGAACTCGTGATGGAAAATGGTGCATCTTTGTTTGAAAAACCTTCCAATTAATAAGACTTTCAGTTCTCAATTGAGATTTAAAAACAAAACAAAACAAAAAAATAAAATAATAAAAATAAGCACAATAGTAACGATATGAGATGCAGGAGCCAGAGTTCATATTCACATTCATCTATCCATCCATCCATTTCCTGACACCCTGGGGTCAGGAGGTGCTGGTGCCTCTCCAGCTATGTTCCTGGCGAGAGGCAGGGTCATCCTGGACAGGTCGCCGGTCTGTCGCAGGGCAACACAGAGACAAACAACCATGCACTCACACGCTCACACCTGGGAGAATTTAGAGAGACCAGTTAACCTAACAGTCATGTTTTTGGACTGAGGGAGGAAGCCGGAGTACCTGGAAAACAGGGAGAACAGGCAAACTCCATGCAGAAAGATCCCGGGTCGGGAATCGAACCCAGGACCTTCTTGCTGCAAGGCAACAGTGCTTCATTTTCACATTATTACAGCCAATTCAGTTCATTTAAATGACCCTGAGCAAAAACTGTGTAAACATTTCTACATTCACTGCACACTAAACAAAAGAAAAGATCCAGTGCTTCCTGTTTTGTATGTTTTTCCTTTGATTTGTGAAATCAAAATAAAATGTTTCAATTTCATTGTAAAATTAATTCACCAAAGCCATTTAAAACCAGTTAAAGGTTTTATTATTTGCACTTATAAGAGCCACAGCAACAACAACTACTCATAATAATTGAATAAATTAATATAAAAAATAGCAAGAAGGGTTCAGTTTGAGTTTGGGTGCATTTAAAATTATTTTATTATGGATGGTAGCAAAGGAACTGTGAAATAATTCAATAAAATAAAGTAAAACAACAATTAAAACAGTTACATATAACAGTAAATACGATTTAAATTGAATTTATTAATGAAACATTTAAATTAGTTATTAAATTTATGTATTACAGTTTTAATTATGTAAATATCTATTTGGGAAACAAGTGGAACTTCAAAACAGCGGTCGGCCCCTAGATGGCGCAACTCAACGCTTATTCACATACATATGAGACGTTCGACACTTGAAAGGGTCCCTGAACGCACCGTTAAAACGAAGTGAAACCGATACGTTAGCCTGCAGCTAACACCCCCTCCCCGGCTCCTCCACCAACCTGAGAAGTTACTAGATCCAACCGGCATCTTCTTTCCAGAAGCTCCGCTCAGACCGAGGAAAACCTCGTGTCTTTAAACCGGCAGGACGACATTAGAGCTCAGAGTGATGTTAGCGTTAGCTGGGCTAACTCACAAGAACTGTAGCCGCTTTACAACCAAACTGCGCGTTTTGAAGAGTAGGAATCCCCACAGTCACATCAACCAGCCGGTAAGACGTGCTAACGTTTACAGAGCTAGGTTAGCCGTGGCTAGGCGGTTAGCTTTCATATACTCAAAACACAAACATCTCTACTAAAAACACCCACCATACACTGCATTATTCGGAGCAGTTAATGCATTATTTTAGTTTCGGTAGGACTGAAAAAGGTTAGTTATATCCTAGCTAACGTTAGTTCACTGTGCGGAAAACAACATAATCATAATGACTTTATGTGGTGAATTTACTCGCTTTAAGTCCTCATTTAATTAAACTGAGTACATTACACAACAACAACATCTACAGCCTGTTGATAACTGATATAAGGAATATTGCGCTATAAATATTCATCATTTTTATTGATCTCGTTTTTCTGTCCTTTGATTGCCTTGTATATGAATGGTGCGCAAATGTAATAACAAACGGTTCAGTTTATACATCAATCCAATTATAATTAATCTAATCATGTAATTATGGTCAAATTATATTTCTGTAATTACTTTTTAAAGATATCAGTAACATTCATTCTACTCTAATAAACTTGGAACTGAAAGTAAAAGTATAATAACAATATCATAAGAAGAGCAGTTTGACATTAAAGATTCATGCAGGACTTTCTCTGAATAACTTGATTTTCATTTTTTCCTGGAACAGTTTTAAAGTGTAGAAATGCCTCAGAAACAGAAACCCAAGTCTTGGACAGAACTAAAGCAGGCAGGAAATGAATGTTTCAAGACGGGCCAGTATGGAGACGCCACCAACCTGTACAGCCAGGCCATCAGGGAACTGGAGAGGTCCAGTGAGTATTAATGCGCCGTTTTCTGCCAACATGGCAGCTTTTTAGCAATACTGAAAAAACAATGATACCACAGTATGTATTTTTTAAATACCTCTAATGATATGACAGATGATATTCCACATTTCTCTCACACACACACCCTCTGAACATTTTGGAGGAAAAAAGCCTTGACTCTTGTCGAATTCATACCATTTACATATCAAGTAATGAATATTTATTTCTCTTCTGGGCATCCTGCAGGGAAAATGTCACGTTTTAATCTCCTGTTGTTGTTAATCCACAGATAAGAAGAACCCTGAAGATTTGGCCATCCTGTACTCCAACCGAGCCGCCAGCTACCTGAAGGACGGGAACTGTTCAGAATGTGTCAAAGACTGCGATACGTAAGTGGTTTATGTCTCATTTTTCTAGTTAATCTCAGTTTTTAACATTTTTACTCCTTCTTCCCAGATATTTTCATTTATCTGTATATTTGTTTTTTTTTATATATATATTATTTTTGATGCGGTGATTTGTTTTTAAATATCTTATATTGATGACAATGAAAAGTTTCAGTGTAATTTTAACATTTCATTTCACTTTATCTATCCCAAAGTAAAAACTCATTTAATCCAACTGACTGCTACTGGAGGAGCTCCAGTAGCAGTCAGTGTTACTGACTGAAGAAGCTTCTGACCAAAGAAAGTCTCATGTTTGTTTGGCTTTTTGAGATGCTAATCAGCTGCTGTCTTTATGATGGTCAAAATAAACAATAAATCAGGTAATCACATGATAAATTGAGATGAGCTCAATAATTCCCGTTTGGACGATTTATCGTTCGTTCTGCTGCTTTGGTCTCAACCAGACCTTCTTCTGAAGGACAAATTTGTTTACAGAGATTTCATCATTTATTTTGTTTGTTTTGTTTATTTATTTTGGACATTTAAATGTCTTCTGGTTCCTGGGTTCAATGTTCATTACAATTTAAAAGTTACTGATCTTTGAGAGCGTTTTCTTATTACTATTATATTACTGTTAAAACTTCTGGGACAATTTATCGTCCAGAAACATGAGTTATTATGGCATAATACCTAACGTAGTTATGGCTGCGGTTGTAAAAATAAATGGTTTTCTGTTATGCATCTTCACTGGCCGAAAGAAAAGAGCAATAATTGCTCCATAAATCATTGCCTCAATAAAAATCCAAAATCAGAACAAACAACAACTGAAAGGACTTTTCTTCCAGTGACGCAGAAATGTTTCATCTTATCCGTTACATCCGCTGACTGTTTGATTGGCTCTCTGGCCTGTTGGAAAACAAGCGTTGGAGTTGTTCACCTGCAGTCTCTCGTCTTCTCTCAGGTCTCTGGAGTTGTTTGCGTTCAACGTGAAGTCTCTGCTCCGACGTGCTGCTGCCTACGAAGCCTTGGAGCGCTACAGGCACGCTTACATCGACTACAAAACCGCCCTGCAGATCGACTACAACATAGCAGCAGCTCACGACGGCACCAACAGGTCAGGAGCCGCTGCTCCTTTCAAACCCTGACAGATAAAACAGCTTCAGGACGAGTTTAGGAAAAATATGTTTCTCTCTGCTCAACATCCTGATGTAACTTTCTTTGAAACTGTAGTTTTACTTATTTTTATTTTATGTCTTAAAGCAAGTTAGTTATGTTTTTCTGGTTAAGTGGTCTTTGTGTTGTTTTAAAGTTCTAGTATTTAATTTTTATCAGAAGGATTTTCTTTACATATTTTTTTGAAAATGTTGTGACATCATGATATGAGACAGATGATCTGAAAAGATGGCGCTCCCTGTGTAGAAACAACCAATCAGAGATAGGAGACAGGTCTTAGTGCTGTCAATCATGCAACGTATGGCGCTGCTCATCCCTCCATCAGCTTTACATCTACCGCCTCCTTGCCACTGTGTGCAGCATGTTGTCATTTATTTTGCATGAAAATAAAATCCTTTTTTCCTGTTTCCTCAGAATGACTAAAGCGCTAGCAGAGGCAGACGGCCCGTCATGGAGGGAGAAACTTCCTCCCATCCCCACCGTTCCTCTGTCGGTGAGGGAGAAGCTCGCCCAGCAGGCTGCAGGCAGCCATCCGAAGGCGAACCCGGCGCCACAGCAGAACGGCATCCAGAAAACAGACAAACCCGGTCAGCACTTCCAACAGAATAAACTCACCACTCATTTCTTAGCGCACTTTAACAGATGGAATAGAATCATTTTGCCCCAATTTATTGGAACTAACAAAAGTTTACATAGTTAAGTCCCCCTTTTTTTTCTTTTTAGCACCAGGTGACAAAGACATGAAGAAAGCGCAGGCCCTGAAGGAAGAAGGCAACAGTCTGGTGAAGAAAGGGGAGCATAAAAAGGCCATAGAGAAATACAGCCAGAGCCTGAAACTCAACCCCAACGAGATCACAACCTACACCAACCGGTGAGCTGAAAACATGTTGACATGGAAATACACCAGAAAATGCAACAAAGACGTGTTAAAAACAAACACCAGACGCCTGTGACCAGCATTCATTTACTCAAATCAGCCCCGTCTGCTCAGAAAGGATTTCCATGAAGGTTTGAAACCAGAAACTATCAATTTTGATGATGATAAACATGATTGATAAAAACCAAGTTCTTCTCATTTGACACAGGCTTCTCTGAACTCTGATATGAATCTCAGCTTAGATATTTATATCACTAAACTGATCACAGGAGCCGCATTTAATTTCAGATTTACTGATATGTGTTGATGCTCTCATAAAACTGAAGATAGTAGCAAAGACAACATTTCCCACAGCATGATTGTTTTTTAAACACCGCTAATGGGAATTTATTGAAACACCAATAAATCAAAATCCTCATGGTGATGAGAAGATTTTCACATCTTTTTTTTCAACGAAGCTCCATCTCTCTCTCACCTCAGATAACAAACATGGCGCTCTGCGGCAGGGTTGCCAGATCTGACAGTTTCCAGCAAAACGCAATTTAGATTTTGTTCTTCTTGTGTGGCTCCTTCAATTTTAAATCATGAAGTTGCTTTGTGATTTCTGTGATTTCTGTTTTACAATATTGCTGAGAGTGACACTTAATTAATCAGTGGCTATAAATTATTGACATAACATTCGGCAGATTGTTGAAATGTCAAACTGAATGAATTACCGAGTGCCTGTTGTGTTCAGGGCGCTGTGCTACCTGTCAGTGAAGCAGTACAGAGACGCCGTCAGGGACTGCAGCGAGGCGCTCAGGATGGACGGCGGCAACGTGAAGGCGCTCTACCGGAGGGCGCAGGCTCACAAGGAGCTCAAGGTGAGAGCGGCAAACCTTTTCCTGGCTGGCCTGAGGTTTCAGAGCGACGGTTGGACCTGCAGCCATCAGCACTAACCAGGACGTAACGACGCACTGGTTGCAGCTTCCCATGAGTTCATTTGTTATTGTGAAACACTGACATAAATGTACTAAATTATGCATCTATTTTTATAACTCTGCACTTTACAGAACACTGAAATACACCAACAGCTTCAAACGTTTGATCAAACATGAAAAATAACTTTTTAATTTGTTCAGTCAGTTCAGTTAGGAGTAAAACAAACAATGAAAAATAAATGTAAAGAAACTGAAACTGACCACTTTGGTCAAACGTAATAAACTCCAACAAACTTTTTTCCAAACGGTCCAGAAAGTGCAATTAGTAATTCTAAATATAATGTAAAATAAATAATAAAGCACAATGTCGCACTGAGCACAAAGTATAGAATTAGACTGAATAGATTGGACACATGAAACTTGATCTGTAATGATTTTCAATATTGGGATCAATACAGTTATTAATATCATATTGGTAAATCTAGCACACACTCTGGGCAAGTTATATAACAACTTAAATAATCAAAACAGTGAAAACAATAAAATGATGTAAAAATGCAGATAGTCTGCAGAAAGTTTGTTGTTAAAAATGTTCCAGGTTTAAAGAAAACAAACAGCAGCTAAAAACTGGAACTATGGAGAATCTGACGGCCCACAAATGAAAATGGACATTTTTTCATAAAATAATATATTTTCTTTAACTACAATATGAAATGCACCCTGATGTCAGAGATGTGGATTATCTTCATCTGTCTTCCTGCATGTAGTTATTACCACAGGTTCTCCAGACGCCTCTCAGGTCTTCCTGATGCGTTTGCATTTGGATCTTCAGCTGTGAGTTGATGCGTTTGGATCTTCAGTTTGTCACTGAAACGTTTCGTTTTCGTCCCTGCAGGACCTGAAGGCCTGCGTGGACGACCTGAACGTCCTCCTGAAGGTGGAGCCAAAGAACACGGCTGCTCTGAAGCTGCTGCAGGAGGCGCAGAAGAAGAAGTGAGACGGCATCCGGACCGGCGCCGGGACCCGGTCGTCTGACCCGTTTACCCCCGCCAGAATAAACCTGGGTTTGAATCCGGACGCTTCAGTTTGACCCGACCGATCTACAGCTGTTCATAGTTTAATTGTAACAGTCAGCCTCGCTGTTCAGTATTTATGTTTATTTATATCAGCTGCAGTTTCTCCTTCACCTTTCAGCCTGTATGTTTATCAGCCATGAGCTCAGAGAGAAAATATTCATCTCCAATCCACGCAGAGACGAAACATCTTTTTATTAGCAGCAGCTAATGAGCAAAAGGTTTTTCTGTCATTCTTTTGTAGTCAGTTTATTCCACTGAATAAATTCCCAAAGCTCTTAATAAAATACTCCAAACACTCAGTTCTGGTACCAAACGGCAGGAAGCCGGTTCCGTTGGGTGTTTCACCGTTTCTGTCGGTGAGTGGATCAGGCACGATGAGTCAGCAGAATTATGGACCCAGCTGCAAATGAGCCAACAGTGAAGCAGATCGGACATAAAATCTGTATCTTTTCAGATCAGGGATCAGCGATCAGCTGTGGATCTGATCTGAAGTTGTTTCTCCGTCTGTCTGGGATGTTTCCTCTGATCCTGAAAGGAAACGCAGTGAAAATATTTCATACCTGATACATTTATGCCTCTTATATTATGAGCAACTTTTCAAACACTCCAGAAATCTGCAGTTAATATTCATCAGGAGGAAACAAACTCAGGCTGTCACAGGGAGTGCACTGACTGCACTTTTCTAGACAATGGCCGAGTTTGAAAAGTCTGAGATTCTGATTTTGGCTAATATTGATTTTTTTCCTAAATACATGAACATAGTTGCTGGGTTGCAGCCGTGTGGTGACTGTTGGTTACAGCGGCATGCAGACGTGACCTGGTGTCAGCAGAGCCAACGGCGACGGCGGCTGGTTTGCAGACCTGTGCTGAGGTTAAAGGTCGGTGGATCAAACTGATTAGTCATGGATCGGCTGACTAAGAAAATCTGCTGATTTGTTGGTTCATCCCTGAGGATTCCTGAATTAGCTCATGAAGCAGCTTTATCTGCTTCTGAACAAAAACAATAAGGAAAATCCCCCAGACTGAAGCGTCTGCTGAGGATTAAAATATTGTAAAAAGTATTTCAAAGCTGCAGATGAAACCTGTAAACTGAATTTCTCTGATCCTCAAAGATAAATATCAATTTCAAACTATAAAATGTTAGGAGAAAACAGGAAAGAAAATGAATCACCTTGACTGGAGAAGCGATTCCTGAGTATCAGATCTATATGAATAAAGTAAAACGTAAGGCAGATTGGCTGTGACGATGACGATGATGATGACGATGATGATGATGCTGATGCTGATGAAACTTCATGATCTTCTTCATGTTTTGCTCTGAGGTTATTTTATTTCTTTTGGTCTCCAGTTTTTGTTTGAGCGCTCATCACGGGAGGATGTTGATCTTTTAACATTTAAGTTCAAGAAGTTCCTCATTTATTTGTTTTTGTAATGTTTGATAAAACATTGTTCAGAACTATATTACTATATCAACACATTTGTTTGCTTGTGTGGGATCGCTTCATTTCTCCTCTGAAGGATGGGGACGTTTAAAACTTCCTGTCATCTTTAAAACTTCCTGTCATCTTGTTTTTTTCACTGCGATGTGAACTTTAGGGATGTTTTTCCTTCCATCCATCTTGCCTGAAGTGCCTGCCTTTGTCATTCATCTGCTGCTTTGGATTAGTGTATGCAAAATAAAAATCATTTTAAAAGATCATTTATGTTTTTGCTTTATTCAGACAAAGTTTGTGAAACATAAGTTGATCTCAGATTGTTCTGAACATAAACCCTCAGTGTGAATCGTGTTTGCACATCTTTGGTTCATCTTTGGTTTTATTTCCCCGTCCCCATCTTCCTCAAAAAACAGACAAAAAAACTTCTTATTCTCACCTGGTTTGAACAGAGTGATAAAATATGACCTTTAACTTGCTAATATATAACAATTTTCTGATAAAAATCAGTATAGTTATGTGCAGATGTTTCCAGTCACGTAGGTAATTATTTTTTTCCTTTTGTTTCACATTCAATAAATTAGAATATTAATTAGATAAGTTCATTTATCTTGGGAACTTTATCAAAATGTGAAAAATTACTTGGATTAATTACACAAGGATGGATTTCTTAACTGTTTTTCTGTCAATTTATGAAAACATGACATTTAAAATTAGATTAAATTCTAATATTAAATATTCTAATATTAAATATTAGAATATTTAATATCCTAATATTATTTATTCTATTTAATATTAAAAACATTTAATTAAAATGTTTAATTAAAAACATTTTGAAACCAGAAAATAACCTTAATTCAAAGGAAGCTTCCTGCCTGCTCACAGGTTATGAGCTTCTAAAGCTACATGTAGGCAGTTTTTAAGTGACGTTACACTTACAGGAACTTTGTAGCTGACGGCCATCTTGGTAGGCAGCTGTAGCTACTAACAGTTGCTATGCTAACAATAACGAGCCATAAGCTTAGAAATACCTCCTCCCTCATTCCAATCTAATTTATAAACAATATAAGTAGATTACAGTTTCTGAGCGTTCAGTTCTCTGTTGCTCTGGTTCTTCTATGCTTCACGTTGTGCTTGCCTACCAAGATGGCGGTTCAGATGTGCAGATCACTCCTGGTTCAGATCTGCAGGAACTATGCATTAGCAAAGCTCTAGCAGAATGATCATATCTACAGTGTTGATCGTTCTCCACAGACCTTCAGAGTCTGGCGTCGATCATTTTGCCATTTCTCTACGTTTTTTTGTGTGTTTTTTTTTTTTTATCTAAGTTGGGTTACATTCTGATGGGTTTCATGACTACAGGTCCAAGTTTTTAATGTTTTAATCTTTGAACTACTTGCATTCTTTATAGCAACTTTATCAAGTCAGAGGACTCCAAAGCAACAACCATTCGCTTGCAGATGGCGATAAGTTTACTTGTGGTGAAATGAGAAGACAGACATTAAATCGGCACCAGCAGCAGCTGGACGACCTCCACTCTGCAGAACCAGAAACACACTGGTTACAGGAGATCACTACATTCAGCCTGCACTACCAAACTGTTGTCAACTTTCTGATTAAAGTGGATTATTTTCATCACACTGTTGGCACCCCTAACCTTTTCTCCTCAAAATAATCAGCAGGACTGGTTATAAAATGACTTTTACTCCAGAGGTGGAGCTCCGTCCTTTTTGCGCTCACAAATGTCTGTTTCTAACTTTTAACAAGCTCTGCACTGGTGGCAACAATTTTGCCCAATTTTTGGTGAGCGACACTCCCAGATGTCCCAAAGCTGTTGTCTTGGCAACTGAAACCGTGAACTAGGAATCATTTTTTAAAATGATAGTCAGAGTTGAAGGTTTGTAGCAAACCTCTTCTACTTGCTGGAAGATCATTCTGACAAGCCGGGCAACGCAGGCCACATCATCTACCTGCAGAGCTGCACACCTCAAACGTTTAGTGTGAAACAAGTCTGTGTTTTATCTGCCCGTTTGGGCCGGATGTTTCATGTGCGTAGCAGCTTGTCTGGAACAGTTCCTCTGCTAAAAGAGGAACAAATAGAAACTGTTTGGTTCTGCGGCAGAAGAAAGAGCCGCCGCTCGACAACCACACTGCTTTCATTGATCTCATCTAGTTCTGGTACCACTGGACGGACTTTTGTTGTTAAAATTCTTCAGTTTTTCACCTGAATATTTAAGTTTGTAATGGCAGGAAGCTTGAAAGCAAAAGTGTAACCAACATGTTGAGGTAAACGTTTAAGTTGGCAGAGAACTCAGACATAAATTTCCTCAGGCTTCAGTTCCCACAACGTATTACAAACGCACACACACACACACACACACACACACACACACACACACACACACACACACACACACACACACACACACACACACACACACACACACGTCATAGTGTGTACTCTAAAACATGGAGGGAAAACATGTGGATGTGCAAAAACACAAAATCTTAAAGTGAAATAACCTTTAAGCGAGGAACAGGGGCTGGTCAATAAATCTTTTAATGTTGATGAAAAAGGAGATTATTTTACTTTAACATTTTCCCATGTTAAAGTAAAATAATCTGCCAATAGAACGTTTTCAGTTGTAAGGAATTATTTACTTTATTAGCTCCTCAATCTTGATGAAAAGTTATTTGTAAGTTCTGTTTTATTTCAAGATATTTTCACTAGAAAACTTTTTGGGAAGGTTTAGTTTTTGCAGCGTTGTCATTCACTTTTCCTACATTCTGAGATTTGCAGGCTGAGGACACCTGAAAGTTTTCACCAGTGACTGCAGCTCTGAACTTGAAGCTCCTGCCCCACCCTGCGATGTGACAAGTCAAACTAATGCAGCAGTGAGTCAGATGCAACACACCTTTGAGCTCCTCCCTGCTGACTACACACAGTGTAAACGGCAGCGAGCGACCACAGCGTGAACTGTGACTCACGGCTCCGGCTGACGGCGGCGGCGGCAGCAGCAGCAGCAGCGGCAGCGGCAGCAGCAGCAGCAGACATGTTCAGACAGCGAGACGCACAAAGACTCTGGGAGTTCTGAGCTTTCAAACCCAGCAGAGACAGAAACATCCTCACTCAAGGATTTGCGCACATTTGCTAGAACAATTTATTTTGAAGATACTTTAACTGCCTGGAAACACTTTTCCGAGCCGCGTCTCCCCAGTGGAATGGTCCAAATCAAATAATATCACATGAAATGAACACGGAAGTTGGCACCAAAGACTCGTTTCTGGTCTGATGTGAGTTGGGCGCGGCAGCTTGGCCCTGAATGCAAACATTTAGATAAACCGGACAGAGCGGCACCCGGTCGAGCTCACATATGTGCAGACATTTTCTGTGATCTTTGACCCCAAGCAGATCAGTAAGCAACCCGGGCCAACAGGAAGGCGTGGCCAACCTATTCTCAGCACAGCAGGAAACATGTCGGGTGACAAACACATTTCTGTTTCAATTTAATTTTGTTTTTGCAAAGTGCTTTGAAACATTTCTTGTAAATTGGTGCCATCGAAATAAACAGATCTGAACACATGGAGCTGCTGCAGAGCTGCAGCTTCTTCAGTGGCAGACTGCTGCAGCTTCTTCAGTGGCAGACTGCTGCAGCTTCTTCAGTGGCAGACTGCTGCAGCTTCTTCAGTGGCAGATTGCTGCAGCTTCTTCAGTGGCAGACTGCTGCAGCTTCTTCAGTGGCAGTTTGCTGCAGCTTCTTCAGTGGCAGATTGCTGCAGCTTCTTCAGTGGCAGATTGCTGCATCCTGATTGCACAAAGCAGCTTAACATATTTTTGCCATTTGCAGTTTTAAGAAGATTCTTCCGTCCACATCAGATATTTTACTGTCCAATCAGCTGCACGTTTCCTTTAACCTCAGTACCAATTTAACTGGACTATATTACTCCTGTCCCGTCTTATTCTCATCCACTTCAACTTGCTGCTGGTTCAATTCCCCAAAGAAGGTCAAATGATACTTCTATTAATTTATCTGAGAAGTTCATCTGAAACCCACTTTAGAAAAAAAATTAAGTTTCAACCAAAGGATTGTGTAAAAAGTGACCAGGATAGTAAGAATGAACAGGAACCAACATTCAGTCCTAAAGTTTTGTGTTTTTGTGCAGAATTATTTCCGTTGTCTGATTGTCTATGAAGACCAAACGAGAATAAAACTGTGCATACGTCTTTATTTGAATAAAACGTCGCTGAGACTTGATAACAGTGAAGCCTGTTAACATGGTGGAGATTTGCATTTTTCTGTCCCAACAGTTGTCTGAGCCAGATTTGATCAGTTGATTGATCGATTGGTTGTTTGGAAGCCCCCCCCCCCCTCCTCTTTAGATGTACGGTACCATACGGTCAACAGGAAGTCAGAAACATGTAGCATGACCAGGCTGGCAGGTGACGACAAACAGAGAAGGGCTGATTCGGAACTGATAAAACTTTATTTCACTTTAAATCGTCTTTTACAATTTATCCTGTTTATAACATGAAAGGTTAAACTAGAATTGGATTTTTTTTAAAAGACATACACAAATCTAGTTTTACGTCAAGAACCAGAGTGAAGGAAAGGTACCCAGGATTTATTTATTTTTTTTTTTTACCATTTTTTAAAACCATTTTCGCGTTTTTTTGTATATTTAAGCTAACCCTAAAGTTTCACAACCACGTGCGAGCTAAGCAAGAAAACCGTCACAGAAGCAGACTTTTTTGTTGTTTTTGGGTTGATTTTTGTTTTATTTTAAGCAGAATACTGGTCAGTAAAAACAAAATGATTTCAGATACCAGATATACAGACAGGCTCGGTGCCACATTCACTACTGCAAGGGATCAGTTTTGTCCTTAGAAAGCGAAGAATAACTGTCGTTTTGTTCAGCTAAAGAGGAAAAAAAGAGCAGCAGGGAGGATGAGTTTTTTTTGTCTTTTTCTACTTTTTAAAATGTCAGTGCATGAAAATATTTGTCCCCAGGAAAAAGAAAAAATACCTTCTACATCTACAGAGTGGAATGTCATGGTGCTTTAGACAAGGTTATTGTGACACTGAGTAGAAAAAGGGGGAAAATGTTTTGGGAAACGCTGCAGTGTTTTTAGCTGACGCCTGCCGATACCAGGATGGAAAGTCCAATATGAAATCGGATTATTTTTAGTATTTGTTTCGGTGCAGTTGGACTCGTGCCTCAACCGATCTGCACATTTTGCTAAAACCATAATCCAAACTACAGGTTCTCATTTCCTCGATTGGCTGATCGGCTGTGATTTGGCTCCTAAATGTACACACCTGCCGAGGCTCCTACCTGCACCAAAAACCAACTTTACTTTCTGCAACTAGTTCCACCAGAGCTACGTTTGTTTCAATAGCAGGGGAGGAATTAAGATTTTAATGTTGGCCTGATTGAAATAGCAACGCCAGGTCCCAGGAAGCGGCGTCATTCCACAGTCTGTACCATTTTTAACTCGTGCTGCAGAAGATTTAAGCGGCTACGGCTAAAGGCAGGCATTTTTTGCAGGTTCTGCCGCGAGCTGTAACACGAGACTTGACTAAACTTGTCTTGTAAAGGCTGGAATGGACAGAATGAGGGCAGCGAAGGAAGGCAGAAACAAATCTGGTTAAAAAAAATAAAAAATTCACCAAAGCATCAAACAGCAGCTGACTGTAACGGCTTCAAGGTTTTATCTGCAGGCAGGTGGTAACGAACATCCAAAACCATTCTGTTCTCCACAATAAAAACAACAACAAAGATTTACAGTTAAGCTCTAAAAATGTTTTACAATTTTACAGTTTTCAAAAAACGGAACTGATTGATTGGTTACAGAATCAAAACACACCCGGAAAAGTAAACCAAAGGACAGGCGAGAGAAAGGAGGGGAAGCAAGCGGGTCGCGTTTGCAGAAAATAAATGAAAATGGAATGTTTCCACTTTTGCTGAACAATTTACTATTTTTTCCTTTTTGTGAAATGGTGCCAAATCTTTAAAGGTCCCAGTTGGCGAAACAAACAAAAAAAAAAAAAATACAAAAGAAACCAGCGAGTGTTTGATTACCCAAACCAAAAGGAAAAAAACCATTTGTTTAACTTTTATCAGTGTCACAATACAGCCTTGTATGGAGGACCCTTCTGTATAAACCCCCAGCAGAATTCCCCTGCTGTTCAAACAACCACCCACCCCCTCCGTTCCCAGGTCGGGAGGATTTAGAGGAAAAACTAAGCATCACAGCGTTTGTTGAAAATAAACGGACAGTTTAATAACCTTTGTTTTGTTTAAAGTGGAATAAAACCAGCCATTCTTTGCCAGTACACTATGAAAAGCCAAACAGAGAAGGAATGGACAACTATATAAATGCTTTAACTCACTAGGACAGGAGGGAAGGAGGGAGAGAACGTACTGAGATGTTAGGAGGGAGGGATGGAAGAGAAAGATTAAACAAGGAAGGTATAAAAAGGAGAAGGCGGGCTCTGGAGGATGTTCATTTAGTTGGTGGTTTGGGATAAAAACCCTCTCTGCGTGCTATAAGACTAAACCAGCCAGAGGTCTGAGCCTGCTGGCCTGTGTTGGAGTGCCATGATGGAGAGAGGGCGGGTGGGGGAACAGGTGAGCGCAGGCGGCGGGGTCCTGAACCTCGCCTCATTCGCTCAGTAATATTTGTGAGGGTCGGGTGCTATTCATGCTGTTGGTTATACAGAAGGGAAGTCAGGCGGCCGGGCTCGGAGAGGCGGGAACGAGGGAATGAACGGGCTGTTTATGTGTACGAAGAGAGGAGGAAGAGAAGAAAGAGGAGGAGATACAGGGAGAGGAGAAGTGTGGGGATGGGTTAACAGTGAAGTGCGCTCTAGTTGTCTGCGTCGCCGGTTTCACCCTCGTCTCCCTGGTTTTCTGATGTCCACAGCTGCAAACACACAAAACATCCGTAAGGCCAGACGTCTAAAGATCAGACAGTAACTCAGTCACACAGGAAAGATGATTACAAAGAATGGAAAAAATGATTGAAATGTACAGGAATTAGCTGAACAGCAGGTGATGAACCAACTGAAACCGGGATCAGAAAGAAATGTGATGTTGGGACAGAAGCAGATTTCAGGAGATTAAAACTTCATATTCTACTTTTTCATTTTTATTTACTAATGGGAAATTATTGCTTTGTAAAACAGCATTTCACTTTGTTTTGTTTTCGCAACATTAAATAAAATAAAGCTAATCTGAATCTATTTATCCCCAAATGAGTCATAAAACATGCAGATGTTTGTTTGAAACCGTTTATTAGCATGTATCTCCTGACCGGAAGTAATATTAATGATCAGAAGAGACCCCTGAATTCAATCTGAGGAAGATTAGGGTGATGGTACAGACTCCTTCTAACCAAATAGAAAAGTCAACAAAAACATGTGAAAAGGAGCTCAGCAGTTATTAAAAAAGGTTTTATTCCATTTTTTCCCATTAATGATGGATGAATGAGGAGTGAATAAATCATTTGACATTCAACTGTGAAAATGAAATGTTTCCCATCAGAAACGTGTGCAGAATCTTTGGGTCGGACAGAAATGAGAACATGGAAACTCAGAGCAGCTGACTTCATTTGTCTCTAAACTCCAGGAAGATGCACTGAGTTTACAGAAGGAAAACGTTCAAATGTCTCCGGTTCCTGTTTCTTGGTCAGATTGCAGATGAGAAACAGGTCAGACTATCCTTCTTTTAATTTAGCATTTATAAAGTTATCTGCAGCATAAAACCAGTAATTACAGAACAATAATCAGCCAAGTTCAAGCGAATGGAAAGAAAATCTAAAAATGTTCAACCAAACCCATAAACAGCGGCAATTTGATGTTTTACTTCTGGATAAATGACCTGAGAGCGTAAATCATTTGGTGACAGGCAGCCAATCACAGCAGCTGCCCCTAAAAGCAGCTTTACCTGTAAAACTCACTCGTCTCTCACTGTTACGCAACAAGTTTAATGTGTCAAATCTACTGAAGCTCAAGATGAAAAGGGGAGAATATTTCTGCTGTCCAGGAATGATGGAGGATCCCAACACAGACGTTTCAATAAATTGTTTCAGTAACAAATGGATTAGTAAAACAACGGCTGGTCGCATACTTACAGTAAGGTTGTCCCTTAGTAGCTGCATGATCAGCGTGCTGTCTTTGTATGAATCCTCATTCAAGGTGTCAAGCTCGGCGATCGCCTCGTCGAAAGCCTGCAGTGAAAAGAAAACTCGTTAGATTCCCGTGGAAATCCTTGGCGTCCGTTCCCGGAGGTCAGGTGAACGGCTGAGAGGCAGACATGCGGCCTGTGGGTGCTGAAACTCGCCTGCTTGGCCAGAGAGCAGGCCTGCTCGGGCGAGTTGAGGATTTCATAGTAGAAGACGGAGAAGTTGAGGGCCAGGCCCAGCCGGATGGGGTGTGTTGGCTGCATGTCCTTCTTGCTGATGTCGAAGGCGTCCTGGTAGGCCTGCTGAGAGTTCTCCACCGTGTCTTTAAACACACACACACACACACACACACACACACACACACACACACACACACACACACACACACACACACACACACACACACACACACACACACACACACACACACACCAGTCACACTGTGATCCTGTACAGCCGCCTCTGTCCTACGGCTCATATCAACAAACTTTATGAGTGGAGGGAACACAACTCTCCTCCAGGGAAACCGTTGCTGTTAATCTATTAATTTATTCTTTTGTTAGAGACTCAACCTGAAAAACTTCAGGTCAAACATGTAAACAAAATATTTAGTAGAAATAATGATTCTGATTCTACCATAACTTAAGTGTCGGTCAGTCCGGCACCAACATCGTTGATCATTTATCATGATAAATTTCTTATAAGAATTTTGACTTATTGTCACAATAAACTGCAATTACTGATGTTTAAAAAAACCTGTAACTAACGTCAGGTTTGTTATTTTTACTATTTTCTCTCCTGTTCACTAAAAGTTTCAATAAATACCAAAACATTTGAAAATAAAATTAAATTAAATGAAGTTACTTTGTGCAGTTCACACAAATCAAACAGGAATGTTTTTCTAGAGAAGTCCATGCAGGCAAACTGTTACCTAAAAATAAGTAAATATTTCTTATCGTTATTTTTATTATTATTGCAAAAGTACTTAAAAAAAAATCATGATAAAACTTAAGTTCATCTCGTCCACCACTACTAGTCAGTGCTGCTTCAATCAACCCATTGCCATGGCAATTAAATGATTGAAACCCTTGGCAACAAACGATGAAGCTGTCTCTTAGCAACAGCCTGCATGAGGCGGTCGCGCTTTGGACTGAAGCTTAAAGAAAAGGATATAAATAGACGACAAAGAAGTGTGAGATCAAATGACATCCACTCAGGCCAATTATGTCATTTCCACATAATGGTTTATAGAAATGCTTCACATGCATTCAGTGTAATTAACACCGTCCGTGAGCAAATGATACCATGTACATGCGAATAATAAAAAGGTGATGAACTGCTTTGGTTTTGTTCTTCCAGTTCGTGTGGATTTCAGGAACTGAAGGTGTGACTTGTTGGTCTGAAGCAGTGAGGCTGAGCTGTGATCCTCACCCTTCTTCGAGTCCCCAGAGGCCACCTCTGACAGGTATCTGAAGTAGTCTCCTTTCATTTTGAGGTAGAACACCTTGCTCTCTGCCTGAGATGCATTGGCAATGAGGAATTTGTCGAGCAGGTTCTGGAACAAACAGGAACAGGTCAGCGGTCAGTACGTCTGAACAAACCTGGAACCCCATCACCGGCCGTTCCCTCTGCTCCCAACAGGTGACGCCGCGCCCCGCCCCGCCCCGCCCCGCCAACTGCTGCTGCTGCTGCTGGTGTCCTCATCTAATAGTTTAAAGAAGGGTTTTATCCAGATCATGTGATCAGCTGCAACTTTACCCCGGAGCATCTCTTCACTGAGCCCAGCTTTGTTCCACTGATTACATTTAGGCCCATTTTAATCTGCTGACTCCACCAACCTGTCATAAGAATGTGCAGATATCTTCTCAAGCAATCACCATCCAGCACTTTTCCTCTGATTTTTAACTTTTCAGTCATTATCCCGAGTGACTGTTAGCACTTACCGACATTTCTGCAATACCAAAATATCTACCTGAGCTAAACATGGTATATTTTTTGCATGTGGAATCTTGCTTATGTATAGTAAAAAAAGAAAAAAAGGTTTCTTCCTATCTGACACTCTGATACATTCAGTTTAATTTGGGACCAAAGTTGCAACATTTGTTACATTTTCAGTTGTTGTTAAATCAACCAAAGCCTTTGAAAAACTCTGTTCCCCTCCACGCCTGAGGGGGCGCTGCACAGAGGACCGCTGAAGAAAACAACACAAAATCTCTGAAGAAGATGATGAGAATAACTTCTTTCTTCACAAATGTAACAGAGTATTGTCAGCTGTCAGTGTTTGGAGGATCTCTCTTTAGCTAAAGATCACATTATTTTTCCAGCTAGTGCTACGCTAGTTTACCCAGATCACAACAATTGTGCTGATGTCAAGAATTTAAATTGTTTTATTGCAGCAATTGGACTCAAATATTAATTTTGCAATAAAATGATACAGAAAACAAAGCAATAAATTTGTGGGATGGCAATTTGAGGCCAGCTCCCTGGACACAAAGCTCCGTCTTCAGCCGTTATATTTGTCACAAAAACGATTATTTTCTTCATCCTGGAGTAGCCGGTCCTGCTCTTCCTCCTCCTGCTACTAGTTTAAGGACAGCATGCTTCCACTCATCCTTTCCTCCTTTCATTCCTGCAGCCCCACATCATCACCGCTGAGGCTTCACCAAGCTTTGACCTTGAAGATATTATTAGCCGTCTGCTCATGCGCTGAAATATTTCAGTCTCTTTTGACCTTGAGCAGATTCTGCTCTCCGCTTGTCGGGGCCAGAATGTGAAGAAGCGGCTGCTGGTGGAGCTGATCTCACCTGTGGTGTTTAAAACTGCAGGCAGTTTCTCTGAGGGTCAAGCTGAGGCCAAGTCCCACATAAAACCCTTCAGCTGTTTATGAGGCTCTTAAGGGTGAATTAAAGCAAATGAAACCAGTTTGAGGTGTAGCAGATTTTAAACTACATCTCATCTTTAGGTTTCAGATTCTCCATCTTTTCTCGTTTCAACAAGAGATGCACTTTTCATTTTCAGTACCAATACGGAAATCTGAGGTTTAGCATCGTCTGATATAGAAAAACACTCCTGAACTGACCTAAATACACCAACAGCTTCACATGCTTGGTCAAACATGTAAAAATAAACTCAACGTTCTTTCAAATGGTTCAGCAAGTGCAATTAGGAATTCTAAACATAACGTAAAATAAATAGTAAAACATGACGTCACGCAGACCATAAAGGGTAGAAATAGACTGAATAGAACAGACACATCGTCACTGATACTCAATCTAGAATTTTTTTAAATATTGCAACAAATACAGATATTAATATGGAATTGGTGGAGCTCTAGTTTCAACATTGGGCGTTTGACACTACTTCAGTTAAAACAGTGATTTTTCTGTAATTTTGTTATAAAAATCCTAGCCCATCTTATTTAAAAACGTTTAGATTGCTGCAGAAACGAAGCAGAGATGCAGAGTGTCGCACACCGACGTGCCTTCCAGCAGTGAGGGAGGATGAGTTGCTCTTCCACCACCTCTGCCCTATTTAACAACTCCAGTCCCACGTCCCGTTCCCTGGACCCATTATCACCACCCACCCTGTTTTTCATTCTCTTCACACCCCTCGGCCGCCCCTCCCTGTTCCTGCTCATACCAGCACGTCGTGGCAGATTTCTTGGAGTTCACCCTCGATCTTCATGCGGTAGTCACGGGCCATCTGCTGTTTCTTCTCGTTCGCTTCCGTCTTCTGCTCGATGCTGGAGATGACGCGCCAGGAAGAACGACGGGCCCCCACCTATCGGCACCAGCACACACAACCGGCATTAGACACATCAGAAATGAAGAAAAAAAAAAAAAAAAAAAGAAACTGCTGTACCAGCGACTAAAATCTGCTGGAGCGAATTTTGGGAGTTATTTTGTAGAAAGTTACTTGCAAATGAAATATAAAAACGCGGTTAATTACAGCTTCCACTGACAATTGTTTTCATTAATAGACAAAAAAAAGCAAGTATTTTTATTTTAATTTTACAAGAATATTTATCATTTTGCCCTGTAAATGTAGAAAATGTTACCTCCAGCCCATCAGAGCTATGAACCCATGGATTTCAAAATAAATGTACAAAGAATAGGAATGCATTGATTGCAATTTTCTGGCCCATCTCTGATTACCAATCTTTAAGAAGCCTGAATGCCGATTATGATTTTGACCAATATTGATTTTTCTTTTGTCAGAAATGTTGCTGAAAATAGCAAAACGGTTGCCGATTTGGCCACAGTGGGGTGACCATCAGTCAAAGCTCTCATGGCAGAGCAGAAGAAAACAGTTTGCTGAGGCGGATCAGATCGGTGGATCAGATCGGTGGATCAGATCGGTGGATCAGATCGGTGGATCAGATCGGTGGATCAGATCGGTGGATCAGATCGGTGGATCAGATCGGTGGATCAGATCGGCTTCGCATGCAAGTATCGTCCAATCACAGACGTCCCAAAATGAAGGATATCAGGGTTTATTTATAGGCGTACCCTTAATCAAAACTCTTACATCCTATGAGACTGAACTGAATAAAAATAGGGATACACAAAATATTGGCACTGACATCAGTATTGGCTGATATTTGTAATTCTTTAACACCCTGGTATCTTATCTGATAAATCTAGTCTGATATTGACAACTGATATTTCATCTTGTTGCAGTTTGTCAATGAGGGGAAGTGGAGGAAGTCGGTCATGTGACAATGATGCAGCAAAGGATGTTTAACTGAAGCACAGAGAAGTGGTGCATTCAGCATGTTTTTTTTAAAAAAGGCATAAAAATATATATAGTAATATCAGTAAATATTGGTTATTGGCCATAACAGCAATCTAAATCAAAAAATTACAAGGAAAAATTATGTTTCTACATCATTTAACCAAAATGAGATAATCAGAGAGGTGGAAGAGGAATGCACAAAGCCATGTCTCTGGAAGTCGCTGTTCAGAGTTTGACCTTTTAATGACTAATTCCTAGTATTGCCCGTATTCACCATTTGGGGATTTGTCCTGGCTAAACAAATACATTTATGATTTTCACATTATTTACACAATTAGAAGAAATTGAAACAAAATTAACTGAGAGGAATTTGGACTTCCAGCAACTGAGCAACTTTAAAAATACACATTTTGCTCATAAAGGCTCCTGGGCAACAAACAGAGCAGAGGATTCTTCAGACATGCAGCAGTTTGGACAAAAACAGCCTTACTGTTATTAAGAAGTGCAGAAAATAAGTAAAGATGAACTAATGACCATAATGATGTTGACCAATGATTATCATCGGGTGACAAGTTGCAACAGCCCTAATGGCAACAAAAGAATAATTTATTACTCTTAGCTGATTAAAGCATCTGGCATTTCTCTGTTTTTACAGTGTAATTACAGTGACTTACTATATTCCTATTAGTACTGATGCAAGCTAGAAAAAAAAGATCTTTAACTCTAAACCAAAGCAGCAGAGGAAAACTGCAGTGCAGCTGCTCCTGCACACTGTGAGCAAGATAAAATCTTAATCAATAATCTCTACTTGTTAAAATATTTGTCTTTGTTTGAAGAGGACAGGTGAATAATGTGAAACTAGAATTATGAAAAGTCAGTTTACTGTCCCATGTCACCTAAAAAACAAGCCCATTTCTTTAAATGTGCTAATTTTAGAGAGTGCAGGATAAAACTGGTTGACCTTTAGGGGTCGTGATGCAACAGAATGCACTAAAGATGACATCGAGCCTGAAACTCTGAAGCAATGCTGAATGCTATTCAGATTAACTCAGTTGTGTAAAGGTAAGAGTGACATGGAAATGGGCGTGGCTTTAGCATGATTATGTTGGCATTGATGTGCAGAGAGTCAGTGACTCATAAAAGACTTTCATTTGGAGTGAAAGTGAATCGGTTGTCTTTCTGCCACTGGTTCTTCTAACAATGACAGAACTGACTTTTTTTTTTTTAAACCGAAAACGTAAAAATCAAAGTTTTTAAGCATAGCTGATACTCGTCCAACTAAATTTATAATTATAGTGAACAAGGAGCTGTACTGAGGGATGTAAACCAGATTAGGAGCTAATTGTAGAGCCATAATTTCCATACCACGTTCTTATAGGCAACAGAGAGCAGGTTGCGCTCCTCGTTGCTAAGCTCCTGGCCCTGCTCCGTCACAGACTTCATGGCAGCCGCCATGTCGTCGTAGCGCTCGGCCTGCTCTGCCAGCTTGGCTTTCTGCACCAGGTCGTTCTTATCCATCTTTTACGCTGAAAGAAAAAAAAAAAAAAAAAAAGATCTTAAAATTAGGGGTATAGAGTATGGAAGAGCATTATTTATATCAAAGCAGCAAACAACTCATTGAAAAAGGCAAACGGACCAAGAGGCGTGAAAACCTCCAGGGTGGATCACTGGGCTTCAAATCAACAACCATTTTTAAAACTTATTTTCAAAAACCTTAATAGAGCTAAAAACTTAAAACAATCAATGTATCATTATTTTATCCTTGAAGACTTTCAGCTCTTCATCAGCAGGCCGAAGTGGGACCTCAGTCTTCAGGAATCACTTTAATGTTGGAGTTTTTGAATCTACATATTTATCCACGACAGCAGAAGAAATACAGGTTATACTATTAGCTCTAATCAACTTTCTTCCAAATGGAAATTCAAAACTGCTGAGCTAAGGCATTCTTGGGGCTCAACTGACCTCTGACCTCCATGTGGAAGCCAGATGTTCTCTACAGTAAAATGAAAAACTGCCATTTTTGTCACAGGCAATAGGTTTAATGTAGTTAAGTGTTGTAATGTCACCTTTTATTCCTGTTAACTGAAAAACAAGCCTGACATGCTTTACATAGCAGTTATGCATCCAGCCTGCAGAGATAAGCAGAAACACCTTTGTTGGAGTTCCTGTTTCAACCACTGGCACACTGAAAACAATGACTAAAATATTCTGCCGTTAAGGCACAAAAAATTTTAAACAAAATCAACTGAAAAAATTTTAGAAAAACTTCATTCTCACATTCATCCAACAGGAACTCATAAGAGCTGAGATTCAGAAATAAGAACCATTACCCTCTTAGAACACCAACCAATGTAAACCTCAAATAATATTTCCTGCATTAAATAATTTAATAAAGTCAAAAAAGTACAAGCATTTGTGTAAATTGTGCATTTTACCAAAGTATAAGTCTCTTCAAGGAACCCGGTGGTCATACGATTCCTTTTACCGTCAGGTCGGCATTTGCTCAACTAGTCAGACGAGGTATTATGTCATTTTGTTTCCACAGCTTTGACTGTGCATATCTTTAGGCAAACACTGATGTTCTGCTGCAGCTGGTTAAGCATCTGGGCTGAGATAAAACAAGATTTTCTCTGCAAAGTGAATGTATAGAACCTTCAAAATGGGTTTCATTTTCTTAAGACACTTGACTACTGTGAGGTAAAGTGCCCTACTGTTAATAATCACCGGATCAAAATGGGTGTTTGGTTAATTTATGCACATGTAGGGATTCATCACACCACCAGGTGGCACTTAAATCAGAAATTCATCTTTTAAATCTAAAATGTATTTAAAAAATAGCTTCAGATTGGCTTTCCAAGTCAAATTGGTATTTGGTAACAAGAGTAATTAGTCAAAAAACACTGCAAAATGTTTGAGTTGTCATTTAGCACAAAATAAACATTCCTCCTGAAAACTGCCAAATCCAAACCCAAACAAAGTGATTTGTGCTTTTTGCAGCTGCTAATTAAAAGAAAAACATCAGTGGAACAAGAACAGCTCAGCCATTTGTAATGTGATGCTGAACAAACACCACAATGTAAGAGAAAGTTCAGTGGTGTAAGATGCCCCACCTGCATGTCTTCATCACCAGTGTCATATTATCCAGACTGTGTTTCTTTGGACGGTCAATCTTTAGCAACAAAGCTTGAATAGAACAGTAATCAGATGCATTTGTTCAACGTATGGGTATGAGTTGGATCCAGTTTTTCATGTTAAGTTAGATTACACATGGTTCACTGCTGCATTTCCCTAAACTTTCACCACATCCTGTTTTATTTATTGCCAGATGGTGCTGCTTTAATCACGAGGGCAATTTGATGTGAATGAAAAAAAAAAGAGCTTTGGATTTTTGCATTTAGTTGCAGCAGTTGTGAAGTTTTACAGTTAGACACATAAACACTCGTTCTATTTCTTTTCACCCTCAAATAAAAGTGAAAAGTTAAATGATATACTATCTATATAAAATCAAGTTTGACATGTATTAAACAGTTTAAATTGGTTAAATTGACTTAAACAGCTTTCTTTCAATTGTTTTCCTGTCAAAACTGATTGTTAAAGTCTGTTGGTAACTCCGGTTAATCTCACAAGTGAAAAGATAAAATTAATCTGGGCAACTTATTGTGCAACCAATTATACATGCTTCCTCCAGTTCTACAGGGTAATTTAACTCACACCAGAGAAACACCAAAATCAATCACCTGATCATTTGGGGTCTCATTCCATTTGTTTTCCAAAATACAAAGTACCAATAGCACCAGGCAGTGGTTCAGTGGTAAAACTATAAATTATAAACTTATTTTGCTCATCAGCAGATGAAATGAAGTAGAGAGAGTTGTGCTTTATTGTGCTAGCAACATGCAGCATAAATTAAAATACTCAGAGGGACGTGTTATTTTTGGTGTTTCAAAATGTGAATGTACACCAATTAATAAAAATATATTACTTTACTTTCACTTTCTCAAATCTAACACTGACAAAGACGCCTTTCTTACCTTGAGGAATCAATTGTTGCATGTTTTATTTGATAGTTCTGAAGTAGGTTTTTACTTGAAATGTTAGTGGATCAAGTAAAAATAGAGCAGAATTAATAAAGGAAAAAATGCATTAAATCCCTTCTGAAATACAATAAACATGTCCCATGACTTACAATTCAAAGTTTTTATTTTAACTGTATTAAATCTGCATTAAAATACAACAACAAAAAAAAGCATAAATGAAATATGTACGTTGCACATATCTTCTTCCTGGTGATAACTTAAACACAAGGCTATTATTCTGATTACCTCGATATATGCAATACCGCTTGGCCCGGTTTAGTTTTAAATAGATGACATTAATGACACACCGATCGAATAAAATTGATCGAACTGAGCTCCGATCATCCAGCACGCCAGTATCTCACTCTACACGTGCAGGGCTGTTATCCAACCACCTGGTTGTTAACAGGCTTACTCACGCCGAAAAAAAAAGAAAAAGAAAAAAACCCAAAAGGCACCATCTTCAAACCACGGACAGGACCGAACACAACATAACGCATCGATTCACTAAAAGCTTGAAAAAAGGCTACCGAGTCGGGAGCGTTCGGTTCCTCCGGCTGGCTCGGCGTGCTAACAGCTACGCCCTCCTTGTCGCATTCCCCTGCGGAATTTTAAGATGGAGAGATAGATTAGCGCCTGCTAGCTTAGCTGCTAGCAAGCGGGACCTGACCGAGCGGCGACACCCAACCGAAGGCCCGATTCTCCAATCTGAAGCAAATATAACGTTTCTCTCGAGATAATCAACGCGGTTTGGAATTCCTAGTCAGCGATGTTCAATTTCAGTAAAAAATAAACGTCGCATATGAGGCGAAAACTCCCGGGAAATATGGAGGGTGTGTTAGCTCGTTTCACTGCGCCATGACGGAGCTCAGCCATTCACAACCGCGCTACGTTTCTTAGAATACCGATTTACAGCGATTGAGAACAAAATGTGCATTTATATAAAATTTTTAAAGACAGAGCTTCTTACAGGCAATGTGCTGTGATGCGTACCTGGCACAGGATGCTAAAATTGTTCGGGCTGCTCTTTCGCGACGGCTCGGCCGCTGCTAAGCTGTCAAAATGGCCAGACTCGACAGAAGCTTCTCCCTCCCCACACGGTCTGCGGCTCGCATCGAGCCGAGCTCGTGCTTTCGAAAGCAAATCGTCAGCAGCATACCGACTGCACCGTTTGTACCTGAAACCGTGTCGCAAACGTTTTGTAGCTTATTTCTCATTATCTGGTTACAGTCTCTGGCCTAAATTCTCGCACCCAGCCCCAAACCACAATAGGCACCTTCCGCCGCAGAGGCAGCCCGCGGGACCACCGGTCCGACTGCAGTTTCCCTGCGAAAACTTAGCTTAGCCTTCATATTAGATATTGCTCGATTAATACATTAGTAAACTCACATTTTGAGCGTATTAGGGATCCTGATTTTATTCTCTTAACGATGGGAGTATCTCAAGCCGTCCTCCGCTCGCTGCTCGGGATATTCAGGGCAGTACCACTTCCGCCTGCTCTGACACTTCCGCTTCCTCTAAACCCCACCCCTCCCCCCGCCAGTATCTATGGCAACGGCGCCAGGGGGTTTCCTAACCATCTTGCGAGGGGCTTTGACGTCAGGAGGTCCATGGCAACCGTTACAGGATGACGTCTGCCTGTCTCCGTGGCAACTGTTTCCATGAGACCGTTGCTGTCGTATCTAAGTTCAGCATCATGTCAGCCAATGCGGCCTTGTGTGGGCAAATATTACATATCTATATAATATATATAATATTTATATTATAAATATTATAGACATATGTGTGTATATATAGGACAGCCGATTTCTAACTTGCTTTTTTAAAGCTACATTTTACAGAGGCTTGTATTTAATCAATTTAACTTATATAAAACAAAATACTTGTCTCGTTTTAGACCAGTTAGCACACTATGGAACATTTTAAATTCTAATTATACATTATTATGTATATTATGGATCAGATCAAACCTTCAATGTACATTTATATTGTACACACACACACACACACACACACACACACACACACACACACACACACACACACACACACAACTATATATATATATATATATATATATATATATATATATATATATATATATATATATATATATATATATATATATATATATATATATATATATATTTACTATGCATAGTTCTTTGTTATTTATTTGCTTTATGGTGCCCAACAAGCCTCAATTTCCCACATTTTTTAACCTTTGTGTGCTACCACTAGGCGGTGTCGTTACAGGCCATGGCATTCATTTCATAGTTACACACACAGCTTCGTGTTGCCTTGTATCATCATGGTCCAAGACCAATTCAGGGACTTTTTAAATTGTATTGTTGACACCAAGTTCATGGACCTTAGCAACAGATATTTATATTGTTTTGTTGTTTATTTACTTATTTATTTGTTTGCTTGTTTGTTTATTACTCAGGGCACATATCAATTTTGCTATGTTCTAGGAATGACAAATAAAAACATCCTATATCTTATGGTAGAGGATTCCATTCACTTCTGTCAGGACAAAACTAAAATTGTCATTTGGATTGAAATTTAAGTTTCACAAACCACATAAAATTGCTAAAAGCAAAGCCAAACTTCAGATGTTTTTTTAAAATTCTTTTTAGTGTTGAGTCTTCTAACAAAACAGAGCACAGAGATGTAGTGCTGCCTGAGAAAAAATAGTCATGCAGCTGCATCCAAAATGCCAGTAAAAGAAAAATAAATCAAAATAAATTCCGACAGCTCTTTACAGCATCTACAGTACTGTAAAGAGTATCCGTTTGTCAACGGATAACATTTAAAATCTTGTTAATGGCCCATGAGGCACTGAACGGTCTGCGCCTTAGCAGAAATTTATTATTGTGCTTTAAACACTTTCATATAAGTTTAAAATGAATTAAAAGCAAACATGTTTTAGGAGTTATATTCAGCTTGATATACAAAAGGTAATAACTTTTCATAATGGAGACAGATTCAACTAGAAGCTGGAAGCTACTTTATACCCATCATTGCATAATAATGGGCATAAATCATTATGCAGTGATGATTTATAATGATTTGTGGAAAGTGTCAAAACATTAGAAACAGCAGAATTTAATCATTGTTTTAAAAGTAATTTTGTTTAAATGCTTCATGACTTTTGTCTTTTTTAGTGATTTCATATTATGATGATGTTCAATAATTTCTACCTTTATTCCCTGAAAACCTGAATGTGGCTTTCATACTGTAGCTCACCCCATCACACTAATTCAGAAGCAATTGTTTCAACAACACAAACGCCATATTTAAAATAATTTTTTACTGTATTTGTGTTTTTGTCCAGACATCTAAAAGCTGGCCTTTGAAGGTATAAATGTGTTTTTTAGAGAAAAATTTTGAAATAGTAAAAGGTGTTTTGTAATTTTACATTTAGTGATTTGCCTCCCCTCCATGAAATGTTTCTTAACTTCACTCATCACACAGTTTAAATATTTCATAAAATAAGGTCAAAAATGTATATTTCCAAAATTAATTAGATTTCTGAAGTGACAGAAAGAAAAAAAAAATCTACAAGTTTACATCTAGTGGAGACTACAGCTCTTTGAAACAACAGGAATATCTGTGGATTTGTTTTAAAGCATCACACACATCACACAACTATCTTCTGTGAAGGAAAAATAAAAAATAATCAAGTTTTATTGAGAATGTGAGAATCAATTCCAGAACTGAATCAAAAGCACAACGGCAGAGAATCACAAAGCCCTTAGATAATCAATTATTAGACCAATTGTTTTTGAAGGGGTTTCTATCTATCATCATTTTCATACACATGTCCATCCATTTCCTGTGCACCCTTGTTATTACTGCGGTGGGGTGCTGGACATTTCGGGCGAGAGGCGGGGTCACCTGGACAGGTCGCCAGTCTGTCGCAGAGAGACAGACAGGACAAACAACCATAACACACACACACACACACACACACACACACACACACACACACACACACACACACACACACACACACACACACACACACATCCCCTCCATGGGCTGCCACCTTATCGTGGTGGGGGGGTTTGCGTGTCCCAGTGATCCCAGTTCTGCTGCCCAGTGCAGACGGGTTCTGGGTGAGGGACCAGACCAAGTGCAGCCCAAAGATCCCTTATGATGATACGACCATTGGAAACAGGGGTTGTTCTCTCCGTACATGAGGTCCCACCCTGGAGCCACCCTGGCCTGGGGCTGGGGCACGCTGGGGAGCCCCTGGTGGCCGGTGGTGGTATGACAATAAAAACCCTTGAATCCCTGAACTATATCAACAATATGTGCACCAAGCAATACATACACTTAGCATTCCACAGATAAATGCTTTAAATCTGGTTATGGTATTTGTGTTTGTAGGACTGCTGTTGCTGTGACACACAGTCCCAATCATACAGTTACCTAAAGAAGAACTAACAATCAATTCTTATTGTCACTTTTATCAATATCACAATATTACCGCAAAATATAGCGATGAAACTTTACATCGATATCGCCCAGCCCTAATATAAGGACACAAAGCTTTATTTTCTATTACTGCTCGGCGTTAAATTAGTTTAAACATTTTTTTTAAAGTGATATTAGGATTAACTAAATTATTTTCTTAATTAAAGTGGACAAACTTTTTGACCGCTGTTAATGACTGAAAAACCCACATTGATCTCTGAAATAACGTGACACAGACAAGGTAAATAAATAATAAATAAATAAATAAAGAGTTTCTGAAAACGGAAGACAAACTGAAGAGAAGGATAATTCAGAATCAGAACCAGAATCAACTTTATTGATCACCAAGGAGAAATAAAAAACATGACTGTCAGGTTGATTGGGCTTTCCAGATTCTCCTTGAGTGTGTGTGTGTCTGGTTGTTTGTCCTGTTTGTCTCTGTGTGTTGCCCTGCGACAGACTGGCGACCTGTCCAGGGTGACCTGTCCAGGGCGACCTGTCCAGGGTGACCCCGCCTCTCGCCCGGAACGCAGCTGGAGAGGCAGCAGCTCCTCCCAACCCCGTTAGGGACAAGGGTGATGGAAAATGGATGGATGGATGGAGAAATAAATTATTTGTTGATAAGCTACTCCCATTCAAAGTATTAAATAATGAGGCTTAAATACCAAATGATAACTGTGTTCTTATGAATTTGCTTATTCTTATCTATAATCATTTTTGCACTTCCTAATTTTTCTAATTTTTCCACTGAGGGGCAATATAGGATATTGCAACCATATTTTTAAGGGTTCTCTTTGTCTTTATCGTGCCAATTTTAATTTGAGCTTCACATTATGTTTGATTGCTATTGCTGCATATAGTTTCTGTCTGCAAAACAAATTTATCTGTTCGTGTAACACGAAGCTAAATAATTTAAAACCCCAAATCATCATAACATTCCTGCAGTGAGAGCAAACCTGTTTTGGGAACTGTAGCACTTCCCTAATTCCTCTGCAGTCCTTAATATTTTATTTAAAATTAAGTTTTTGCAATAAGAATGGTAACATAAAACATTTTATTATCTTTGCTCCATCATTTCTCATTGCTGAAAATCACTAAGAGCTTGGTTATTTAATATATTTCAAGAAATATTCATTCCATACTAGTGGAAAACTTACTCAAATGTTTTAAAATGTGTGTGTGAGAGGATGGAATAAACTAAAAGAAGAATATTATTTTATTTGTTGTTAAAACTCATAAATAAAATAAATAAATAAATAAAAAATTCCCATAGTTGTAGTTCACAATAGTGGCCGCTAGATGGTAGTAAAGACTGTTGCTAGATTTACTGTTCTTCTTCTTGCTCCTACTTCTGGAACCATTATGCTGGAAAGGAAAATAAAGTTAGAGAAAATAAAAATATACTGCATCAATGCTGCATATTTATTACAGTCTGTCATAACTTTACCTCCAGCTTCAGGCCTTGCAGATCTCCGCATCCTAAACGTGTTCAGCTGGTCGTTTTCTCCAAAGCTAAATCAGTTTACTGTGACCTAGAAGTGAGTTAAATTTAGACTCATCCTCTAAAGCGTTTGAGCTCACCACGCTCCGGATCCCTTTTTAAAGTCCGGGTCTTAAATGAATTCATTCATCTTTCAGTGTGATGAAATTTCAGCTTTAATGTAGAGGCTTTAAGAACCAGGTTAAAAATGAACGGCAAGACAATAAAGAGAGCAAACTGCAGAGCTTCTTATGTTCGGATGGGAGAGTAACATTTAAAACGTTTAAATGATTTAAACCTGTCGGAAGAAAATATAGATTTAGCAAAATTGGGCCAGCAGTATTTATACATTGTCTCTGAACATTGAAATAAGATCAACGTCAGATAAAAATATTAGATGTGCAAATGTTCTGATATATGCCAACCACAGATGATAAAATTCAGATCATAAACTTCATACCTTGGAACGTCATTCCAACTGAGCTTTTTGATTTAAAACCACAAAACTGCTTGTATTTCATTTTGATTTTAAATGATACAGCAAGACAAAGTAGCACATAATTATGAAGGGGGAGAATAACTATCAAGAATATTTAGCTAATAACTTGGCGAATTACCGTTTGCTGCAATCACAGATGGAAATGTTATTAAAATTATTTTTAGAAACACATCAAGCTCAGCCAGATTGGATGAAGAGGTGCTAAAGAAGCTATTTTCTTCTGCTAAGTCAACAATTACACATTTATAGAATTTTGCTGTCATCTGGTTGGAATCTCTGACCTGAACCTTCAGAGCCACATAAAGACACAAAAGTCGGCCTTGTGTCACCTGAAGAACCTTTCCAGGATCAGAGGACGAATGTCTCAGCATCAGAGAAACTGATCCATGCATTGATCTGTAGTCGCATTGGTTACTGCAGCAGCGTCTTCAGAAGTCTGCCGAACCGCCTAATTCTCCAGCTCCAGCTGATCCAGAACGCTGCTGCTGGTGTCCTCACTAAAACCAGGGAGATAGAGAACACCACCCTGTTCTACACCATCCTGTTCTACACCATCCTGTTCTACACCACCCTGTTCTACACCACCCTGTTCTACACCATCCTGTTCTACATCATCTGGTTCTACACCACCCTGTTCTACACCATCCTGTTCTACACCACCCTGTTCTACATCATCCTGTTCTACACCATCCTGTTCTCCACCACCCTGTTCTACATCATCTGGTTCTACACCACCCTGTTCTACACCATCTTGTTCTACACCATCCTGTTCTACATCATCTGGTTCTACACCACCCTGTTCTACATCATCCTGGTTCTACACCATCCTGTTCTACATCATCTGGTTCTACATCATCTAGTTCTACACCACCCAGCTCCCTGTATCTCAGAGAACAGACTTTAAACTTTTGCTGGTTTATTAATCACTGACTGGTTTAGCACCACCATACACTGAAGATCTGCTGCTGTTGTATGAACCTTCCAGACCTCTCAGGTCTTCTGGTTCTGGTTCGGATCTGCATCCAGAACCAGAACCAAACATGGCGAACCAGCACTCGGTTTTTATGCACCACAAATCCGGAACAAACATCCAGAAAACTGCAGAGCAGCCGAAACACTGAGCTCCTTTAAATCTATACTAAAACCCCACCTGGTAAGAGATGATTTAGAAACATAATAAATGAAACTTTGATCAATAATCTGATATGTAGCAAAGACAAAATGTAATGTTTCAATAGCTGACTGTATTTTCTCTCATATTTGTATTTTTGTGTTTATATGATGTGAAGCACGTTGAATTGCCTTGTTGCTAAAATGCGCTATACAAATAAAATTTGATTGATTGATTGATCCCCTCATAAACAGAGCACTGATATCTGAAGAAGTTTGGTTTAAAAATGTTTCTACCTGCATGTTTCATCTGAATGAAAGGAATAATAGTGATTAGATGTTCAGATCAAATACTGACTTGAAAACGACAAGATAATCTGAGAAAGTCGACTAAGAACATTATTTGTCATTTAAATCTCTCAGGGTATTTTGGGTTTAACTTTATAAATGATTTAAAAGACACAGCACTCCTTCTGCTGATGTTTCCATGCTCTGCATTTTGAACGCTGTTGCTTTCTGAGATGACTTGCAGTGAAAGTTGACTTAATATTGTCATTTTGAGTTAAATAAGTAAACAGCCATGGGATCAGATCACCTTGAGCTCAACGTGAGCTGCCTCACCCAGAAGTGACTGAGAGCTGCCTGCCATGACGGAGTCCAGCATCTCCAGTCTTCAATCAATGTGACAGAATTTTAATCAACATGTTATGAAGTCGTATAACTCAGGACTTGCTGGGGGCCTCAAAGCAGATGAGAGATCTACTGAAAATCAATGAAGTCACCATTTGAACTCCAAACTGTTTGCTCAGGGGGTGACGGCTTTTAAAAATAACAGCAATAAGACTGCAGTATGGGGTATGGAGAATGAATGAATGGAAAGGAAAGAAACAATGCAGAAAAGGTTAGAAACTGGGGGCAACAATCACTAATCCTAATGAACGTCAGTCATTTGTTTCTGACACTGATCACGCCGGCAGGGACACAGAGGTCACAGATATTCCTCCAAACAAACAAGATTGATATTTGGAACATTTTGTATTTAATTAAAAGAAAACATTTAAAGGACAAATCCTCTCATTTCAGTTATGCAGAAACTTTCCTGTAAGAAACAAAGTTATTATCGTTTAAAACTGACAAAATAACAAAAACTGAAGTTGAAAAAACATTTAAATAAATAAAAGCAGCAATTAATGGGGAAACTAACTAACTGTAACCATATCGGACATTTACATACTGAAATTATAAATATAATATCCTTCATTTTTGTATTTATCAATCCATTTATTAGCCTTTCTAACTGATGTGAAATGGATTCTTTCCCTACTCAAGCGATTCACATCAGCTGTCAGTAAATTACGGCTCCTAATCCTGCTGGCCGCCACGCTCGTCCTCAAAATGGCCACTGCAAAGGTTGAGGAGAAAACACCGGTCAGCTGGTTGTTCAGCAGCAAACTAATACGCTTTTGAGTTTTCACTTCCATATTTATATTATGAGTAAACCAATATTCTTAATTTTGTCAACCTTAGATATTAAATTAGCAGGTGTATTTTCTCACATTTCATCTGTGATCAAAATGAGGTTATTCAGTGCAGGAACTGAAAACCGCAGGAATGTGGGATGTTTGAGTGAAGCCGGCGCTCGCTCTCCGGCCGTCTGTCTCTGGTTTTCAGGCTCCTGCTTGCCTCCTCAGATTAACATGAACAGAACAGTTATTTATAGAGCATGGAGAACTGGGGATTAGTGCCATTCCTGTTGTGTTTTGGATGCTCATCACTTGTTAGATGACTCAAGGTACGGAAGAGTCATCTAACAATGTGCAAAAATAAACTGGTTCTTTTATTGCTTTCCATTGGAAAACAATGGAAAAGAACTGATTGTTCTTAAATTACTGACCTGTGTCTGGGTTAAGGAATGTTGTGATAAAAAAGGTAGAATCTGTTTCTAATATAACATTATGAAAATAAAATTTTCCTTCAAATGTTTACTTAAACTATTCCAGCGTCAATGTGCCAAACCTCCTTACAAGGTTGATCCAGTTTATTGACGCTTCCACCATTTCTGTTTTCACATCTCTCTTCATCTCTCTTGTTGCTGTTTGATCTGGTTGACCTGTTTGAGCTCGCTGCTTTTTCCATTTTTCATTTACAGAAGCATTTAACCGTCAGACAGACAGGATCCCAGACTAGAGGAGTCTGAAGGAGTCGACTCAGCGTCGGCTCCCTGGTGGACTAAATAATACGCAGATGCATTTCCACTCTGCTCTCTTTTCTCCAAAAGTCTTTAAATAAAAACTTTGAAATCTATGACAGAACATTGTTTTTTATTTTTTATTATAGGATAAGAAATTTTCTCTTAACAGTTTCTTTCCAGAAACTGTGCTTGTTAATTATTTTAATAAGGACTAAGTGAGGGCTTTTTATATTAAGAGCACTTTTCATACACAAGAGAAACACAATATGCTTTGAAAAGACAAAAAATGAACAACAAGAAGAAAAACATAAGAATTATTACCAAAAACAAAACAATGAGAAAAGGCAGGTTTCAGTCTCCACATCTTTCACATCCACTCTGTGTTTAAAGAGAAGAGTCTGGTCATTTTTAAAACTGAAATAGTTTTAATATGGAGTGAAACTATTCTCATGAAACCAGTCAGGAGGAAATGCCCAAAGTTTCAACATTTAAAATATTTTTGTCCTTCATCATCTGGTGATCTCTAGAAACAAATTCAGCTAAGATAAATGTTTCAGCTGTGGATACGTTTCTTTTACGAAAGAATGTAGGTTAAACTCGGCTGAATAAACAAAGTGAAAAATGGCCTGATAATGAAGATTGAGTTCTACTTTCTATATAAGATGAATTTCTGAGGCCACGGCCCAGTTTCTACCCAAACTAGGCTGAAATGTCCTGAAAGGAGTTTCTGCTGCGCCTGCTTGAAGAGCAGGTGTTCAAGCATTCAGATTGTGTGTAGAAATGTTTCCATGACTCTACATACTGAACCAGACTGAGGATTTTCTGAGTTTTCCAGGCAGAGGAGGAACAAATCCAGTACTTTCATTGTTTCATAATGATTTCAAATATGAGCTTTGTTGAGTGCTATTTAGCTGCAAAGCTTTGCATGTGTATGAGAATAAAACTGAGATCTGAACAGCTCAAGTAAAAAAACTCTGCAGGTCAAAATCTGAAGACCAGGAGACAAATTCAAACGGCCTTTATTCCATGTCCAGTTTCCAAATACAACTTCAAAATGCAAAAATACAAAACAGGAACAGGAAACAAAAACATGCACTTGTGCAAACTATTCAAAACCACATTTTAGTATTTTAGACATTTAAACATTGTCTTAAAAAGTCACAAATCTGGCTTTTGTGCCATTTTCTGTTGTCAACACCTTCTGAAAGTAAAGGGAAAAGGTTTTTCTATCTTTGAAGGTTTTGCTGAGATGCACAGTCAAGGAGTTTCCATGCGCCTCTGCTGCCGATGCTGCAGGGCAGCCATTTTAAAATGAAGCGTTCTGATGAGCATCGGGCTTTTCGTAAACACTCAAACAAAATGAGACGTCCACTAATGCTGACAGAAGACAGGATCTGTCAGAGAAGGACCAGAAAAATCACCTTTAAAGGGCAGAAAGTTTCCAGGCAGCACTGACCTCTGAAAGCTGCTGGATGACAACGAGTAAAAATATCAAAATCTTTCTGATAACTGCATATTATGTTGATACGCCCAGAAAAATGCATTGTTTTCAGAAAACGTAATGCTTTTGGCCAGTTCAGTGTATGCATCCACAGCTAATCACACATCCAAGCTAAGCATGAACACACAGTCATGATCACAATCTGTGTTTTCACCTTGAAATAATGACCTCTGATGATGGCAGAGCAGCAGAGCGTTATGAACCTCAACATCCTGGAACATCTGCAACATCTAACCTTTGAATTGAAAATGTCACCACCAGGAACAAAAAGAAGCTATTTGTGGAGCCGAGACGCCTGAGCTGTTACAGCCAGGAGGGAAAATCCTGGAGTGACACAAAAAGATTTTTTGCAGCATCACTTGAAGAAAAACACAGGAATGTTATCAAAATGCAAACTTTATCCCAAATTAGTTAGTTTGAAATAAAGTAGAAGGTTATTTAAAATTCATCCTGTTAATCTTTTTTATTGTCTGAATCAATTAGGCTCTTCAATAGATCACTAAACTAGAATGACTGAGTGTAAACAGCGCTATAACAGCTTTTATTTGGATGTTATTTAATTAATTTTGCACTGGAGAATGAGATGTCTTGAGATTAAGAACCACAAAGAAGAATGTAATGGTTTGAGGGATGAGCTATGTGATCCTCAAGTATTTTACATCATTTTTTCTGACAGCCTGGGTTTGTTGAGACTTTAATCTGCTGGCGGGGATAAAGGAAACCTCAGGATGCTCATCCTGTGGGATACGAAATGTCATGCTAATCTTTACCCGTTGGATTCTGCAGGCTCTAGAATCAGGCAAACATTATGCAACTAAACAAACAAAAGCCTGATGACGATGCAGCCATATAGTATCTGAAAGCGGAAAGGCTTTCAGAGAGCACTGATGATGCAAAAGGCATGTTACTGTCATGATGATTAGGACTTTGTGTTCCTGCTGCAGTGTTCAGGACTTTCACTTTAGAGTTTCTTAATTTGTTTCCTCTTCTAATCGGGTTGATGTGGCTTTCTGGACGTCTCAGTGAGTTAAGTTGAAACAAGTGCTGCAGATTTTTATCTGAGTGCTGTGATGCTGTTTTCTCACCAAACTGACCGTTTCCATGCTGACTCCTCTGTGTTCACCGCTTTTTAGCTGATAAAGCACACTCAACACTGATGCCATTGATTGTTGTAAATCCTTCTCAAAACAAATACGTCACCAAACTAGTAACAATACCAGAAAACAAAGTGTCATCGTCAAAGTTCAGTCCAGGATATACCTTCAAATTTGAACTTTTTAGCTTTTTTAGTTGAGGAGTTTTTGCAACATTTGCAATATTTACATCTATGTCCTTGACAAGTTGCTGCGCTTCTCTCTGTTCCTGCAGGAACACACACACACACACACACACACACACACACACACACACACACACACACACACACACACACACACACACACACACACACACACACACACACACACACCCCACACACACACACACACACACACACACACACACACTTTCACCTGGTTGAACTGATCCAGCAGTAGAAAACAAAAGTTAAGACAAGAGTTTGGATAAAATCCGTCCCCTGAAATGCTGATACATCCATTGCTAAATGCTTTATTTATATTTGTTACATGTTATGTACATATTATATAAATCATGTTATTGGGACGGGTTTGTCTCCCACACTAGACCTCAGATAAACCAACTTTTGGCTCACTGTGCTGTGGATCCATTCTGTTTGCTATTTTTAGAAGTGAAAATCTGTTTTCTGCCAACTGCAGAATTAGATCAACAGACAATGTTGAGGATTCTGCCAATAGCACCAAAGTCGACGACGAGCTGATCCTTTGTATCTTTGCTCAGTTGTTTACTTATGAAATAGATGTTAACCAATCCACAATCTAAATGAGAACCAGAATAACTCACCTTTCAAGCTTCTGGCGATTTTGTTGTAATAAAGGAATGCAGAACCCAAACATTGTATTCAAGTAAGAGTAAATGTATTTGGTAAGAAGTCGACTCCTGCACTGAGTAACTGATCAAATTATTGATAATTTAATATTTAAAAATTACATCATCAGATGAACCAACACATAAAGTTAAGTGGAAGTATTGGTATTTTATGGACAAAAATGGCAAGAAATCATACAAGTAACAAAACATAAGAAGAGAAAAATTTTCTAAATCACTTTGTTTCAATATAAATCTGTAAAACTTTTTTTTAAAATAGCAACACATTAAATTTATGACTTTTCCCAAGGAATACTGCATTGAGAGATCCATATGATTATCTGGTTATTGACTGGGTGTATTGTATTAATGTTTTACCGATGAGCTGATTTGCATTTATTGAATTGTTGTTGATTGCTGTTCTGGGTCAGTTTTTTTCTACCTTCAAATGAAAACTGAACAGAACCGAAGACAAACTAGTGGGACTTTCCTTTAGATATGTGATGCATAGAAGCTGAATGCTGCTTTTCCATATTAGCTTCTGGTTCTGGAGATCCACAGCAGACCTGAACTCATGGCAGAACCACATGAGCTGAGAAGTATTCCCATTAAACACTAAGCCTGTTTGCACAAATCCTGGGGAGAAAGCTGCACCTGTCAACTGCAGAACAATGAATACTTTAAGTGAGACATTTTAAAAATTTACAAGCTTCAGTTAATCATTAATGCATCATTCAATATTTCTTCTAAGAGGAAAGTCATTAGGCATGTTGAGATTTTCCATCTTTTCGCGCTGCAGAAGTGAAACAACTAATGAGCTTCTTCACCATCTGAAGATTAGATTCTGAAAACGATGCCTCAGTCCACTAAATGTACATCAGAAGGATTTGCTTCTGTAACAACATTAAATATATTTATATTATACATAGAAAGTAGAAACATGTTTTTAAAGAGTAACTATCAGATTGGGGAGTTCATTTGATGCAGCCACTCTGCAGTTATTTATGTCTCCACAAAATAAAGAAAACAGATGCTTCTGTTGATTTGTTTGTTTTCTGCACTTTGTCATATGATCAGTGGAAAGAAGTGAGTTGTAGAGAGATAGAGCTCCATGGACAGCTGGGCAAATGCTGCCAGGTTGGGCTGTTTGAAAAGATCAGGAGATTTCTAAATGGCTGCTTCATGCCAAACCTGCAAAATAAAACTGGAGGTGGAAGGAAGTAATAAAAAGTTATTTTGCCTTAAAGAGAAAAAACTGCAGATATTGTAATATTTTCAAACTGTCCGGCGCTCACTATATTAACTTTGGGTTTATCTGAGGAAGAGGAAGGGAAGAATAAATGTAAAATGTCAGGGAAATGTTCCAGACTGAATCCACTTTCACTGCTGCTTCGGAGGCGTATGCCTACTCAATCTGATGAAATCAAAGTGACCTATTGAAACTGTATAAATAAGTGATGTAAAAATGTTTTTACTTTGCTCTTTCCTGTCATCACTGTTTTACTTTTATAGGGGAAACTCACTTTAAGTTCTTCTTTATTCATTGAAATTCTCTGTAATCTTAATGAATGTCTTGAAAAGTAAATAAACTGGTTAAGTAATGTACATGGTTTTGAGAAATTACCCCACATTGGAGGGACATCACCAGAATTTTAATAACTGGATCAAGCAAGAGACTGATGTTAATGTCTGCCTGGTCAGAGATGGAAAGGTTTTAATTGTGAGAGTATAAATACTGAAATGGAATCCAAACCATTTTAAATGTTGTTTTTCTGAACTTCAGATGGAAATGTTGGCAGAACTTCTAACTCATGTTGCAGAACCAGGCTAAACTTTTATTTTTATTTGTGAAACATGAAGTCAACTCTATTTAGCATTTTCCTTTTTGTGCATCGCATCTTGAAGTTGGAAGTTTGTCCTGTGTGAATGAATGAAATGAAACAGAACAAATAATGAAAATAATTTATTAGCTGATTTAGAAAAGTACAGCTTCAAAGTGTTTCCCTGAAGGCATCATTAACTTTGACAGGTTCATTACTGGGCCCACCATTCAAACTAATATTACACACTCACTAGCTTATCTTTAAATTCCTTAACTGCCTGCTAAGTTTTCCACAAAAGATCAAATTGAGTCACAAGTTTTTTAATTTGTGTGCATTCATTGTATTGGCAAATTCTTGATTTTATTTAAATCTCTTTGGAAGTCCATGAGGAAAAACATGATTCGCTTTTCAAAGGGACATTTTACAGAAAGTTGTTTTGAAAAAGGAAAATTTCCTCTTTCTGCAGTGAAGTTTTGTCCAGATGTTTGCTGACTACCTCTGAAGGGAAAGGACTGATGTGACAATGTGCGATGAGTTGAACATTTTGTTGAAAAGAATGAAATATTATTCATGGCTATCGAATGCTAATTGAACCTGTTCTGTATTCAGCCATCAGCAGTCATTTGGCTGGGCTAACTGCTCAGTAATTAATCCTGTTAATTTGGTTTTTTTCCAGCAGATTTATTGTCCTACAAATCCTACCTGGAGACAACTTTAGAAAAATTCAGACTCGTTTCACGCAGAAGGAGATGCTTATGGTGAATATTATGCACTTATTTTTACTGTTTATTCTTCACATGAAATGTTTCCTTTCTTTGATTTTTGTATTCTTTGTTGCTCTTTTACACAGAGCTAATGAATAAAAAATGAAGTTGAGGAAAGACAGGAAGAAGAAACTGACCCACATTCTCCTGGGAATTTTCCAAAATATAATTGGTATTCAGGCTGCAGAGGAAAGGTTGAACGCATTACCTCACAGTGGAGCTCGGCATAAACACACAAAATGGGACAAATACACTCACACACACACATGCGCTGTTCTGTAATCACAAAACAAGAAACAAACATAATTACATATTTATGCTGAAATGCATTTCTTTTATAAACTTTGATTCAATCTGTTGTTTCCTAGAATTTGATCTTTTAAAAGTTGTAAAATTTGTTTTCTGGAGCAAAAGAATCAGATAAAGAAATTTGGAATCTCTCAGTTTTTCTGAAACCACATTCTTGATTTTACAAACATATTTTGTCAAGATAAGTTTTGTTGTTAGAGTAAAATCATTGATTTTATCTAAATATATTCTGGCGAAAGCAAAAGTAAAAAAAACAACAACAAGCAAACAAAACAAAACTATATTTTACAATCAGAAGAGCCTTTTTTCCTGGATGATTAGTTGTCCTAATAGTTGTTTTTGATAAACTGTAATATTGTTGTTCTGAGACCATTTCCAATGTTTGATGATAAATTTTTCCCTTCAAGTCAATAAATCTTATTTTCATAAAGAACTCTTAGCATTGGACCTGAAACATTTATCCACAATAAAACATCCAAAGACAATGAATGGAAACACAACTGAAAGCCTAAATGAAAGGAACTGATGGCTCTCTTTTGATTTACTGATTAGTATCTTATTGATTGATCTTCAACCTTAATCTCTCGCGGTTTAGTTCTGATTCAGGGGGAAATAAATGTTCATTTCTCTCTGTTTGACATGAAATGTCTCATCCAAACTCAACTGTTGCCACAAATCAAAATATTCATAACAGTCAATCATTAATCATTACACAACAAAACAAACCACCACACATTTTGTAGAAATCAAATCTCTTAACCAAAACTGCCGTCTTCTCTCCTGATTGAAAAACAAGTGACTCACCGCGGTGCAGCTGGTCATGTCCTGCAGCCATCAGTCCATCAGAAAACATTATATCATTAAAATAAATGTTTTTCAAGGTTTTTAACTCCCTGATGCTGCACTGTTCCCACTGAAGTTCTGTAGTTTAGTTTGTTTGGGATCCTCATTCATCTGCTGCTGTCCCTGTTCACACGTCACTGCGTTGCATCACCCAAACTAGTTTAGTATCTAAACTAGTAACAACCCAACATGGCAGAACACATTTAATTTTAGGTTAAGTACATAATTAAATACTATAAAAGAAATTAGATTGCTTTCAACTTACTAAAATATTGTTTTATATGTTTCTTAAAATTGTTTCTGTCATTAAATATAATATCTGTTGGCATTAAATCCTAGAGTTACATATCACAGACAAACACAAACTTCTGGTCAAATAAAAATGTGTATTTTGATTATATAATATATTTAGAAATAAGATCACAGTTCACAATATTTTTGAACAACACAAACAAGTAACTTAATCTAAGTTTAACCAAAAGGCATCCGAACATTTCATTAGTTTCTGTGACGTTTGCAGAATAATGACAACAAAGTACAATATAAAATGCTTTACTGTGAATAATTTGAAGTCCATTAATATATTCTGTAAGTCCACTAAGCCAAATCCAAATGAGACAGAATGAAAGGGTTGAATGAATTTCTTAGGGCTTTTAATGACATTAGTTCTGCACTTTGCATAATAATTTCTAACTCTGCCTGTTCCAGTAATGATACGTTTTACTCATCAGGAACATCAGCTACTCTGCTGTTGATTCAGAAACAATCATTTTAGTTTTTGCTATATTCAAATCTTTTCCAGCTGTAATCTCTTTGTTGAGATGATGTTTGTTTATTGATTTAAAATCCTCTTTTTCTCTGAATGTGTTTCTTTTTGTCTTTGAAGGAACAAAGTTGCTCTACATCTGTGAGCATTTCACCTCTGACCTGACGTGGTCTGGACTGGTAAAGCTTGTGCTGCTAATAAAAACCAAACAGAAATTGCTGCAGGTTTGCTGGGAAACTGGTTGGTTAGAGAAAATGATCTTTGTTCTCCTCTCCAAGCAGCAAGATCCGAGGAGAGGACGTGTTCAATCTGTTTCCCTGTGGGAGCGAAGTGCTGGAGATCCTGGTGTAAACACACTTAGCTGGAGGTTCAGAAGAAACTTTTCACAATAAAGGCTTAAATTTCAGAGTAAAAGTCCTGTTTACCTCCACAATGATCTGCAGGCACAAAACCTGCAAACTACTTTTGTGATCCAGATTATTTTATGATTATTTTACATTTTTCTGTAGTTTTTTTCATTAGTTATGCAGTAAATGGCTGTAGAGCTTGCAGTGATTTGCTCACACATTAAAAGTGACGGTTATTGAAAAATGTTGTCAATATTTTACAAGTTCAGAATTGAATGTGTGGGAGGGCTGGTCTTAAATTTTAACACCATCTATTGGAAACATATTGATCTGCAGAACTAAGACAACACAAACACATAAAGAGATGAGACAGATCAAATCTCGTCTTTTCCCCGTCAACCAAAGCTGCTTTCTTCTCTCCTGACTGAAAAACAACTGATTCACTCTGCAACACTAAAATGGCTCATCTCGTTTTAGACAAACTGAACAAAGACAGTGAAAGACAGAAAACAGGTGATGAGAGGAGAAGAGAGAGAGAAAGAGAGTTTGAGACGAGCAAAACTGGAAACGGACAGAAACAGGAAACTTTGACACATTTAACCTTGAGAACAGGAAGTTAAAGGTTAGAGATGAGGAACAGTAGGAACAGCTTACACTCAAAGACTAATCAATGTCACCTTTACATCGGCATGCCTCCACACACACACACACACACACACACACACACACACACCCCCACACACACACACACACACACACACACACACACACACACACACACACACACACACACACACACACACACACACACACACACACACACCAGATGTTGGTGCACAGCCAATCTCCTCGCGTTGTTTAACGATCCATCAGACACAAACACACAAAGATAACACAATTTATGGCTTCTCTGCATCTCTCCCTGGTTTCTGTCTGCTTTGTTCCTTTTTCTCGCTGTGTGTACGCTGCGGTTATATAATACTCCATGTATGGTGATGTCGCTGCTTTCAGTGTTTATATGAAAATATAAGAATGTACTTGCATGAATACGTGAAGCCTGTGATCCAGTGGAGACAGTACAAAAATACCTGGATATTTATCTTTAATGAAGTTTGTTGTGCAGTGAAATGTGTAAACTTTGCATGGAGAACAGGATGAGTCTGAAGTGTCTCTAAAGCTGGCGCAGTCGTAACGTCAGAGCTGCGCTTAGTCAGTAAATCTGAATGTGATTGAGTTGATTCACTTCAGTCACTGTGAACAGAATAATGTAATTTATCATTTTTATTTCTTTGAATTATTATAATTTTCTGTTTAATTAAAACCAAACATTTAATTTTTCACATGATTAGAATATTAAGCCATGCCTACAGAAATATTCTCAATACATAAAGTTATATTAGATGTGTAAAAAATATGATTTATACGCACTTAAAGGGGACTTTAAAAATGTGATTTTATTCTGACAGAGTCTAATTAAATGTTTATTCTATTTTATTGAATATTAGTTTATTATAGGCTGTGATGGTGCAAATATCTTAGTTCATTTAAAATAAAACAAAATTAGATTACAAGTAACTTTTCAAGCTCATTTTAAGTCAACAATTTCTTAATATTGATGAAAAATTAAATTTCACTTACACACAAGACAACTTTCCCAAGTTGTAAATGAAATAATCTGTCAAATGAACAATAATTTTGTTATCGTTGAACGATAGCTGGAAATAGCACCTCCTGACCCCACTGGGGATGAACGCGTCAGAAAATGAACGGACGGATGGATGACTTAAAACAAGCTCATTTTTGTTGCCGAAAATATATTTGCACTTGAAATTAGTCCCAAAATACTTGGTAAGATTTTGTGTTTCTGCAGGTTTTTATGTTTTTTTTTTTTGTTGCTAATCTGCAGAAAAGAGTAACGACATTTTTATGAAGATGTGTGAGCACAGACATGGTTCTTAATCCCTGCTCCTCTGACCAAGACGTTTGTGTTGCGTGGATCCTGTGCATCAATCAGATTCTCTGTCAGGGAGCTTAAATTGTACTCCTATTGTACAACTGTTCATCAAATAAAAAACGATGGCTGACAACAAGCTTCAGTTCACTGAGACTGAAAGAAAATATTTCACTGAAATGCCTCACACTACAGCCATAAACTGCAGAAACATTTATAATAGAACCATAGATAAAATAGAGTCCTTCCTGTCGGTGGGGTCTTTATTGTGTGCACAAATCTATTTGCTTTGACAGAGCTCACCATGGCAAATACACACACACACACACACACACACCCCCCACACACACACACACACACACACACACACACACACACACACACACACACACACACACACACACCCCCCCACACACACACACACACACACACACCTGCACCCACATCATGACACCATTATATAACATCTTTATCTGCAATATCTCGCTACGTCTCCACATGGCCACACAAACACACATCAACTCAGACAGAAGAGCAGAAAAAAAAAAAAAAACTTCAGTTTTTTTGGTTGCTCGTCTAATATAAACACGCACAAAGACACACATGTATGAGTCCACGCTGACCGGCCTTCTGTCTGTTCTGGACAGACCCCAGACACACAGCAGGACCGGCAGACTGACGTGAGCGCGCAAGTTTGTGTGACATAAGCATAATCTGAAAAGCCTCAGCAATCATTTAATGGGAAAGCTTTTTCAGACAGCCACAGAAACACGTTTGATCCGGATCCTGCGAATGCTCGGCTCCAGCAGCTCACCTGCTCCAGGTTTTCTCACAACTTCACTTTTCACATGTGGGCAGAATCGTGATCAGGTTTATGGTTTCTATGTGAATGAAAACCAAAGACAGGAACAAGCCCATCAAGTGGACCAGCAAGAACATTTATGTTTTACAATCAGCTTTCAGCTTAAATTTCAGAATCTACATTCACATGAGGTTCTTATTAACAGAATGTTGAAATGTTTTATTCTGCATGATTTCATCTTATTGATACCAAACATCTCCTCTCTGGCTTCTATAAACTCATATTAATGTAATCCAATACAAAGTGGGTTTATTTATTTATGTATTTCCTGGTGGTGTTTGATGGAAAATCCAAATTCTTTGGATTGACTCACAGAAAGCAAAAATAGAGAATAAATACTTATACAGCTTTGAAAGTTTGAGTTATTACACCAAGTGAAGGATTATGATGGAATAACACACATTCAGTTGCATAATCTCTGATCTACATGGCTGTATGTATGAAAGCAGAGTTGGAAGGATTTTAAAATTAATCAATGCAGAACTGAACAAAAACCCTTCCTGCTATATTTTAATCTATCTGCCACTTCCTCATTTTTCTTTTTTTTTAAATAAAAATTCTGTGTTTCTTAATTTCTTCCCCTCTTTCTCATCCCGTCTCTCTCAGGATGATCTTGTCATCTCACATCAGTGTCATCTGATCCTGACGCGCAGGCTGGTACTTCCAGTTGCCGTGGCAACACGACGGTTTGGTTCAAGCCGGCACCCAAACACAGGCTGGATGTGACCTTTATATCACATACTGATCACACTGTTAAGGTCAGGGTTTGGATGGGCTTAGCTCTGTGTTTTAGCCAGATTATCGTGTCTGAAATGTCTTTATGGCTCAGATTCATTTTGTGGGAAACATTCAGAGCATCGGTGGAAAAGATGGTTAAAAAACACATAAATGCAAATATTAAGCATATGCTACTGAGGATTAGTGCTGTATCTAAGATTTAGATTTTATTTCTAAACCTTCTGCAAAAGCAAAAAGATCATTTTAATCACATTGTCTTAAAGGTCAAAAACATGCCTGGATTGTTGCTTTGATTCTTTCATTCATATTTGAGAAATCTTTTAATCTCCATGGCAACCATTCAGCTGTGTAACACGCCTGGGTGGACCTAGCCCCGCCTTCAAGGTGCAGCTCCTCCTCAAGCTTCTGCCTCACAGATTAACTCCTTCAGACTAGCCAGCAGCAATTAGCACCTGGTGGAACTGCTGAGCTCATCATAGGAGCCACTTCTCAGTAAAACGCTGCTAAAAACATTGTTAAAGGGTTAATAGAGGAGCCATGTTGTGACGACTTCCTGAAGGCGGAGTTTCAGAAAGAGCAGGAGTTTTAAAGAAACAGAGGACCAATTTCAAGGCGTTAACTTACAAAGTCAAACATCAAATTTGAGTCATATTTGACATATGCAGCATTTTAGCAACTGAAGGTAACATAGTGAGGTTAAATCCGCTTTACATTTATATTTACGACGTCTCACAGAGAAACAGATGGAGGGAAAAAGCAGAGAGGAAGACTGTTGGCTGATGACGTGAAAAAGCCAAAGACAGACGATGCGGCAGGTGCAGTGAAAGGTCAACGCTCCTGTGATAAGGCGTGCTTGGACAGCATGCTCACAGCCAGCAGTCGACTGCTTGTCGACACAATACCAGTCCACTTCACTGGCCGCAGCTCAGAGGTAAACAGAGACGGAGTCGTCACGGCGTAAAGACTCTGTTCAAAGCCCTGAGAAAACACCAGCATGAAAAACAGGAGCAAAAATGAGCGGTAAAATATAGCAAAATAAACAACTGGTTATTTATCTGGTGCTGCCGTTTGGACATGTGATAAATTATGCAAGATGCCTCAGCAGTGGAGCAACAGCTTAGACCAAATCCAAAATAAAGTCAGATGATCAGACAAAGCAGGATTACTGATGAACAATTCAGAGGCAGGACTGGAAAGATCACTTTTTATTTCCCAGTTCAGTTTGTTACCAAAGGCAGATTTAACATGTGGAGAAAGTATTAAAATAGATTTACCTTTTACTGCAGTCTCAGAATCACACATTGAAAACCAATCTTTAATTTAGTCACATTATGACACAGAGGATCAATAAAGTCATTTAAAAGTTCCTAGAAACCCAGTGGAAGTAAGAAAATAAACTTTATTTAAATAGCATCTTTCACAAGTCAAAAACCACAAAGTGCTTCACAATAAAAACAGACAAACACAAAATGATCACTTCAAATCGATCATTTAAAACATACCTAATGATTCGTGCACATTTTGCTTCATTTGATGAAACATTAAAATAGTTTCTGATGGTTTTGTCTTCTGTCCTGTTTCTCTGTTTAGTAAACCTTGTAAATGTTGATCTGCTCTGCTTTAAAAGACCTAAACTGATGTTTCCATTTGGGAATCATTTTGCTCTGAGACGATGATGCTAAAATCAAAATTCACCAAAATGTTTTCCGGTGAGTTTCTCAGAAGTAAAGATTCTGTATTTCACACATTATTTTAATCTAGTGTGTTGGAGCTGCTGACTTCAGCGTCTCCACTTGTGACATTTTCATAAAAGCAGCATGATGTATTAGCAGCTCTCTGTTCTCTGAGCAGCCATTAGTCTGACTGACATTGTGGAATAAACTTTGGTGGCTTACATATAAAAACTTGGTAATTTCTGCCAACTTTTGCTTGTATATCTCTTATGTTTCTCTCTCTCTCTCTCTCTCTCTCTCTGTGTGTGTGTGTGTGTGTGTGTGTGTGTGTGTGTTTGTGTATGTGTGGGTGTGTGTGTGGGTGTGTGTGTGTGTGTGTAATTACATGTGAGAAAATACATGAGTCACCACATTTCCTCTGTGCTGTTGTGTGAAGTTGCTCATTTGTCTCAGTCAGTGCAGCATGTGTTTATTTGCCCCGGTGTTTGTGTGTGTGCATGTGTCGCCTATGGCTTCTATCTATGGAAGCAGAGATGAATGGAGCCCTGCGAAGCGATGTTGATTACACAGGCTCTTTCCTTCCTCCTTTGTCTTTCTGCTGCACAGAAAGCAGGAGGAAGCAGAAAGTGCAACGGCAGGCCAAGAGTGAGAAACAAGGGAAGAAAGAACCTCCTGAAGGAGAAGAGACGACGGGAAAGGGACATGCAAAAAGTAATAAACGTATCTGCAGGTAAAATGTTAATAAAACAGCAATAAGGATTTCAACAGAGACAGAACCTTTGGAACCGTCGGGTAACAGATGTGCATGAAAAAGGCTTGTTGTCAAACTTTGGGAGACTTAAAGAACCGCTTTTACATTTTTAACAAAAAGACATTTTGGCAACTTTTCTAGTCAGTCCACAGTTTCTAAATGATCTGTGTCCTAGGAAATAAACCTCAGGACGGCCTGATGGAGAGGAACTTACTGATTTAATATCTTGCATGTCTAAAACGACCCTCTGCTGTTGCTTTATTATTGTTTCTTTCCTAAACCTATGAGCTCGTTTTACCGTCTTATCACAGAGTAGAGGGTTAGGATTAGGGGTTTTTACCCCGTGACTGCAGAGGCGAGCTTTTCATCAGCTGTAATTTGACTCCTGTCTTTACACTGGATTTATTTAAACAAATGTCAATTTTTATTTTCCCCACTTAAAAATCCTCTAATCAAATTATATTTCATATTAGGAAAGTAATTATTCCACATGTTCCCAACAGGGCACTTCTCCTTCAGACTGCAGGTTTACTGGTGGGGTTTACTGGTGGGGTTTACTGGTGGGGTTTACTGGTGGGGTTTACTGGTGGCTAACAGTTTCTGAAAGCAGAATGGGAGGCAGATATTTTCATCTTTCATGAATACATTAATGAATTATTTGCAGTTATTGTTGCATTGTATTACTGGTCCAGTAACTTTGTTCACTCTGGATATTTCATTTGAACAGAAGTGGTTCTCCTGGTTGAGATCGAAGGTTTTGACAGAAAGTTCAACTCCATTCACCCCAGTTCTGTTCAGCCTGCTGTAATCAAACTCCAGTTCATTAGTGTAGAAAGTCTGGTTCGTTTGGTGTGAATGCCGATCAAACTCTGGTCTCAGTTGGATTAAAATGAACTCTGGTTTGGTTTGAATGTATGTGTGAACTCTAAATGGACCGGGGCCCAGTGCAGAACCAGGAAGTGGACAACAACGCAGGGCATTCTGGGTAAATACAGTTAAAATAAACGCGCTTGCTTCGCGTTAGTGGGAGAAATGTCTGCTGGTCTTCAGCCAAAGACAAGAGAAATCCTCCAACACTAAAATCTGACGCCTCCATTTTAGTTTCTATTTGGTGAAGCAGGAAGTTGCTCTCAGTGTCTTCAGAGGTTTTTGTGTCGTTTCCTGCAGTGGTTGTTGGTGCAGCGCCCCCACAGGCCAGGAGGGGAACAGGCTGGTTTGGGTCAGAACCACAGCAGCTGGAGGTGGAGCAGATGTTGCAGTTTTGGTCCCAGTGGAACCGACTCTACCAGATTATCTGACGTAAAAACTCCTTAGTGGACTTTTTGTTTCATGCCCCAGTGCTTCTGTCTTTTTGTCCAGGCTGTCTTTTGTCCTCTCTGCACCTCACAGCTGATTGATGGTTTCTTCCTGTCCCTTTCCACCGTCTCTGCATCCCGAGTCAGGAGGTTGTGTTGCTGCTTTTGTGCTCGTTGTATCTGTGTTGTAATGCATGTTTTAAACATCTGCTGAAAAAAATGTTTGATCAGTTAAAGGAGGCAGCAGAGAGACACTATAAACTTGCACTGCCCTTCACCGCCTTGATTTCCTCCTAGCCACACCTATGTTCCCTCATCCACGTTTTGATTGGTCCAGCTGCCAGCAGCAGTCTGCTAACTCGCCCTCCTCCATCCCTCTCTCCTCCATCCTCCCTCCCTCTCGCCAGTGAATGAGTCCGCTCAGAGTCTCGCCGTTCCGTAGTGCAGCCTCTTCCTCTCTTTCTCTTCCACCGTTCTCTCTGTCCTTCCCTGCCTTTGGAGCAGACAGAGGAGCATCGGCACGGCAGCGGAGCCACACCGGAGCAACGGAGAAGCCTGGAAACAAATGAGCTTCTGAATATTTCCAACATTAACAGATGCATCCAACGTGAAACAGTTCCAAAGGCAGACCGGAGCAACAGATTGCTCTTTAGGTGCAACTGTTGCTGAAACTGATGGTGGCCCACCTGATCTGAGACGAAGCTGGCATCTGCGGATTTGGGAAGTCAATTTCTCTGAATGAAAGAAAAGCACTGACTGCCAAAGCAGGAGGAACCAGCACTGCCAGGCGCCGAAAAGAGAGCTCTTTGATTCATTTGGGAAAGCAAGACTGTTCATGCAGGGCGTGAACATCACCTTTACCATCCCGTCGTTCATCCTTCTGCAGAAACCAAAGATCACAAGGCATTTGGATGTGCTAAATAGATGGAGGATGTTAGTTCAGAGGTAAGCTGTGAATCGAGAAGAGCAACATCAAGTCTAATCGGTGCAAAGATGCAGGTAAGAGCCACCAAGTGACGCCAGTAAATCCAGCAGAAAATGACTTGTGAAGACCGCAGAGGGTAAAAGAGCAGGATGTATGCAAGAACCTACTGAAGAACAAAACCAGGGAGACTCGCAATGACTGACAGATGTTCTTCTCCAACAAAAACTGCATGAACACGAAGACAGAAAGCATCCATATCTCCCTACACTACTTTCTTTTTTCTAGGATGTTTTGCACCTGTGGAGGTTGCTTCTTTAAAAGTATTCAAGCTTTTCCTCCTCTGTAACTTTTGCTGCAGCTAAATCTGCACCGATTTAAGTCGGTGTTGGCGTTGTTGTTCCGACTCTTCTTTTCGGGGTGAAGCGGATCTGCCGTGGGGGCAGCTGACAGCCGTCCAAGACGCCGCGAGCCGTACTCCGCGTGAAGAATGCCCAGCCGCGCTTGGCCAAGCCGGCCGACCCGGGCCCGACGGCGGGCCTATACATGGAGAGATCGCAGAGCCGCATCAGCCTCTCGGCGTCCTTCGAGGCCCTCGCCATCTACTTCCCCTGTATGAACTCCTTCGACGAGGACGATGGCGGTGAGTGGGCATGAACACACACAGCTGGCCTGGTGCTATAAGCAATTCTTCAATTAATCAATTCATTATTTAAAATGAACTCAATAATTTCCATTTGCACAAGTTATTGTTACTCTTTTTCTACCAAAGGCTGGATGATAAAAATCTTCACTCTGGTGTTTTGATCTCCATTTTTTAAAGGACAATTTTGTCCTTCCAAAAATGTATTTTTGTTTATTTCCTATTTGGTCTTTGAGTGTGAGTGTCATTGTGCCTTTATCATTATGTAAATGAGTTGAAAATGATCCCAAAACACCAATATTATCGTTTATCGCGATAACGTCTGGGACCATTTATCCAAGAAGATCACATGTGATGTAATATTTCTCAGTCCATTCAGCTTATTGTTGACCTGACTGCTTTCACAGTTCAGAGGTTTTTTAATGACATTTTAATTCCAATATTGGATCAGCGTTTTTAAAGGAGTTTGGTTTACAGTAAATGCAGGTTTACAAGTGGAATTAAATCTTCAGCTAATGACAGGATTAAACCTGAATCTCTCATTTATCCACAGTGAAACGTAAAAACCAGTTTTTGTGCCTCCAGCTGCAGGTAAAGATGATGAACCGTTTAGATTTCACAGTATCAAACAAACAGAAACTAACTAGTTGTTTCCTGAACAGAATGATCCGTTTTCATGACTTGGGTCTTGAACATTTATCACCACTTTCTGAAAACAGACATTCAGTTTTACAATCAGGTGATTCTACTTTAGTGACACACATTCTGCTGAAATCGAGACGTTTTGGATAAGTTTGGAGGAAGAGGAGGAGCCTGTTGGTGGATGAGTTTATGGTGACGTAATGCTTTTGATCTGGATTGGTATTATTGCTGAATTTTATTCCTCCTGTTTTGCCGTCACACTAATCCAGTCTGGGAAACGGCAGTAGTGGATAATCTTTTCGACGCAGTCTGATGTGGCTCCAGTGGCGTGTAGAGTAATGTTTGAATTGTATTCTGCACGTTATTCAACACTGGAACATAATGAAATGAAATGTTGAAATATCAGCAGCATACCAATAAGAGGTCATAATAATAACATCCATGGTGCAGAAAAGCACAGAAAGATTCTCCCCCTTTGAGGACATTTTGCTACATTACAGCAAAAACTGTCTTTATTTTATTGGGATTTATGTGAATTTAGGCTCAGAAAGTTGTGCATAATTTAGAAAGTGGAAGGAAAATGACTCATGGTTTCATTTTTTCCACAAATGAATAACTGAAGAGTGCGGTGTGCTTTTTCACTCTGATTCCCTGAGTCAAAACTTTGAATCTGTTTGCATGTGAATATGAGGTGAAAACTTTTCTTTTCTACAAATGATCTTTGGATCATTTGCACAGGCGTCACAGTTTTGCCATTATGGTGAAAAGAAGGAACACATTCTGGAAATCTTGAGAATTAAAGGGATAAATATTAGAGACGCTACCCTGCAGCGTCTCTCATGCCTGTGTAAGCGCTGCTTTTTGCTTCAGCAGCATTTCTCCATGCAGCGCTGCAGCTGAGCAGCTGATGGGTTGCGTGTGCAGAATGTCATGATATTTATTATGGCTGCCATGTTAATCTCTCTCCCAGTGCTGCAACCTCAAGCCGTCTAATGTTTCTTTAAACTTCCTACTTAAAGTGGCTTTCAGCACAAACACACATTTAGAACATTTCTGGTGTTAACATCTTAGTCGTTGTTTTGATGACGTTTTTGTCTTTCCTGTTGCTGGTGACCTCTAAAGGTCAGCAGCAGACCGACCATCCCAGACACACTGCTCCACCAACCCTCTGCTTATCGTACTTCACCACATCCACAAACCTCCCTGGTCTCTTTTGCTCCTCCTCGGCAGCCGTGCATCCACTTATCTAACGTGTCTCTTTGCACATCTGAGCTAAGACTAGTTGTCTCTGAAAAGCTCCATTAGATTCTTTTGGTTATTTCTAGTCATGTCCAAAATCAGAACGTCTTCTTCTCTGTCGCTAAACCAGATTATAGTAAATCTCACTGCTGTCATGTGAAACTTTTCTTTCATTCCTTTCATTTCCTTCACACAATGATTCTTTTCTCCTTTTCATTGACTTTCCTCCTTCATGTTTCCAGAGTTCACTGTGTTTCCTGAGCTCCCTGCTGGTTCTTAGTTCAATACTTTAGATCATTGCAACCACAGATGATAAACAGGTAGAAATGGATTAATATCGATCAGAGAGGAACATTTAAGCTGCAGATATTACCTGGCAGCATTGGTTTGTTTAGGTGACAAACTCAGTGATCCTCTGAGTCCATTGGAAAACGGGTCTGGTGCCGATTCTGCAGAACTTCAGTGCAGGACTAGCCAGAGGGGAAATCGTTCCTCATCCCGCTTAATTTGGCAGAGATGGACTTATGAAAAATGTCAGGATAAACTTTCCTTCTGATCTTTTGCTTATTTGATGCTTTTGTTTTCAATTTACTTTGTGTATAACTTTGTTTATTCTTTTATTACTCATTATTTAATGAAGTCAAACCAAACTCAATTAATGTTTTTACATGTTTTTTTTCTTACAGATATGAGTCGTTTTTATTGTTAATATAAATATTTACTGTAAATTACGCTACTTTCAGCAGTTCTTTGAATTCTGTCATAAATCATCGGCTATGCATTTTGTGCATGTTGATTTTTTTAATCCTTTCCATCAGATGAAAATTAGCCTCCTTGGGGAAATCTGGCATAATTACAATTATATTAATAATTGATTAATTTACACTGTCCACTTCATGAAATAAATAAAATTCATAGCAACTTTTTACAACCTTTAAAAAGTTTTATACCTTGATACCGTTAACATACAGAAGCCCAGGAAATGATCACAAGTGTATTTTAAACTAACACAGCAGAGACACACAGATGGCGTAAGAAGACAAACTGATCAGGTCATTACCAAATAAGGTTTATTTTCATTGATGAAAATCAAAAGATTACTGAGCGTTTTGTTTGTGGAGTTTTGCTTCTTGCAGGTTTTATTGTCATGTCTGGACCCAGATTGTGAAAACGGGACTTTATGTGCTCAATACACAGATGATGCTCAGCAGCTACACACAGATTTGACAGAAGTGTATGAGGTAATCAGAGCGAAGCGGCAGGCCGTGGTTTGTGGCTCTCAGACTAATTAAATGCTAATATGGTTGCTGATTGTGGTTGACTGCAGCTAAATAGAGGCCTGATTGCAGGTTAATTCTCGCTCTCCGCCTCTCTGTCTCAACGTCTCTCTGTCAGACTTTCATTCTCTCCGAGTCATTTTCCCTCCATGGTTTGAAAAGCCGGTTTGCAGGTTAATTCTGTCCTTCCTTCACAAATTGCCTTTTAATTGCTTTACCACTTGTTTTCCCTCCACTCCCATTGCTCTCCCTGGTCCCGTTCACGCCTGCGTTTGCACCCGTCTGCTGCAGCATTCATAAAGTTGAGAGTTGCTTTTAATGCTTCAGACATGAAATGAGATCAAGCACCTCTGAAAGCAGCGCGGCCAGGTTGTGGCTACATCTTAGCAAGACGTACGAGGACAAAACTTTGACTATAAATAAATGATCAACTGCTGGTTTGTGCACTGCTGCTTTGAAACCCACATTTATTCACACTGGCAACGTGACTGTGATATTTCTAAATGATCCACTGTGTTAGGATCCGGCTCCATGGCAGATTCATTTCACTTATGAAGCATTTCTAGTTTAACCCAGGCCTGTGACAATAACACATTTTGATGAACCATAAATTGTCCCAGAAGTTTTTGCAATAACTGATAATGTTGTTGTTTTTGAGACCATTTTTGAGTAATGTAAAGGTAATAATGCCAGAACACAGTCTCAAAGATCAATAAACATTCAGCACTGCAACTGGAAGACATTTTAATGTCCAAAATAAATAAACAAAACACAAACAACAAAGAAAATGAACATAGTTATTTAATTGTGCTAAAAATGGGATTATGAGCCTGGAAACACATAATGGAGCCTCTTTAAGCTCAGCAGCACATTGAGAGGTGGAGGAAGGAGTTCGGAATCAAACTCACAACCGTCTCACTGTAAGACCATTTATAGGTTATGATCAAAAGTATTAGTCACTTTTTCTTTAGCTGCTCAGCTCTCACTCTCAGTGGCTTCACCCTGCACACAGCAGAGCCTTTAATACAGACCATAATAACTGAGAATCGGCTCTTAAATGGTTAAAAAGTACAGAAATCGCAGCACTAAGCAGGCAACTATTTTTAGTTCAACTTTCCCTTACTGATCAAAAATAACTTCTAAAAACAAGATGACTTCAAGACGTGATATAAGAATAAATGAGAATAAACGTATAACATTAATGCTCATGTCTGTAATCTCTCTGATGATCGCTCTCACACGCTGCCTGCTGTATGTGCTATCTTGCACCTCAGGTGTTTGATTTCTACGTGACAGACTGACTGTGGAGATGAATCACCTGCCTTAAGTCGTAAATGTAAGACATGACAAATTGAATGTTCACTCGGGCAGTCATCGATCGGCCGTTTCATCGCCCTGATCAGCATTCAGCACCTGCTCATCTGGGAAAAAGGCTCCCAGGAATCGAATTCGTTTCTAAAAATCGGAGCTATATTTGGCTGCTTTCGCATGTTTTGCTTCTCATTGTCAGCTTTCACACTTTTTTGTTGAACGTACACTTGTTGCAGTCAGCTGTGTTTCTGTGCATGAAAATGGAGCGAAAACGCAGTAAGAAGTGTTTGAGTTCAGCTCAGTGAAGCAGGCGCGTCGTTCATTCTGATTCCTCCTTCAGGAGAGGAAAATCCAACCTCTGGTTTTCTGATGGGGTTCTTCCTGTTTGGCTGTTAAATTATGACCTGAGTTAGCAAATCAATTATTCATAATTCTGAGAAAATTCACTTTAAAGCAGAATCACAGCCTTTGATTTCATCCTGTTATCTGAGCTTTTCACTGAACAGACACAGAAAAACAGGCGCTTGGGGTATAAATGTGATAAAAATATCAGCAGAAATAATTCAGTGAGAGTTTCTGAAATTCACACACAACCGACTGTTATTAATCCAAACCAAACAGTTCAGATGTGGAACCACAAATTCATGCTGCAGATATAAAATATTAATTGAATTATATCTGGTAAAATGTGGCTGTTTGTTCAAGTTCTGCAAATTTTAGCTCTAACCCTCTGATGCATGACGTATCGACTATACAGCTTTCCATGAGGGGGTCTGTTTGCACCCATGTTTAAATTATTGTGTTTTTATGCTACTTTTGTCATTTTGATTTAAAATAATGTTTTATTACCACTAAAATATTTAATTTTCAAACACTACATAACTTCAAGGTGGATTTATAAAATATATATTCGCGCTGTGCCTGAAACATTTCAAAGGAATTAAATCTGGATAAACTCCAATTTTTCTGTGTGATATTTATCAAGGGATGGATTTCTGGCAGCTTTTTGGACAAAATGTTTTCTAAATATTTCTGAAACTCAGTTAGAAAAAGTAATTTCTTCGTTTCACAAATTTGCAGGAAGAATTTCAACAATAATTATTTAACTAAAAAGAGTTTCTGGTACTTTGAGTGTCATTAAATTAATTTAATGTAGTTCTACTGTTTTTGCTAATTGAGTGTCCTGCAAAACAGAAACTATTTATTCCAATGAAAATGCAAATATCTGAAAGAAAAATATTTTCCATGGAAAGTTATTCATCATGTCTTTTTTCCTAGTTATTCTCCTTTTATGTAATTTATGAGTTGCAGCTGATTTACTTTACTTTCTGTGAATGGATTCCCTCTGCTGTCACGTTCTGTGTATTGAAAACATTGATTATTTCATATTTTATTTATGTCTTAACTTTATTTTCTAAACTTTACCCCACCCAGAGGAAAGTCAGATGCAGTGAGGGAAGCACAACCATAAAATAAAGAACAGCTGGAAGGCTCCAACCCACTGGGCTGATGAATGCTGTTAATGTTGTATAGGAGCAGATAATGAGACAGAAATTCATACAGCGCTGATGTCAAAGAGTTGCAGCGAAGTGAGGAAAAAGATGTCAGACTGAGAGGAAACAGATACGTCTCTCGAGTTCTTCTGAGCCGAAGAGACGACCCAGAAAAGTCAGGATTAAAAAATGGACTGCTTGGAAAGGAGGTCTACTCTATAGGGAGGAGGAGGAGGAGGAGGAGGAAGACGAGGAAGAGGAGGAGGAAAGTGGAGTAAAGAGGAGCTGCAGGTGTTCATTTGTTACACTGTATGGCAGCCAGGAGGGCATTTTTCACTGTGTTGTAGTTTAATCCAGGAACAGCAGCTGTGCTTGTTTCCCACCATGAACTCCAAAGCTGCAAAGCCAGCAGTGCACATCAGCGGCTCCACTTTCCACTGAGACGTTCCACTTCCTCACCCAGACTGTAAAATATGCACCAAAGACAGCCAGGGGGGCAGCTGGGGGGCTGCAGAGTCACTGCTTATATGGCTTATTTAAAATTAAATATTTTGTTTCAATTTTATACCCTAAGTAACCATGTTCGCTTCAGTTGTTATGAAAATGTGATATATATTAGATATGACTCAAAATAAATTTGCTGATGTAACGCCTTGAAATGGGGCCTCTGTCTCTTTAAGAAGCTCCTGGTCTTTCTGAATCAGGAAGTCATCCCAACATGGCTCCTCTGTTAACAGAGATATTAACTGCCCCTCATGTCCAACTGGACATGCACCAGAATCAAAATGCAGAATCTGTCCAAAGGGATCGTTAACCTTCTGAGCTGATGACCTGTTTGGATGTTTTATGCAGATGTGATTACAGACGTGATGGACGAGTGAATAATCCCACAGAGCAGGAAGCAGCAGTGACACTGACACAAGCTTTAAGGGGAGACAAAACCAAGCAAAAGGATCCGTGAGATTCCTTTTAAAAAGTGCAATTAGAAAATGATTCACTTAGTAGCACAGCTGGTGGAGAGCCGGGCTTTGTGCGGCCGTGACGGGAAGAAAACGTGAAAATGTTGATCCGACAAGCTTCGACATCCACATCCCGTTGTCTCTGATGGCAGCTTAAATCCTCTCCTTCTGCTTCAGCTCACACAACATTGATCTGGTTTGTCTTTTGGAGGTGAAATGGAAATATTAGTCAAGAGTAAAACTAGATGATTTGAAGCATTTTTACCTGGAGTTTGTCTTTTTGCCGCCTTCTCATCCGGAATCTAAACTCTGATAAACATCGTCTCCGTTTTCTGCCTGACTGCTGAGGATCTTTGCTCGTTTATCTGCAGACTCTGTTATGATTTTCAGCAGCAGACGTCAGGGTTCGGATAAATTTATGCAGATAATAAAAAATGTTTGATTTCTTTGGTATTTTTTTCTGGACCATAAAAAATGTAAAAAAAAAAAAAAAAAAAAAACAGGCGTCCAGTTCATTTGTGTTCATTTTCTTTTAATTCAAAACTAAAATGCAACAAATGTTGATCATGAAATGCATGAACAGTAAATCCTCTGATGTGGGAATAAACTGAATGTCCATATTTACAGGGATTGCACAGACATGAAACTTTTCCACATTTTGTCTTTTTAAAACTGGAAGTTCATGCAAAGATTGGAAATGGGTTTCAATGGAGCATCCACTCAAATAAAAAACAGAAAACGTAGCATTAAATAGATTTAAACTGGTTTTCACTTCCTTTAATTGGAGGAGCCTGAATGGACAGTTTAACCCGAAACTATTCACCTCAACAAATCTAGATTTAAAAATATTAGCGACTAAAACATTGATAGAAATGACACAAAGGAAATGTTCAAAGTTTATTCAAATAAACCTTTATACTGTGTGAGGTTAGTTTACTTATAATGAATGCTTAATATTTACTTTATTGAATATGAAGGAATCAAACGATTTGGATGTGATTGTTTGCAAAGTAAATAAATAAAATCTGCAGCTCTGCCATGTCTCACCAGGAATAAATGTGCATTATGGGTCGTATGGCCGTCCAAAAATATGGGAAAACAGAAAGGAGTAAATTTTGCTTTTGGTTTTAAATGCATTTATTTAAATCAGATGGAAATGGGCTGGAAATTATGGTGGGAATGTATAAATATGCAAAGCATCATATAGAATGTATTTAATTTAATCTTTAATGAAATATATATTCTCTCTGTTACTTTAAGGGGAGCATTTGGAAAGTGTTTGTATTATTTTAATTATGCACTTTTAAGCTCATCTGAACTGAAGATTCCTGGATTATTTTTTAAGTTTCTTCACTCAGTTTACCTTAATTTATCAAAGATTTATCATGTAACACAGAAGTGTCTAATTTGCTCATGCAGAAGAACTTGCAGCTGAAAAAAAAAAAAAACGGAAATCAAGCAAATAAAACAGTCAGTTGGTTTGTTTTTTTGTTTTTAGAAAAGTTAAGTTATCTCAGTCAGGAAAAATCTGTGAATAAACATGGTCCTGTTATTATAGAAGCTTGGTTATAGAAAGACAAACATTTTTCCATTATGATGTTTGTAATAAAAATAAAATGTCAGTTTAAATGTGGCAGATTTATATGATCTCAACCTGCTGTTGGGGGGGGCCGCACAAACTCAGTCCACGGACCAGAAACGGCCCCTGGGCCTCACTTTGGTCACCCCTGATGCAACGCCTCTTCTGGAAGAAAACTAAATCTTTCAAGCTTGATTGCTATCAGTTAATTCAACCTGGTAACAGATACAGACGAGCTGAATCCCTGGAGTCGGGACGGACCGGCTGTTGGTAAAATGGCTGCCCGGTAACTCAGAACATTTCAGGTTCTGTTGGTTCCCATCTGTACTGAACTCATAAAAATGCTGTTTGCTTTGATAAGATCCTGGTTTAGATGTTATAAACACTCACAGAGGACTTTGTAAGCCGTCGCTAAAACACCAACAATCCTCTTTTTCAGATGCTGTTCATTAGATTCACTGTCTGGAAGTAAATTATCAGTGGGTGTTATCAAGCCTTATTAACGAAGCTAATTGAATCTGATACTGCTCTAATTTGCTGACTTCACCTCCCAGGTGTCCAGACATCAGAACATTTCAGTTTTACCAGATCCCTTCGTCGCTGTGGCGTTCAGTATGACACTAAGTTCATTTTCTGTTAAACACCTTATTGACAGAAAAATCTGCTGCTGCAGTAGAGCTCCTTCCAAATGACTGGGCCGTGATGTGAGCGTTTGTCTGAAGTAGTGAGACATAAAGCTGATGGCAGCGCTGTAAAAGAAACACTCTGCTCCTCCAGCTGTATTTTACGGTTAAATGGAGCCTGTGGTTATGAAGCATCGTGTTGCCTGCTCCTCGCAGAGCTTATGAGTGTTTGGAAAGCAGACAAAGGCATAAAATCTGCTGTCATTATGAAGCTTAAAGATACAAACACTAAATCTGATTTTGCTCTTGATGGATTCCTCCATTTTCTGCACAGCTGGTTGTTTAAAACTCTTTGCAGTTTAATGCGACCTTGTCTTTGACTAAACAACAGCAAAACCAATTCAACTTCCTTCAGATAACTTTATCTTTATGTTTATTTATCTTCTGTGGAAAACTTGTAGTTGGAGAAAATCTAATGTTTTGTGTCTATCATGTGGTTTTTTCCTTTCACCCAATGGGAGAAAAACCACTGGGTGCAAATTATATTCTATTTTAAAAAAGAAATAATGCAACTTTGAAACATCTGAGAGAAAAATTCAACAACCAAATGCTCTAAAGGCTCCAGAGTTTCACTTTTCCCATTGGCTCCTTGCTATAAGGTTACTGTTTTACTCATGGTTGTCGCTCACAAAGCATCCTGGTCTTCTTGTTTTACAGAAGCTACAAAAAGATGATTTTTATCAGCAGATTGCCTGATTATGTGTTTAAATAAAGAAAAAGTTCAACAGGTTTTCTCTATGACGGATGAACAGAATCATGAAAAGGAGCTAAAACCTTTAATTTCTGCAGGTTGAGTTTGAATAAAACCTGATAAATTTCCAAGCCAAGCTTTCCTTTGAGCATTCCATTAAAATAAATTGATATTTGTTTTTTTTTCTGAATCTTTGCAGATCAGTTCAGAGATGTCACCAGTGGATATTTTCAGATTTTCCACCTGAAAACATCCATTATTTTTGTACACATCATATTCATAGATTGCGGAGTTAAGGTCATTTGGTATTTTTTAACATTTATGTGAAAATGTTTGTTTGTAGCTCCTGACTGCAGATTGTTGTGCAATCAGGTCAGTAATGAGATCAGGTGTGTGTACGTCTTACCTAATCTGTTAAATTTATTTCACCTGTTAAAGTGTTTTAATCAGTAAAACAATCTCATCTCTTAGGAACGACATAAAACACTGTTGACTCATTTACATGTTTTATTGTCCAAGTTCTGTTGACATGATATCAGGTTTTCATTTTGCATAGCAGGAGAATATATGAGCTTATATTTTGTGTTATTTCATTGTGACTCCAAAGAAATCAAACATCGCCGGACAGTTTAGGAACTTTCCTGAGGAAAATACAAAGTGCTGAATTAATTTGATATTCTGATTGAATTAGAGGATATTCATCTCAAAAGACACATTTGAATTCATTTTTCTGCCTCACTACGTTGTTTAAAGCCAGTTGAAACTAAAGCCAAAGCCTGCCTGGTGCAAAGGCTCGTTCTCTCAGGGAAGATGAATTTTGGCTCAGATGGAAAATAAAGATCAGTTAATCAGTTTGTTAAATTGCCCCAGTGACAGAGCACCTAATGTTCAGAAGAGCAGAAACGTGTCATCATTCTCTTATTATTGCGCTTATCGACGCTGTCATCCGTCTGCTCGATCTCTCTGTCTTCGTCTCTTATTCCTCGCTCTGCTGTCACTCAGACTCTTCCTTGTACTTATTAATTTGGGCTCCATCCCTTTTGTGTTCTGCCATCTTGACAGATTTTTTTCCCTTCGGGTCCCTCCTTCTCTTCCGTCTTTGCCTCTGCTTTCTCTTCTTCTTTCTGTCAACATATAACCAGCGATCGTATCTAAGTTTGCTTGCTCCCAGAATATGGAGTTTAAACCAAAGCAATCAGAGGATTCTGTTTTAAATAATGTTTAATGTGCTGGAGATCATGTGACATTATTCCAAATATGAGCGTGAAGCAGAGGACTCTTCCTCCAGAAACATATTTACATTAAAAACAGAACTGAGGCAGTGATTTAGAAAAGGAAATATGACACATTTTAATTGGAGAATTAAGACGCTACACTCAAAATGAACATTTAAAACCAGTTTTATCAGAGATTGAGACCTGCACCGGGTTTCTGTCTGTCTGTTTATTAAAGATTTTATTTTCGCTTGAAGTTGTTTTTGCTTAAAATAATTAATGCACCAAAGTGGAGATGGAAACACTTTTGCTGCCAAACTCTTTCCAATCCTGTGGTGGATCAAAACCATGAATAAAGACAAAGGTGGAATAAATTAATTAACCGAGTGGTTTTTCAAAATAAATTTAATATCCGCTCTTTGTAATAAGCTGTTCCAGCCATAAGTTGCAGTAATATTTCTTTTGCTGATGATCTAAATTCTAACATTGATTTTTTTACGGTGTCTCGTTACAGTGCAGCTCAGCGAAAACAACAAAACAAACTTAAACCCCAAATAACGACAAGTCTCTCCATCTACTCAACTGAATAAATGAAACGTTTCCATCTGAACAACCAGGTTTTACAGAAAGAGGCAGATCTGTTCAGCTGTTTTAACGTCATAGTAACTTTTAATGCTGCATGAAGCCACAGTGTTGGCCAAATACATGAAGGAGCCAGAAAGCCTGGCGCTTTACTAGTTAACACTTATTGCAGTTCAGGAAGTTCTTTGCATACAGAGTCAAATTGCAGTGAGAACACATTTTTTGCAGGGCACTCAGCACTGCTGTTAATTTTTTAAAACGATCTGAAAAACGCTCACCTACCCGTCAGGCAATTAGCTCTACGTCTGAAACGTTCTGCTTTGTCCACCTTTTCTGCTGCCAAGAGGTTTTAACAGGCTGCTTCCTATTCATCTCCGGTCTTAGTCATCACCAGTCATCATCTGTAGCGCTTCAACCAGGAAAGTAATTTCTTTTTTTAGTGATTCACTGGATCTTCTCCCTCAGACAAGCAACTTCTGCCAGATTTTCTCTTTCTGTAATGAATAAGCCGACAGTGGAAGAGCAAATCTACTGGCTGCATTTACACAATACGTCCAGTGTTAAAACTTCTGCTCTATTCATGTTTTTTTGCTGCAAAATCATAAAATAGACCAAAGAACGTCTGGATTTCTTTCTCATAACAGATTCAGGCAGTTAAGTAAATTTAGCTCAAACAAATCTTTCCTCAGGCAGCTTTAGATGTTTGTGTCTTCTTCCTAAGCTCAGGGTGATAAATTAAGCCAAACTAAAATATATCTGCAGCTTTTTTTCTCACTGTGGCCCAAAGGAGGAGAGTTTTTTACCCTTCCTGCCACATGCAGCATCAAAGTAAAGAAGCTTTGGAGATAAACTCCACCTCAGGTGTGGAGCAGACCGTTTTAAAAAATGGCAAAACAACAAAGAAATCAAAAATCAAAACAGAACATCCATGCTTTCATCTGTTTTCTACAGAGTGATCTGTCCTAGATGGAGGCGATACAGTTTCATATGACGAAGACGTGAGTCATGAATTGATTGAAGCAAATGTCAATTATCAAAGACGTCTAGACACCAAACAACGCAGATCGGTCAAATAAAAGGTTTCTGTCTTATTGAATTACAATCTTATCTGAAGCCCAAAAGTTGACTTGTGGCAAAAAGCAGTAAAATAAAAAATGATATGAATGAAAACAAATCAGAAGCAACAGAAACTCATCTGCTCACGTTGCGACCAACAGATCAGCTTTAGGAAATTTATCCAAGCAAAAATAAATCCTGTCTGTTTTTTTTTTTCCCTTTTCTTTTGCTGAATTTACTGCAAAAATTTACTGCTAAAGTCATTCTGTACAAATACAAACATGCACACTGTCCAGTTTTGGGTATTTAAAGTGATGGAAAGAAAATCTCTGATGAAGTTGTTTTGAAGTTTTAAACTTTTACTTCAGGCTGGACAAAGAAACGGTCAATGTTGAAATGTCAGAACTCAGGAGAAAAGACACAATGAACAAATAAATTAAAGTTAGATATAAAAAAATGCAATTTTTTGATTCTCTGCCAATAAAAAATGAGATGAGCCTTAGAGAGGAGGTCAGTGAGTTTAGTCTGGACAAAAGAAAGGAATAATTGATCACAGTGTTGCTAAAACTAATAAAACATTTTGAACTTTCAAGTTGAACTCCTCTCCTGCTTTTTTCCAATATGGCTGCAGCTGCACTTTAAAAACTTTGGAAATATAATAGCAAGAATTAATTTCTTTCTGACTGTAGCCTTTTAAGTCAGGATTTATCTAGAACATTTTATTCTGAATAAGTTTGTTTGTGCTGGAGTGCATAAAAGCGGAGAGAGTGATCGTTTCCTTTGTCTGGTTTCTGTGCAGTGAGTTGGAGGAACATCGTTATAAATCTGATTACAGGAAACATGGAAGACTCTGAATCACCGAATCACTGAAATGATCGTCATGAACTCACTCTCCTGTTTAACTGCTGCCAGATAAATAACTTTGTCTTCATTTTCAGTTACACATCGGACACATACACACAATCAGGATCATATACGAGCTGTTAAAGAGGAGATTTGTAATTTTCAGGGAGAGATTCTGATATTTAGTGGTAGAAGGTGGGAATCCCATCAGGGTCCTGCTGTAAGAGGCTGAAGTCAGAGTCAGTGTGACACAGCTGGATGCTGCAGAAGATCATTTACTGAGTGGAGTCTAAGCATCCTGCTTAACACACACACACACACACACACACACACACACACACACACACACACACACACACACACACACACACACACACACACCCCCACACACACACACACACACACACACACACACCCCCACACACACACACACACACACAGACATGGCTCATGTGGGTCAAGAGAACACAATCAGAATGGGGAGTCCTGCTCTTGGTGCCTTTTTCAGAAAAAGTGGCAGCTTCATATCTAATGATAATAATTGATCAAATCCGTCCATCACGGCCCGTCTGACCGAGGACAGAGGACAGAGACGGGTGACATCATCATACGAACCAAACAATCACTGCAGCAGCTTTGTTTGCCCAGAAATGTTCTCACTCTGCCATCATTTCCGTCTCCATGTGAAGTAAAAGAAACTTGATAAATGAGTCACGATAATGTTTCAACAGCAATACTTTTTAATTTCCTGCCTGATGAATTTGTCATGTGTAATAAAAGGAAAAGTAGAATATTGCTCAAAACTAAAAAAAAACATTATAATAATACAGGCCATTCTATGACAATATCAATTATAGTTAGCTTCAAGCTAAATAGTTAGCAAACTAAATAGTTGGCTTTGAACAAAATATTTAGCTATTAGGTTAAATATTTAATTCGCAAGATAAATATTTAAATTGAAGCTAAATCCTTAGATAATATGCAAACTGACTTGTTGATATCCTTTGTCAACAAGTATAAAACATCAAAAAATATTGACAAGCAAAATATTTAATTTTCAAAATTAATATTTAGATTGAAGCTATTTTTGTTTTTTAGCTAATATGCAAATTAACTTGCTAATAACTGGAGATGGACCATCAAAATAAAAATGCATGAGGCAAATAATGATGCTAATAAATGATCTCTGGCTGCTGAGGAGGTTGTTGACTGCTGTCATTTGTCCACTTCTCGTTATTGGCTAGAAAATCTGCATATTAGCTGAATGTTTAGCTAATTATTCAGGTTGAGGCTAATTATTTAGCTTGCTAGTTATTGAATTTGGAGCTAAAAACTTTGCCTTCTAAGTAAATATTTAGTTTTAACTATGGCAATTAGAAATGAATGACTAACATGGTGAAAATATGTTTTTTTCTTTATCACAGGCTAATTACTGCTATTAATGTTTAACTTTCCAAACAGCCTCATGTCAGCGAGTTGATTTATTTGACATAAAGTATCCATACCACTGAAATTATCTCTGCAGAAACGTCTGTCTGCGAGCAATTTGGGCCACGATGTGTGACCTACCTTGCGAGACGAGGTAGGTCACACCTTGTCTCGCAGTCTTCCTGTCAGTCAGTGAAGTTGGCCAGATAAGTGGAATGAATGGAGAGCGGCTATTTCAGTATCCGTTCTGCTTTCATTAACGTCTCTCTGCTGGGAGACGAACTAATGAGTCCTAGCTCTGTGCTTCTTCATCACAACGTTTGTGCGTCACCTTCAGACATTTTTTTGTGCTACATCACAGCAGGCGCTCCACATTGCATGCTGTGAGCTACATTCACGGCAAATGCAGGAGGCTATTTTAGATTGGAGTGGGTTTTAATTTCTTTCCTTTATTGCAGCCACAGACAGGATCAGACTCATGGAGATCCGCTTGCTGATATGTAAATACATCTGACATTTAGGGTATTAGAGAAAATTGTGTTCACCTTTTTAAAAAGTGTGATTAATCTAAAATCACATTAGATGGGAATTACACAAGGAATTATAAAATCACAGCCTTGTAAAGATACACAGAGACTCAATTGCTTTTCAACCTTTACTCGATTCTGGGAGCTTGGAAAACCCAGGACTGACCTGATTGGGGGAAGCAGAGCGACAAAGAGGACAGAAAACATTATGCTGTAATGAGACTGCACCAGACTTACGACCCTGAACATCTGGAGACGAATAAAACACAACAGCTGGCAGAAAGTGCTGTGGATTGGCTTTCCAAGCAGATGCAGACGAGCCAACATCTGGCCTCCTTAAGCCTGCAAATCCTCCTGTTTGAGGGTAATTGTTTAATATGAGTGAAAACATCAGCTGAACCACTTTACAGAAGATAATGGTGATGATAAACTGTCCTGGCAAAAATAAGACGCATTTAAAGCAGTGTTTCTGTGGTCGGCGGGCGCCCCCTTGTGGTCCGCAGGGAACTGCATGCGAACGACTTGCAGTGATGTTAGCTTAAAGCTACATTAGCTTCCCACAGAGCTATGTTTAAAAATAACGACGTTAAATGGCTTTAAAACAGGTCAGTCACAGAAATACTTTTGTAATTAGAGGGAGTGACGTCACACTGCGGTTCAAGAACGATACGATTCCTTTGAACGAATCGGTTGGTCAGAACTGTTTTTTTTATGACTTTGCTTGCTGACAATGCTCTTTTCATAACTATTGTTATTTTGTTATTTAATTAAAAATGATTATGTTTAATTAATTAAATAAAAACAGTTAAACGCTATTGATAGGAATTTGTGGATAATTTAAATGGAAAGGTGCAGAAGCAGTTTTGTTTCTGGCAAAGCAACTCAAATCCATTTTTATTTTATTGTTCTTCTAAATGACCTATATACCAACAATGCACTTACAGAATCTGTAAGAAACTCAAAATGCCAAACAACAGACTAATATTTCCATTTCAGGTAGTAAATGTTAGCATACGCTTTTATTGTGGAGGAATTTCAAGTGAGGTGATTCTGAGTGTTTGTTAAATAAGTTAATGGTCCTCAGCCTGTTTGACACACTGATCTAAAGCATCAGGTCTAAAGATGTTTTCTTCATTGCTTGTTATTTTTATTTTTGTTTATAGAGAGAAAAGAGAAAAGATCGATGTCCATATAAAAATAAAACATTCTTCCCTTTCATTGTTTCTCGGTTTCTATTATAAGAAGAGATGCTGGTTTTAGCGTCATTATTTGTGACTTGTTGAATTAACAAACAGGTTTGTTGACTGTTAGAGCAAAGCCAGTTTGTAGCTCTGCAACAAAAAAGCATAAAAATGCTGGCAGGCGGACAGCGGCGTAGTCAAAGCCTCATTTAGAGTCACAGACAAACAGAATCAGCCCAGAAATGTTACAAATAAGAAACCTGTCAGCCCTTTAAGCACTAATCATTTATCCTGATTGCCTGGTAAGATTGCCTTTTGCTCCGATTCTGCCAACGGATGCTGATTTGGATTAAGGTGAACAGCGGTAATGTCCCATCCGTATCCTGAACCAGTTGCTCCAAAGCTGCTGCTATCAACCCGTAATTAGACTGATACCACACTACTTTGCTTTATGAAATTCAGGTGACGGATGCGACTGAGCAATTTTACAAAAAATAATTGGCAAAAAATGATGTCACTGGGTGTGAAAATCTGGTGGAGATAATTTAACAGACTTCCAGCTGAGCCTGCAAAGTGTTGACCAACATCTGCCACAATTTGGTGTTTTCTTTGTTAGAATCTTTGAGAAACATGGAAGGTATTGTTCAAAATTTTGCTCAAATTTGTATGAAAAAGATACCATTAAATTACATTAAGTGTTGCGGTGTTAATATCACAAAATATATTTTAAAATATATGCACAAATACTTCTGCAAGCTGCCGCAGAGCAGTTAGCAGTCAGTCAGAGTGAAGGTCTGCACAGACGGCAGGTTTTAGGCTTGAATGAAGTCAAATATGTGCAGAGAGAATAAAGTGGTGCAATGTTTAAACCATGCAATGATAAACACAGCTTCAATGCTCAGAGTCCAGAGAACCCAAAAACATTTATTAGGAAGCAGCGACGCTTCAACATATTTTTACTCAAGTAAAAGTAAAAAGTACAGGTTAGTGAAAACACTAATTATATTATTCACTCCAGTAAATATGTAACTAGTTACCATCAAACTCTGACTGAATGTTTGCAAACTGGCCTTAAATCCAGTTTGATTCGTCTGTGAACAGAAACCATCTGGGCTTCTTGGCAGCTCCTGAATTTATTTATTTTCCTTTTCTATTACTGTAAAATACATCTGCTGTTAAATCTCAGCTACAGAGTTGAAATTAGAGCAAAATGAATATTAAAAAGTTCAGGGATTCATTTTGGTGGGATAAATCACAGGATCTGTCATTCACCTGGCGAACAGGAACAACGTGACATTTGGAAAAGATAAAAACCCAGAAAATCACAACATTGTGATGAAAATCTGTGTTTTCCTGTCATCTAACAGAAATAGAAAGAGCAGTTACTCTTTACCCAGTAATGTCTGACTAACTGAGTTTAACTGATGGTACAGAAACAGCCAGAGCTGAAGCTGTAACCCAGATCTACCAAAGTGCCGTCCCATAAGAACGCGATGGAAATAGCTCCATTCTGGGTCACTCTTTAATAATTGCAGAAGTAACTTCCTAACTCTGTGCCTCATTCTGGTGCGTACTGAACTTCTTAAATCATTCTTTGAGATTTGTTTTGTGTCTCTTGAATCTTTTTAAGCCTAACCTCTGGTTCCCATACCTTTATTACTAAAAAGACGCTCCCATCACGTTCAGAACTTCTTAATCTATTCCTCTGCAAATTTGCTTTGGGTCAGAGAAATCGGCAGTAATGTCAGCCGCTCATTGATTTTGTGCTCTACTTTGCAACAAGATGTACTTTCCTGATCTAAAGAGGGACTGAATCCCTTCGTCCTTTCTCCTGTTCTCTTCTCGTCTTTCTTTCCACGGACAGATCAGGTCACCAACAGCTGAAACTGAACAGCAGGTGCAGGAAAATAAATCCTCAACACTGCAAAATCACAAAATCTCAGCAAGTAATTTTGGTCTAGTTTCTACTGCAAATATTTTAGTTCACTTGAAGTGAAATAAAACTAACTGGAGTTTGTTTTAGTATGGATCTGCTAGTCGGTTCCAGTAGCAGATTATTTAACTCATGACAAGATATTTTCTCAGCGTTATAAATGAAATAATCTGCCAACTGAACCAGTACTTTTTCATCTGTATTGAGAAATTGTAAACAAGCTCTTATAGATTGCTGAAACGTAGATCTGCTTACCTGCTAGACCAAACTAGCAGGTAAGCAGCGTTTTCTGCTCGTCTCCAAACTGAGTTTGAATGTGAAGTTAATCCAGGATCATCTGTGTCTGGTTTCCTGCAGTGGACACAGATGGCAGGAAGTTGAAGGGAGGCATCCAGAGGAGCACGGAGACGGGTTTGGCGGTGGAGATGCCGAGTCGGACCGTTCGCCAGGCCAGCCATGAATCCATAGAGGACAGCATGAACAGCTACGGCTCCGAGGGGAAGTGAGTAACCACAGGCTGCCTGGCCAAAACGGACAACAGCCACAATTTACAAAACATTTTTTAAAACATTTCTCTGTAATTCTACTTACAGTTTACATAAAGTCTAGATTTGAATCAAGAGGAGGAGCTGAATTAGAGTTTATTCTGCAAGGAAACGTGATTACAGACTGATCTAAATATTGGCAGTAAAATAAAATGCAAATTTTAATAAAATGTACATTTTATTTTACTTTTCAATAAAGATAACTGGAGTGCAGATTTTATTAATTATTGCTGTGACAATGTCATTATAATAAACCTGCTTAAAAAGGAGCAGAGAGGTCAGTTTTTTATTGTGGGTGTTTATTTCATAATTAGATTTCACACATTGTTGGCTAATTTTGATCAAATGAGTTTGGAACCAGTTTATCTCTTGATGAAACCTGGATTAAATAATAAAAAGCTGCAGTTTGACCACAGCGATACCTCAAACTTCACAGAAACAGTTAGAGAATTATTTTGTTTCTTAAAGGTTAGATCTGATTTCCTGTATGTTGCCTCCTTTCATCAATCTGAGGAAGATGAGTAATAACAGCATAGTACTACTACACATACAAACACGTGGACACATGCAGAGCTCTGCCAGCCTGGACACCAGCTCCAGTTTCAACAGTTACATAACGAGGCAGACAGACTGGCTGATCGGAGCGTCAACAGAAACATGGGCTGCATGAGCAGAGAGACTGAAAGTCTGTCTGAATCCACCTTAAACAAATTTACAGAAGAGGCGACGCACAAAACTGCAAAGTTTGTGATGCACAATGAAAGAAAAATGAAGCGATGATATGAAAATATTAATATGTTTGTTTTGGAGTGTCGTCACCAAGCTCCTCTGTTCATCAAAGGTCTGGATGTGGAGAAAAACAAAATGATTGTTTTGTGTAAATACCACATCAAACTGACCATAATTAGAAAAACGCCATTTCACATCATGCAAACAATTTGAAACAAGGAGACAGCCGAGGCGAAGAGAGGAGAAAAACTGAATCTGAGTAATCAATCTATTCCTGTTTGACTCAAGCTGTGGAAACAAATTCAAGTTGCAAAATCTCCCTTCAGATCATATCCTAAACGACGGCTGAGCTTCATTAGAGGAGCAGAACGTCACTAGATGTGTTGTAATGTAGTATCATCTATACATGGAGAGAGGAATAAAAATAGAGATTTATAAAAGACATATGTGATATTTTCATTTTCCCTTTAAGAAATTAGAATGGCCACACTTTTATTGATTTCCATTTTTATAATTGACCCCACAGTATTGATCTGCAGAAGTTCCTGGTGGTACTTGCAGCAGTCGGGTCGGAACATGTGACACAGCATTTAACCTGGTGTCCGTCAGTCTGCTGTGAGGCGGCGCGTCGTCTGGAGGGACATCCAGACCAGGGCCGCTGCCAGACATCCTGGGCCCATGGCAAAAATTAAATTGGCCCCCCCACGCTGCTGCTGTTGCAATTCTTTGAGTCTGTCTGACTTATCAAAATGTCACAGTTTTAAAGGTTTGCAACCGCCTTGCTTTCTTTGGTGCAACACTGATAACTAGCACAATATTTACTGCTCATGACTTTTACATGAAACAGCATACAGGATGCAAGGAGGTTGCTTAAATTTGTTCAAAATCAACTTGTAGATTTTGGTCTCATTGTCATTTTTCAATAGAAAAAAAACTTTTAAAAATAAAGCTAAAGGTACCAGCACTAATAAAAAAGAACTTTATGTATAAAATAAGTGATTGATATCTGAGCTGCCAGCGTTATGACGATGAATCATTTAAATCGTCGCAGTAAGGCGCTGCTTCGCTCACGCTCCGTTTCCGTCAGACGTTTGGCTCAGTGGGCTGATTGGAAAGCTCTGTGCATGAACACATCCTGCAATGAATAAGCACTTTGTCAGCTAACACCATCCAATCACATTTAGGGGCTTATTGATTAATGATTGGGGTATTTTAGTGTGTGTGCTGCTGATGGCGGCGATGAAACTAAAACTAAAAGGTGGAAACTGATCTGGCCTGCAAAACAAAAGCAGCTCATGATCAGGTATGGAGGAGGATTAATGATGCTGATGGCCTGTTTCTCTAAAGGAACATCGTTAGAAAATATGGCATGGTGAACTTTTTAAAACACCAGAATATTTTAAAATAAAAGTCTGGAAACCTCTCATGTTCGGTTAACCCAGTGCAGAACAGACTGAAGGAACAGAAAAATGTTACAAAGATAAGTTTCTTACAGAGTAACAGGAAAAACTGAACTGGAGCTGAAATGATCCAGAACCAAAAGGGAAAACAAAATAATCTAAATGATCTAAGAGGGAAACAAACAGAAAACAAAATAAACTAAGAGACTAAATATAAAGAGTTGAACATGTACGGCAACACCTTATGAGTAATAATAATGAACCAAGAATGGCAAGACATTTTAGATAATAATAAGGAACCCAAACACCAAAAAATCATGACAAGAAGAATTTAAATCTCTTAATAAAATAATTATCCAAAAACATTTCAGAAAATCAATACAGAAATAGTTCTGCTAGAGTTCTAATAACTGTGAATGTGAGAAAAATTTAAGTTTTTCTTATTTTTTTAAAATACTTTTTTTAAATGTCTTTGTTTGTGGCTGTAGCTAAATGAACAGTAACATCCATCCATCCATCCATCCATCCATCCATCCATCCATCCATCCATCCATCCATCCATCCATCCATCCATCCATCCATCCATCCATCCATCCATCCATCCATCCATTTCCCGTCACCCTTCTCCCTAACGGGGTCGGGAGGAGCTGGTGCCTCTCCAGCTGCGTTCCGGGCGAGAGGCGGGGTCACCCTGGACAGGTCGCCCTGGACAGGTCGCCCTGGAGACAGGTCGCCCTGGACAGGTCACCCTGGACAGGTCGCCCTGGACAGGTCACCCTGGACAGGTCACCTGGACAGGTCGCCTGGACAGGTCGCCCTGGACAGGTCGCCCTGGACAGGTCACCTGGACAGGTCACCCTGGACAGGTCGCCCTGGACAGGTCGCTCTGGACAGGTCACCTGGACAGGTCACCCTGGACAGGTCGCTCTGGACAGGTCGCCAGTCTGTCGCAGGGCTGAACAGTAACAATGAGTCTGAAATCAGAATAAAGGGTCCAGTAAACTGACCAGAACACAGAGAGTCTCGTTCATGTCGTCCATTTTGAGTTTCTGTTGAAGAACCTGCAGCAGCTCTGAGCTGTTTGTTTACAGCAGGAGTTTTACATTGAACATCAGATTGTGTGAAACAGCAGCGTAATCCCCAGATGTACTCCACCCCCCCCCTCCCATACACACACACACACACACACACACACACCCCCCCACACACACACACACACACACACACACACACACACACACACACACACACACGTAATAATCTGAAGCTCAGGATTTTATCACCCTGTAATTCCCAGTGCTGCCTGACTCGCCAAACCATATTTTCAGGCCTACAGAAAGGATATTTCAGCTTTTTAAAATCTGCGCATGTCAAGTTTTAAACTGCATCATGGATCTATTAAATTCTGTTAAGGTTATAAAACAACCCACTGACACTGTTTACAATTTTAAAGAGAGGATTCATGATTGTCACAGCTATTCATAATGATTTGAGTTTTATATATAAAATTCCTCTGGGCTGATTATTAGCTGCCATTTTGTATTCAGTGTAAAAGATTTGCTGTAGGGATAATTATAGAGGAAAACATGAAATAAAATGAAGGTTTATAAAGAGAAACAAAGACAAAGTTCCACCAAAATCAGCCTGGTGAGACGGGACGGGGTGAGAGTCTCTTCCTGTTGGATGGTTTTGGTCAAAAGGCCTCTTGGCTCAAACAACAACAAACTCACAGGAGCAAAACTGATCCACATCTTTGGACGTAGTTCTGATTAATGGTGCCTCTACATGGGGTCAGTTTATGATATTCCACAAAGATCAGCCTTTAGCTAAAATGCAAACCAGTTAAAAAAACGACCACCAGCAATTCGCTCTGGCTTTGCTGCTGCAGAAACACGATGAACATGTTCAAAAAAAGCTTGAACATTAAGATACAGAGTTTCAGTCTGCATCTTAAGGAATGTGTGCAAAATAACATTTAGTTATTATTTAGTTTAGTTATTATAATAACCGTTAGTTATTATAACTGTTAGTTATTATAAACAATAAAAATCTGGAGCCAGTGGAGCATTTTTTATTAAACATGCTTTTATTCAACACTTCCAGCATTTCCTCAGCTTGTTCTTCTGTGGGTTTTTGTAGTTATATGTAACTGTTTATTATTGATTCTAATTGGTTTCTATGTAAACTGCAATGTAATGACACTGCAGTAACTGAAAGAGAAATTAACATTTTGACTTGTTTTGTTGTCTTTTAGCTTCACTTTGTAACATTTGCCTCACTGATGTTTTGTATTGACTGTTCCAATCTTCCAATCTCATATCTATGAAATGAGACGACACCACAACCACTGCACTGCATGTCCTTTAATTTTATTTTTTTACATTTCATCATTCATGGATTAAGAAACAGGAACAGTAAATCCAGATTCTGTCCTTGACTCGACGTTTCCTGCTGGATGTTTTGCTTCAGTGTATTATTTTGTTCTACTTCTACACTCTGCAATTTTCGCATAAAAGATGAACAAGAGATTCGCTGTGGTCTGCTGATCACACACACACACACACACACACACACACACACACACACACACACACACACACACACACACACACACACACACACACACACACACACACACACACACACACACACACACGTTTATAGTTGCTGGCAGTCTGCCACCAAAGCACTCTGATCTGATTCTTCTGAATACTCAGATAAAATAGGGTCACATAAGTTCATCACTGCTTATGTAGTAACTACCAAATGTCTGAGTTTCTTTTTGGAGTTTTATCTGTGTTGAACCATGTGTGATAAATGGTTATTTCTTATTCTTACTCTTTCATTTCACCTTTTTTCTCTATATTTTGCATCTTTTTTCTTCTTCCACGTCTTTGCCAACATTCTGGTTCCCATCTTTTGCATTTTATTTCACTTCTCTGCTTTTACTTAAACCACAATCACCGAGTTTTAATCCCCGTCCTTCCTGCTCTCCCCTCAGTCTTAACTACAGTGGGATGTGTCTTGCATCCGATGCCCAGTTCAGTGACTTCCTGGATGGGATGGGACCGGCCCAGTTTGTTGGGAGACAGACGCTTGCAATGACATCCATGGGTGAGAAAACGTCAATGTTACTTTCCAAATCATGATTCAAAAATGTTTTTCCACAACAGAAAGAAATCTGTCAAGAGAAGAATTAGACTGATAAAACACTTGATTGTTTAATGTCACACATCCTGCATATTTTTGGATATATCTAAATAAAAACGTTGGATTGTATTTGCTCACTTTGCCTCCCCAATGTTCTCCACATCTTCCACATGGTGTCACAGATCTCTCCAGTCCATTTCAGTCCATTTCAGGTGATTTGTGTCAGATTTAGCTCAGAATTCAGATTATTCTGTCTCTATTCTGTGTTCATCTCTAGTTTTCTTGCAGAAACTTGAAGGTTTTGCATTAAAACTCTTCATCTACCTTGAAAAGCTACCTATGAAAAAAATTGTTTTGCATGTTGACTTTTATTTTTATTTGAATCACAAAGACTTGGCATTTTAACAAGGAGTGTGCAGATTTTTTATGTTTGCTTTTAATCTCTCAGCTTGACGTTTGGGATGAATTAGTGATAAATCATGAAGTGAGAAATGATGCAGTGTGCTGTGAGGCCATCAGTTTTCTTATATTTTTGAACTGAAGGATGAATCGAAGGTAAACGGCTTTATCTCCTGGAAATTAAAAAGCCAAGCCTTTCTTTGTAATAAAAACATATTTAGTGGTTGCTGAATTCATTTCGCTGTGGCTCAGAGTTTTCTCATCAGTCTGAGCTGCAGTGCAGTTATTTGTTTGCTGGTGGTCTGCAGGGGGTGCATTTCACGCAGACTGTCCTCAGCAGCAGTGTTTTACTGTAAGTGGGTCAGCTTCCTCACTGGCAGTCAGACGGCGTCCTTGGACCAACAACAGTTACACTCACTGGACCAGTTCCACTCCCAACCTTCTGTCCAGTTCAGCATTATATAATATCAGAGGACTCAAAATAACTGGGAGATCATCTGCGCTCAGTCATTTACAAAGAAATATTTGTCCTTTTGAGCCGTTTTGCCACAATTATTCATTATAGACGGAATGATAATTTTATAATAATGATGTGTTGTCGTTCATGCAGGCGACGTAGAAATCGGCCTGACGGAGAGAAACGGGGGTCTGGAAGTAGAAGTTGTTCAGGCGAGAGGACTCACCATGAAGCCAGGCTCAAAGGCACCTCCAGGTAACGTTCGCATGCCCACCGGACCACACAAATAAAACCTGCTGCTCCCAGGATTTACATGAGAACCATCGCACTCTGGACTGAGGACGTTTCCAATAAACAAGATGCTTGACTTTTATTTCTGCCATATTGAGGACAAGGACGATTCTGCACAAATAAATCAAAAGGCAGCAGCTGCACACAGAGCAGCCTGCAGGGTAGGCTAAAAGGGGGAAACAATTTTTCATAGTTTTGGGAGTTTGCACACAGAGCACAGAAAGCTAAATGCACAAAACAGGAACAGAATGACTCACAGAGGTTTTTCACCCCGGAGATTTAAGCAACTTTCTGCTGCTGATCACTTTGAGTCCGGCTGAAAGTTAGTTTACTCGTCATTATGCTTCAAGCTGGGATATTTGTGTTGAACTAAACCTTTTTCAAAAGACAAAAAGTATGAAATCAGATTGTATTTAGTGGCTGAACATTTTTAAACAGAAGAAACGTTAGTAATCATGTTTAATGTTTGATTTAACATTGATTTATTTAATGATCAAATCAACTGATAAATCATCTGTCCAACTTTCCAATCCTTTAAACCTTGAATAGTTTATTGTCAATATAATTTAATTATTTTAGGTTGTGCAAACACTTTACTGTTAATAAAAATAAAACTTTCCACTTGTTAAATAACAAATATAATTCTGATTTTATGATGTTACAACAGTTTTTGCCTCATCAGCTTTTAAACATAACATGATATTTTTAGTAGCATCCCTCGTGTGTAAGAAACTTAACTTTGTAACATTTTGACAACTTCCCAGAATTAGCCTGATTTGTTTCCTTCTGCTGAAAAATGGCCTTTATTATTCAGGAGAATAATAAAAGATATTTACAAATAACTCATTTTATGCCACAGTTTCCCCCAAACCACAGACAGCTGGGATTGTTCTTCTCTTTTCTGAGTTGCCAAATGTTTTTCAGAACTTCCTTCAGGCGAACGAGAAGTCTCTCTGTGAATTATCTCCTGCTCAAATGTCTCTCTCCTCATATTCCAGCGGCTTACATCAAAGTTTACCTCCTGGAGAACGGAGTCTGTGTGGCCAAGAAGAAGACCAAAGCAGTGAGGAAGTCTCTGGATCCTCTCTACAATCAGGTCCTGGTCTTTTCTGAAAGCCCACAGGGGAAAGTGGTGCAGGTAAGAACAACAGAGAGAACAAACACAGAATCTAAAATATCTTAAATCAAACATGGAAACTCTGACAACGATCAAATCTTGTTTCCAACTGAACTTGGAATGAAATTTTCTTCTTTATTAGCAAAAATGACTTAGACTTGTACTTTATTGATCCCTTGGGAAAACTCCCTCAGGAAATTAACTCTCACAAACTCTGAGCTGCTTTAAAACACGAGTTTGACCTTTTCTAAAACAGTCTGACCTGACGAGCCGCCGGCTCTGGCAGCTCATTTTATTTTCATTTCTTAGAACTTCAACAATTAAAAAAATATAATCACAACTCAGACAGAGAACCGTTATTTCTGCACTGCAGTTTTTCCTCTGCTCTTTTTTTAATCTTTTTTCAGACTTTGGCGTCATGTGATAGTGATGTTCTGTTTTTCCAGTTTCCATGCTCCATTTCATGTTTCATAACGTCTTGGTACCGGCTCAGTTCTCGCCCCACGTGAGCAGGGTTTCACCCCGATTGTTTGTGTCAGGCTTGCTCAGTGAGAAGCCGAGGGATCCAGTGATGTGTTGGTGGAGAGGCCTGCAGCTCTGCCTCCAGCTGCTCTTCTGCTCCTGTCACCGGCTAATTAGCCGCTAAACGCCTCCCTCTTAATTATCTGCTGTCTGTGCTGCTGTCCTCCGAGTTTCATCAAACTCATCCACACTGGATAATGAAAATCGCTGAAATCAGCAGCACTTTTCAATTTGTCATTTCCCAATTTAGCAAATCGCAGAGCTGCTTAAGACTACACGGAAAATCCATTTAAGAAGCTGCTTTAATTGCCTCTGTGACAGCGGCAGTTTTATTCGTCAGCTCGGATAAAACACATTGCGTAACAAATAAGCATGCTGTAATTTTTACAGTGAGCACTTTTTGAAAGTTTGGAATGTTTTCCCATAGATTTGTTCCCTTTTTTTCAAAACTGATAGATAAAAATTTGTACATTTTTCACATGTTTTCCCTTGAACTGCAGAAAACTGCTGTGGTTGAAATAAGAGAATAGAAACCAAAGGTTCGGAACAAGAGCATCATTTCTTCCAGCCTGGACTCAGAGTCTCGGTGGAAATCATTCGCAGACGTTTGGTATTCTGTGATGCAGGGAGACACAGGACCTCCACATGAGGCGACGTATTCGTTGATGGATATTGATTATTTTGTCCCCCGCCTGAGAAGAACTGCGGCTGTCTGAGTTGAGCCCCGATGTTATCAGGATGTCAGGGGACGGAGGACACCCTGTGCACAAATAAACACCGCTCAGCCTGCTTGTATCGCAAAAAGAAATGCTCTGGACTGGATACACACCTGCATACATCGACCTGCTGCGCTTGGATTTAAATGTGACAGCATGAAATGTTGCTTTTATTGATCTGCAGCTTCTTGTTTGTTTCAAAGTGCAAAGTAAAACCAGAGAATTAGTAAAAGATAAATGTACTTTATTTACTCTGTATTTCACATGAACCATAAATAATCATCTGTTAGGATTTTTAGTCTAAAGTGAATCAGTTTGAATAAAAACAAAGTTTCAGCCTTTTTCCCCTGTTTGTTTCTCACCTCTCCTTCAGGTCATTGTTTGGGGAAACTATGGACGAATGGACCGCAAAAGCTTCATGGGCGTAGCTCGAATCCTATTGGAGGAGCTCGACCTGAGCACCATGGTGATTGGCTGGTACAAGTTGTTCCCTACCTCCTCCATGGTGGACCCGACTATGGCGCCACTCATCCGCCACTCATCTCAGATGTCTCTGGAGAGCACCATTGGACCATGTTGTGAGAGATCCTAAGACTTAGGAAGGAAACTGTTGCGTTAAACTGAAGAAACGTTTTTAAACCCTGTAGCTCTGCTCCTGGCTCAGCTGGTCACCACTTCACCTGCACCAGGGACAAGTTAAGATTCACATGTCTGTCCGCTCTGGGGAACGATCAGAACTGATAAATTACTGCGCTAAGCAGCCGGTTGTCCTGCATTCATTTGAAATATATAATAGTTTTGGAGCAGATTGTTTCCTGTGACTCCTGGGAAACGCATTTCTTTTATTCTTGTAACCGACCATCCCTCAGACTCTCGGGGAGATTTCTCTCCCTTCAGATCTCTTTGATGGAAGGAAAAACCAAACCCTCCGTAATGAGGATACTTCAAAGCAGAGCTCGGCTGCTGACATTGATCACATCCTATTGGGACTCGGCGGCTCCGTTTGCTTCAGCTGCCCGCCTCCTCTGCAGCCTTCATCCAACTCTCATCCCCAGGGCTGCTTGATGTCTTTCTGCTGGACGAGTCCTGATAAAATCTCTCAGTCCACCGTGATGCTCCAGAAACCACTTCCTATTGGTAGATGTGTATGCAACAGGACTGCAAACACTAAGGTCTAAGTTATTTGTTGCGACATACCAAGAAACACTGGGTCCAACCACATGAGCTGTTTTTTTGATCATTTCTGTACGCTCCACATTGGTTGAATGATGTTCAACTCCATGAGACTCGTGGGCGAACATGGCTGAGAGCTGTTGTAGGTTCTGGAACCATCCGGATCTTAACCTGAAGTTAGGAATGACGACTGCTGCTGGTTTCTGTGCACACAGTTTGTTAGAGCCTCATATCACAGCTGGCTCTGCGTCGCAGGGCTTCATCGTTCTCAATCCCCAAAAACGATCTGCTAATGTTCACCCGCTCCTAACTCACATTTAAAGCACTTTTCAGTCGATTCAGTGTTAATTATGAAGAGAAATATACATCCTTGCTTATTATAAAAAAGTGACAAAGTCAATTTATTCCAACTAGGGTTTCAAAAATAAGGCAGCAAAGATTTATTTTTTGTAAATTGTGAATTATAAACAGATTCTGTCCTGGTGCAAAATCTGAAAACTGCAGCTAAGAACCCCTAAATTAATGCATGCAGTCTGTTCTACAGGATTATGATTTTAATATAAAGTGGCTAATGTTAAATGCATGACATTAGCACATTCAAATTTTGCTGAGGCCTTACAGAGAACAAAATGTACCCAGCATGAAGCCGCTCGGTGTCTTCTGGGTCTAAAATGACAAATGTTTGTTCTTTATTTATTATTTCTGCTCTGCTTTGGTTGGTTTTCACCTTCCTCGTGCAGATCACACTGAACGCAGCGGCTGCTATCACTGGAAAAAAACAAGAAAAGTTCAATCCTGGTTGCTGTGAAGAGCAGAGCTGCCTGTGAACCCTGGTAGCTGCAGCAGCTCTTTAGATAGATTTCTAACATTCCTCTAGTCTTTTTTAAGCTTTGGTGAATAACAGTTTCTGTTGTGCCAATTTCTACCAGCACGTGTCTTCTTCCTCTTCCTCAGTTACCTTGTGGCATGTGCCATTGTGAGGGGACAGCAGAAAAATCCACTCGCACCTCCTAACAGCAGCATCCAGAGAAGCGTCCCTTTCAGTCTAAATTAAAGCCCTCATCCGCTGAAAGCCAAGCCACCTGGTGATTAGCCATGCTTCGACTGAAAACCGGAGGGAGGAAGAGGAGCGAGAGAAAGAGAGCATGAAATGTTCTTTGCACCATCCAAACAAAGGATCTGTCTGGAGTGACGTCAGGTGTTACAGACTTCAAAAGAGAACAGAGAAATGGGATGAACGTAAAGGGAACACAATGTGCACACTGCAGAGAAATGTTATTGGAGCAAAAACCATTTATTTGGGCACTTTAAGATCCATAATGTCTCCTTTCTGTGTACATATTACCACTGTTTGTGTCTTGGTGTGAGCCAAAGTGAATCTGTCACAACTTTGTTGATAAATGTTGAAACACAAGTGGAAGGAGGTGATGATATCTTTGGTAGATTTTTTTTTTTTTCTGAGACTGTAGCAGTAGCTGGTAGCATCTGCATGACAGGTTAAACATTTCTACTATTAGCACAAAACTTGATAAGATTTAGCATGAGCTATGAGCTGCACAGAGGTCACAAGCATCGGTTTGAACTGAGGAACATTCCTATGTAGCATTTTTATTTGTTCTTAAGATGTTTTAGTTTCAGCTGCTTTCTGTTAAAAAATAAACCTAACTCATCAAGACTTTTTAGATTTTTTTTTGTTAGCTAGAAGCAAAATTTTGAATAAAATCCGTTTGGTTGCCGTAATAATTCCTCTAATTCAGTTTCTTAGACTTTGTAAATGTGGCCTCTGCTTTGCCAGTAGCTTCGTTCCAAGCAAATTCCTTTCACTCTGTGAAGCAATAAAGCATCCATGGCTATTCATGCATAACAAATACACAAGTTTCATCACCAATTTATCAATCCCACTGTTTGAAAAGACACTCATGTTCTCCAGTAGGATGTTTATGCTTTACATGTCTGTGGAATGTTTTGACTCAAAACACACAACTTCACAAAATTATGCATTTAATTATGTTTAAACTCCCAGCAGAAATGCCACTAGAAAACTGTGTATTTAAAGATGTAACATTTCCTTCAGCCCAGAAATCATTGCTCTGATTGGTCAGAGCAATGATTTGCTCTCAGCCCAGCTGCAGCAGCTCTGCAGGAGCTGATTGACTTCAGGCCAGAAGGGTTGAATCCTCTACTCTCATTTTGTGGAAACACAAAAACAGATTTAGCTTTGAAGATAATCACTCTGCCTGAAAGGTGAAAGGTGAAAGGTGTTGTCAGCTATAATTACTGATTTGTTTGGGGAGAAAGAGATGAAGACAAACATTATAAAAACCAGAGAATCCACGTCTATCAGCTCTTCTTCAGCTCAGTCAGGGGAAGTTTGGTTATTTAATATGATAATTCATATAAACTAAATTCTGGCCACCTTGTCATGCTATGCATTGCTTTGGAATTGCTCTTTGCTCACCGTTGTCTAAAACTGATGCATGTGCAACACGAGTGATTGTTTTCTGATAAACCCTTTAAATCTGTTTTTCAGTCTGGATAAAAATCCTGCAGCAGCGTAGAAATGCATTATTGGGTTTGTGTTTATGCTTTGTGCCAAAATGATGATACAAAAGGAAATAAACTTCTGCATTCCTGACTTTAACTTTAGAAATAACGTCAGATGCTGTTCCTATTAGCTCCCAGCTGGTCCTGTACCGACGTCTGCAGATTTAGCTGAAATAAGGCCAAATGAGAGTTAAACTTGTAAAGATTCTTTCTGCCCACAACATTTACTAACATGCATTCATTGGGCAAGAGATGAAACATCGCTAAGCTTCACCTGATTGTAAAACCTTAATAGCCGGTTTGTATTGTGTGACATGTCTGCAGTAAGAAATGTTTATGTGCTAATAATTTGAAGGAAACAAAATGTACATCGCCGTCACTGACCGAATCAAAGCCAGTTGGAAATGATTGTGTACTTTTGTTCTTTAAAAGCTGCTTTGGGTTCATTTGTCTAATGGATGAGCTACTGAAATGAAATGTTGCAGTTTGCTCAGCAAAACGTTGTGGTTTCCCTTTGATTCTGTGTCACTTGAATGTTAAAATGTAAACTTTATCAACTGCAATGTAAATAGAGGCCTTAACACACGATACACATTCTGTCAGGGCTAAGGACAAAGAATTGTCATATTATCGTATCCAAACAGAAAACTGTTTTCTGAACTTCTGTTCGGTTGCAATTCTGCAAAACACAGCAGTTAAAAAACACGAGACGCTAAAAAAATCATGTGAAATATTTTAACTCAGCTCCTGAAATGAGTGTGAAACTGGGCTCAGACTTTCCGGTGTGACGCGTTTCCATGTTTGCATTTTTAGTTGCAAATTATTTATGTCCAAATTATTCCAACAGTTTACAGAATCTCAATGAATTGTAACTGTTACTGACTATTGATAAATTATAATGTTTTGTATTTTAGTAATGATAAATAACTATAATTAAATCAACTATTTCTTTTTAAGGATAGTTTGATGTATTGGGAATTACATTGTTGTGATATACAGAAATAATGCACAATGTATAAATTGGGACATATAGTTATGATAGAGAAAACATTCAGATTGATTGTTTGCTGTTCATGGAAATGTGTCTGGGTTTTTTTTGTCTGTTTTTTGCAGAAAATGCATCAAAGACGTGAACCGGCTTTAAAGTTGAACAAACATTGCTCATGAAAATCTCTTTCTCATCAAGCAACAAGAAATTTGAGTATGTTTTTCCACCTTTTGATTGGCAGTGTGTCATTTTGAAAGAACATTTCAGTGAAGGAGTGGGAGGATAAGAGGGTTGGTACAACACCAAACACTGGCTGTGGGAGATTTCCTCTGCTCTGCTGCTGTGCAGACGCAGCGGTTATTAAACTATACCCTCCATCTTCTCGAAGCAATACTCATAAAAACGTTCCCCCTCATGCCATCTGGAGCATCCTCCCATCTGATGTGTCCCACATAAGCAGGAGCGAAAACATTTTCAGGCTGTCTTACTCTGCAGAGAATCCAAGATGAAATCATCTTTCATCTATTTCCGTCACATTTTGCCAACGTCTTTGTGATTCAGCCCCTCAAAAACACCCAAATGTTCGATACTGCTCTTACGATACGAAGCCATAATATTTCCATTCACAGCCTTAAATTTTCATGTCAGAATTATTTATATGTCCAAACATTTCTTCCTTCCACACCATATATATACAACTGGAAGGAGATGTTTTGGTTTTGGGGAGGGTTTTACAGTTTTACAGGCCTTTTTGTTGTTAGAAACATGTGTGAGCAACTGTGAAAGCAAAGCTGATTATAAATCTGTTTCCCTCCGTCTAGAGAGCATTTACCCAGGGACAGTTTGCCAAGTATGTGTCTGTTTCAAGCCTCACCTTCACTGGTTCCAACTGTCTGTAGTTTCTAATGTTAAGTATCTTCACTGGATACAGTTTCCATTTGAAAACCCTGTTTCCTTTTTTTAGCTTCACTTGATCAACATCAACAAATGTTTGCATAAACCAGGTGTTAGTGCAGCTGTAAGCAGCAGAAGCATGTGTGCATTGCTTTTATTTATTGCTCATGTTTTGGCACCTTGAGGACTGATTTGTTATCAGGGCAGAAAAATGATGATGTAACTTTAGTTTTATTCACTGCATTTAGATTCTGGCTATATTTGCAGATTATCTGACAAACTGTTCTGTTGTTGAGTAAATGCACAATTTGGTGTCCTGGTATTCTATTCCAGCTGTCAATAAAATAGTTTAACTCTGTTCCTGTCTGCTGGATATTGTGTTGCATTTGTGGTGATTTTTTAATGTAATATCAGAGTTTGGTAGCAACTAGTTACGTTTAATTAAGCAACTTTTTGGAAAAAAATTAGGAATATTTTACTACTCTGTACTTTTTACTTAAGTAATTATATTATGAAGTATTTCTACTCTTACTTATATGAATTATAATAATTTTCATCCTCAAAATACAAACATTTCCTCTTGACTTTATATTTTAGTTCATCTGATAATAATTTGATGACTTTTTTAGAAATTCCTTTTGACTTTTGAGTCATCTCTTGGGAAGCTGCTTTTACTTTTACCTGAGTAAAAACATGCTGAAGTGGTTCTAACTTGAGGACGATCTTTGGCTACTCTGCCCACCTCAGTGTATAAACGCATCAGGAAGCTTATTTTTTTCTTACAGTAACTATTTTCAGAAATTAAATTCTGAGCTGTCAGAACTTGAAGATGCCACTGGATCTGTTTTCCACTCATTCCATCAGAGCGGCTCCCTCCCTCCGTCTGCCTTTGTGGCAGATGTTTGGACTCCCTGGTGGCCAAACCGATCAGCTTGTATTAACGTCTCTCTGTTATCACACACACACACACACACACACACACACACACACCCCCCCCACACACACACACACACACACACACACACACACACACACACACACACACACACACACACACACACACAGGAAGCCCGGCTGCTCTGTTGCAGACACAGGAGCGGGATGAACATGCGCAGCCTGACAGAGGACACGCTCACACCGTAAGTTCAAGTGCAAGCGTGACTTGCATGCACAAAAGACAGAAAGATAAATTCACACTGAAGAATTGGACTAAGCAACAGGAGGCCCCCTAATGGAGCAAAGGCAAATTGAAACATAAATCATTTCCTCCACAGGAGAAATTACATCTTCAAACAACCAGGATGTGTCTGCATGTAGAAAGGAGCTGTGCTCACACTGAGGCGCTCTGCTTCATCACTGCCCGCTTTTCTTGCAGCCTGCTGTGGATAAAAAAAACTTTATTTAACATAAAGCAAGGGGAAATTTGAAAGTGTTGATGTATTTCTCCAGTGACAACTTCCTTTTGGTTTCTAGTATTCAGATCTACTTAATTCCTCCGGTGGTAAATCAAGGTTTTTATGGATTTTGGTGGAAAGAAATCTGTAAATAAATCAGCTGCGATGTATTTGTAACAATAACTTTCATTGCAAATAGAATAAAAAAGCAGCAAAGGTCAAATAAAGACTTTGATTGACTTTCAGTAGAGTAGGGTATTGAAGCAAAGCAGCATCAGAACATGGACGGACCGTTTTAACTTCAGCCGGTTTCCTGCAGGATCAAACAGAACTTAAAGGTTCTGCAGGAAACTTCTGGAAAATGTAAAATCAACACATTCAACTGAATCTCATTCTTGTCAGGTTTGTGGGAACTGAAGCCTGTTGGAAATGATCAGTGAGCTAAAGCGGAGATTCCCAGACATGTGCAAAACCTCCAAGAAGCACTGACCTCTGACCCCCACACACACACACAATGCTCCAAATCAGTAGCGTTGTTTATTCACCGTTCAATAATTATGACAGAATTAGTTTAAACACGGCCAGTCATTGGTTCCTTGGTTTGCTATTGATCTTCTGATTGATATTGATCTCTTTTGTAGATCAGAGCTACAAAGTTTTTTACGTCTTCTGAACAGATTGTGGTTTCATTTTTTACAGTGTAGCAACAGAGAGTCTAAAACCTGATTTAATCTGTTTATAAATGTATATTTTTCCTCATTCTGAATTGATTATGAACTGCTGTGTGCTGGAGCCTCTCCGGCTCCATCCGTCTCTCCTGAAGATCGTGGTTTGGTCAGAAACCTGCAAACCGTTTAACGTCTGACCTGCTTGTTGCCAAATGTCCAGAGATAATCAGGTTTTCTAGTTGGGTTTTGTGTTATTTTGCACCTCAGAAATAACTGCTTCTTAACTTTTGACACATGAATAAAAAGCAACTGTTTGAAAAAACCGACTCCAAATTTAAGCATCCGACTTTCTGTTTTCAGTGTAATCAATACAAATTATAATCCAAGTACCTGATAAAATTGACATTTACATTTGTCGTTAAAATATTATTCAAGTTTACAATGTCTGATAAACCTGTTGCCTAGCAACAGTTAAACTGGTGCATTAAATTCAGCAAGCGGTTTTCTTTTTCTCAGACGTTAACCTGACGGGTTTTAATACAAATCCAGAGATCAATGCGGCTCTTTCTGCTTTTCTGATGTTTTGTCTTTATTCATTAGTGAATTTGATTTCAAATGAAACTGAAGAATTTTATTCAAAACAAATGCAAGTAAAAGTTTGGATTTTGTAAACAACTTAAAAGAAAGTAGACAAAGTTTGATTAAAGCAATAAATGTGAACATAACTAATCATTTCTCATCCCCACAGCAGAACCAATATATATATATTTTCTACAATGTGAAGAGCTTCTTCTTCTGCGTTATCCAGACAGAGGTAACCCATTGTACCGTAAAATATTTATGTTTTTATTTGTTTTGCTTTGCACAATAAGATTATTCTAAGGTTGGTGTTGCCTCCAGTGAAGGAGGCCTAACATCACAACGTCTCGTCCATCATGTCGGTTGGATGCAGTGATGTGGATGAACTGCTCTGTTGGAGAGGAAGAGCTGAACGAGATGAAAAAGTGAAAGTTGCCATTTCCTAATCAACAAAAGGTCAATCTGTTTCAGAATTTATTTATTAACACGTTGATCAAACCAAACACAACATGTGACATATGACCTTTCGCAATAAATATACGTTTTTTAAAAGTTCCTTCTGTAAGAAGGCTTCCACACTTTCACTGTGAAAGAAGAAAATTGTTCACACATTTAAAATATTTCAATTTAAGAACAGTCAAAGTTTGACCTTTCTCAGAGTGGATGTACTAAATCTAAATATTTAGTAAAATATTTGAATTTATTTTAAGTCATGAGGTATTTAAGATTCTTTTCACTGTTTTCAAATATCTGGTTGCAGTTTAGATCCAGTATGAAAGTTCAGAGAACTTTGCTGTGTTGATTCAGTGCTGCAAACACACAAAAGATCAAATATTTATTTATAAAACAAATTTAACACAATAGTTTAAGTTAGCCTCTACAATCTACATGAATCTGTTTTTCTTAAATACATTTGCAAAATATGAAATGTTCATCTAATCCTGTTCAAAATATACTAAACATTCACTTAGTTCTCATTTTTAATGTGTTTTTCATGATTTTTCTGCACATTCTGCTCAAAATCTGTCGCTAGAAAAGCTCTAAATTCAAAACTCTTGGATTTATTTTGATATATTTCTACTTTCTAGTTATTTTACTGTATTTTCTGTTTTATAACAATTTCCGTTTCTTGTTTAGTTTCAGGCAAAATGTGCTTACACATCAGAAAAAAATGTTTAAACACATTTAAATGTTTAAATGTTTTTTCCTTTTCCAACAGAAAAGTCGTGGTAAACAAATCATTTTGTTCTCGGTTATGTATGCACATGTTTTTCTTTCGCCCACTGATTCCTTGTTCTCTTGCTTTTAAAATCTGTTTGAAATAAAATAAATGATTAAAAACACCGACTTGATATGTTTTCTTTTATGAAGTTTTGCATCTTCAGCTGCAATCAGAGTAAAGTCACAGCATAACTGGCATATTGTTGGATTTTCAAGTCCTCCAACATGTAGCATGGTTAGCAAGACACACATAGTTAGCATGCTAAAGATAGCGACGCTTCATCTCAGCACTTATATGAGAACTAATGAGGCTCAGGGAAATGTGTGTGTGTGTGTGTGTGTGCGCGTGCGTGCGTGTGTGTGTGTGTGTGTGCGCGTGCGTGCGTGCGTGTGTGTGTGTGTGTGTGTACGTGTGTGTGTGCGTGTGCGTGTGTGTGTGTGTTTCCAGCTAAAGAAACTTGTCTGTATTTTGTTCAGTCTTATTTCTCTGTTTACTATGTCTGAACTCTATAAATGCATTATTTATGTTTCATGAAGGAGCTGAATAATGAGCCTTTCTGTCTTCAGTCTCTCAGAGTGATAATAACATCGTCATCCTGTCCTTTCCACAGCATTTCCCCCTCAAAGTCCAGCATCTTGTGTTTGCGGCAGCGCAGAAGAATCCCCACCACTTTGTCTGAAATCTTCACGTAGCGGTCGAAGAGTCTGCCAAAGCTGATGATAGTCCGGCCCTCCTTGTCTTTGAAGCCCATGTCCTTGATGATCCAGACCATTTCCTCCATCTCTCTGTGGATGTGTTTGTGGGCCCGGTCTCCTCTCTCGGCGGTTTTGGAGCCGTCTTTGGGCCGACCGTAGCCAGAATCCCCTTTGCGGAGACGCTGGGACATCGCAAAGTCGTAGTCAAACTCCTCGCTGAACGGGTTGAGCTTCTGGCCCTCCATGTGCTGCTCGGACCACTGCTGCCAGCGGCTTTTGATGTCACCCATGGAGGCAATCTTAACCTGCAGAGAGAAGGTTGAGTTAAAACTAACAACACATAAAACAGACTACAAAGTAAAGCGTATTTATAAAGACATTCATGAAGATTACAAATCAAAATCAGACTTTTCTCTCGCTGCGTTTCCGTTACAAATGTGCACAAAATTGTGTCAATATTTCACTAATGTAAAAAAAAAAAAAAAAATTGTGGTGTTTCAATTAAATAAGAAACAAAAGAAATCCCACATGAATAAGTTTGTTCACTAGATAAGTCATTAGAAAACACTAAAAACATGATCCTCTAACTACTTCCTGTTGTCTTCTTCCTGGTTTCCACCAGCAGTAACGTCCGTCTGTCTGTCATGTGACCCATGATCTGAAAAATTGCTTCCATTTCAGTTCCATTGCAAATGATACAATTTCTACACATTCAAAATGACACACCCCATTCTATTTATTGTGATGAAATATTGTTTTTGAAATCAGAGTGTTTGTGTTTCCATTAAGAAAATTGATTCTTGAAACGTCAGTTTGCTCAGTTATTATACCATAAGTGGAAATGCAGCTTCTGTCTCTGGTCACTTTTTGGGTTTTAACCCAAAAACTGATCATTTTTTCCTCCTTAAATGTGTGAAAAACTTTGGCATCAACCATTTTCCACCAACTTGTGATGGCTATAATTTGAGATTAATGACCTTTAGACTTGAAATAAACTCCAGTTGACTTCTTGAAATAGATATCTAGCTTGACCTTTGCTTTGACCGTTCACTTGCATACTCTGAAGTTTTTGGAAAATGTTTTCTGAGTAAACCAAAATGCTCAGAACTACATTTTGTAATCTTTGGGAAATCTCTGGTTCTGTGAAGTTCTGCAGGTGATCCTGCTGATTTTTGCAACACAACAAACACAAAAGAAGTAGAGCACAAAGTCATCCACATTTAAATCTTAGATTAAGTATTTTCAATTAAATATTTCAATGAAATATTAGGAGACGTCTTCTCATCGCTGCCATTAGATCCCTTTGGTACTTTGCTTCACGGTTTCCCTCCAACAATATGGACTTTTTAATAGCACAATTAAACGTCTCTATAAATTATATGGTTTGCAGCAGCTGCAGTTTTTTTTTATTAGAACTAATTTATGAATGTTAGCCTTATTGCATGTTCATTTTTTAAATATAAAATGATCACAGTCAGTTTGGTTGTGATCCTGTAAAGAAACAGGAGTTTAAAAAATAACACTGATTCTGTAAAACTTTACTGCATTAATTCAGAGTGAACATTTGAATTTGCTGTTATTGTTCTTTATAAAACTGTTGCTGAGTTTCTGCACCATCAGTTATTTTGCTGACAACCAATCGAAACTGTCGGATCCATGCAGGAAACTTGTTCAGTTATATTTTTCCTATTTTCCTTTCCTGGTTTAGATTAAATCTTACCAGTTTCATTTGTGTCACCAAATAGAAAATGTAACTTTCTCATATATTTTTTCAGAGTGTGTGTCTGTGTGTGTGTTTTTGTCCTCCAATGATCCCTCTGCTCTGTTTTCCTCCTGCTGCTGCACCTGAAGGTCATCAGGTTGGAAAACACGTTGCAGAATGTGACTATATTTATTGACATATATTCCATTGCACAGCAGACGCGCCGTGTGTGTGTGTGTGTGTGTGTGTGTGTGTGTGTGGGGGGTGTGTGTGTGTGTGTGTGTGTGTGTGTGTGTGTGTGTGTGTGTGTGTGTGTGTGTGTGTGTGTGTGTGGGGGTGTGTGTGTGTGTGTTTTCGTACAACCCGGACCTTCTCACTGGTGGCTTCTTCGATATGTCAAGAGGGTCCCATGAGTTCCTCGGCCTTTTATGGCAGCCATGTTATTACTAGAGTTATGCAACTGTTGTTCTGTTTGCCTCCGTGAAGGAGTTGGATTTCTTCAGGTCACTTTAAAGCCTGTGATCACATGTCATAATAAGGTTTCTATTTTTTTCTCCATCTGATTCAGACATGAGACACATTTACTGTTCGAGAAACTTTCCATTCCTTTTCTGGAAAAAAAAGTTTATCTCGAGTTTACTGATATTTTCATAATTTTAACCATGTTGCATGTTGTCCACTGGAGAAACTAGTTTCTGATTTTTAAACTGAGTTAATGACTCAGGGAAAAACTGCTGTGTGAAGCTAAATGACTGAGATGATGGAGGCTTAAAAAGCTCAAAGGATCTGAACATGTAAGAATATCATCTGCTGATTTTTCAGGGCACCTCCTACGATCTTCCTAGATGTTTTTTATGTTCTATTTGTTTATCTTAAAACAAACAGATAAACAGTTTCTCTGGTTCGTGGTTTAAGCTCTTTACCTTCGGTCTGTTGGCTCGTGTTTTAACTAGGCCATCACTTTGTTCGGCCTTGGAGTCGCTGTTGTCGCTGAGTCCTCCGTCCTCTCCGAGTCCGCTGTCCTCTGTGTCCGCGCTGCTGCTTCTGGAGCTCAGTTTCTTCTCCTGCAGCATCATCTTCTTATCCTGGATGATCCCACCTTGTCCGGCTGCTTCCGCGCTCTGCAGCGCCCTCATCTGACGGCGGCGTGTTGGCGACTCATTGCCCAGAAATGGTTTGCTCTCTTCGGGACCCGACTCCATTTTGTCACGGATTTCGTTCATCACGTTGCTGCTGCTGCACTCGCTGCGTTTCAGCTGGACCGTTTTGGTCACGGAGCAGGTCCGGATTTTGTTTTCTTTGCCATCGCCGGGATCTGCTTTGATGACTCTTGGAGTAACGCTGAGTTTTACCACGTGGCTTTGGTCTTTGTTGCTTTCGTCCTCTACAGATGAAGGCATCCAGCCAGTTGGGATATTATCCTGTTTGCCTGCATGTTCGCTGGCCCATCCTTGCCAACTCTTGGCCAAGTTCGCCACCATTGCAGCGCATCTGATTTTGCGTACAGCCCGTTTGAATGGCTGCGGTTCCTGTGGTGAAACGGTGGCGGTGTCTCCTCTACTCATTCTGACTCGATGATTTCCAAATATTTGTTTCTTTTGTCTGTAATTCGCTTGGATAAAGTCTTGTAGTTGCTGCTGCTGTTTCTTCCAGAAAACAATTTCCTGTGAGATGTTGTCGCAATACGATTGGCTTGAAGTGCAATCAAAATTTTAGAATCAAAGTTTGCAAAAAGTTTTCTCTTCTTGTTAAACAAGAACACGAGGCTGAAAATTAACAATTCAAAAAAAGTTTTTTGATGTCAAAGTTTGAACAAAACTTTGCAGACGATCTTGCTGGCTCCTCGGCCTTTAAAAGCCTCGATGGATCTCTACAGAATCATCCAGAGCCTTCCGGATCGTCCGGCGGGTCAGCGGGGGAAGGCTGCTCAGGCTTTGCTGGTAATCTCCTGCTGAAGCCCCCCTGGCACCACCAGAGCCTTTAAATAGGAAACGGTCGTAAAGGAAGTGATGCGGCGCAGCGTCCATGTGAGACATAAAGGTCCGGTGTCAACATTCTTGTTGCTGACAGGCGCACACACACACACACACACACACACACACACACACACACACACACACACACACACACACACACACACACACACACACACACACACACCCACACACACACCCACACACACACACACACACACACACCACACACACACACACACACACACACACACACACACACACACACACACACACACACACACACACACACACTCAGTTACTGAGGAGTGGAATTTCTCCCACTGGAGTTCAGGGAACAGGTGTCCAGTGTTTTTAGTAACTCCCTGATTTCTGTCCTTATGCATCAATAGGATGAATCACAAACTGTGTGTCCTGTGAGTTAACCTGCTAAACACAGCAGCAACACACAACCTGCGTTCAGCTTTACTCTCATTATTTAGGGACGTGATCTCACACAGACATGATGCACGTTTAGTTGAACTAGATGTGCTGTGTGAATTCCTGATATGTTGGTCACATACATAGAAAGCAGAACGAATGTCTGTGCATTTACAGCAGAGGCTATTTCAGTCTGTGTGTAAATTCATCCTAAGGTGATCATTAGTCAGCTGTATTGTTATGACGATCTGCCTATCGACAGGAGACGGACTAAAGGAGCGTTTCTAATGTTGGATAGACTGTAGGAAAAACAGTTTCCTCCTTGTATTAAAATGTTGATCTGGAGACTTAAATGTCTCAGTAAAGAGATAATTTTGCACATTTTAGCACTTTGTAATAACATTTGATAAATTTCTTTTTTAGTTTGAGAAACATTTCTGCTGGTCAGAAGTCGGAACATTTCCTGTCAGCGATTTCTAACCCTGATCATGAGGTCACACTGTTTCTCTGCTGCAGCACATACAATTTCAATCAATCACTGATTAACAGGTTTTTACTGATCTGTAATTATTTGGATTAAGTGAGTTACAGCAGGGAAACATCTAAACACATGCAGGGCAGTGTGACTGGAGCAGCAGAGTCAGGAAACTTTGTTTCACAGCATAAAATATGATCATAAACATGAAAACAACTCTGCAATGCCACGTAATGAACATCAGGTTTTCAGAACATTTCCACAGTAATTTATTCTAATGGAGCTTCATTGTTATCATTTGGCTCATTACAGCAACTTTTTATGATTAAGATAAAAAATAACAACCCAGGATTGAAATAATAAATTGTAATAATCTGTAGAAAGTGGACTTTTTTATTCAGTGATGAACATGGTGTATCCACAGATTAGAGTTTAGAACAATTTAATAAGATTAAATGAGATAACCAAATAGGCTAACAGATATTTACAGTCCATAAAAAGTCCATTAACTGCTTATCGCTTAGCAGAATCACATCATGAACCCGGTAATTTGATCAGACGAAAATAGAAATCAACCAGCATGTTGAGAATTATTCCTTTCTTCAGATTTGACTTCCCTGAAACATTTTCCAATGAAATATGAAGCTGAATTTGTCTTCTGAGAGTCTAGAGACAAAAATACCCGAGTGAGGGGCCACGTTGTTGTCATATCAGGTCCCTGACGTGTGTGTGTGTGTGTGTGTGTGTGTGTGTGTGTGTGTGTGTGTGTGTGTGTGTGTGTGTGTGTGTGTGTGTACTGTATGCTGGCGTTGGGTTTCCAGCCTCAGACCAGCTGCTGCTTCACGCTGCTGCTGCTGCTTGCTGCTGCTGCTGCTGCTGCTGCTTCACGCTGCTTCACGCTGCTGCTGCTGGCTGCTGCTGCTGCTGCTGCTGCTGCTGCTGCTGCTTCACGCTGCTGCTGCTGCTGCTGCTGCTGCTGCTGCTGCTGCTGCTGCTGCGCGCTGCAGGCTTCAACAGGAATAGATATGGCTGGCATTAGGAAGCAAAGAGAAAGGTGTGAGAACTCCGTTGAATGATTTGAGTATTTCTGCTTCAGTTAATCAAAGAAGAAGATTTTTATATATGCAGGTCGTGTCTTACTGAATAATAATAATCCAACGACTTTGATGAGAAAACTTTGCGTTACTTTGATAAAGTTTGTTAGCAAAGGAAGAAACAGGCGAGACGTTAATTTTGGTAGCTTAATTTTAACTTGCTCTAATAAAGCATAACTGTAAAAACATAACTAAATATGACTGCAAAATAAGGTTTGCACAGTATTTTTTGTCTAAATCAAACCAGAATGAAAGCCAAGTTAAAACAGCATAAAATAAAATTAGAAGAATAAACACATCGATTTGTCTTAGCCTGTTATATTTCTACAAATAACATTAGTTTTAACACATCTTTGTCTTCTTTTAACTTTGTTTTGAGAATTTTCTCTTGGTTTGGTGTAACTGGGTGTAAATCACTGCGGCTCAGGAGGGACATTATCAGGTCTCCAGAGAAATGGTTGCTGATCTCCCAGACGTCTTTCAGAAGGTTTTGGACTTCCAGGCAATTTTGAATTTTTTCTTCTATCAAAACAAACTTTCATGTCAGAGTTCAACATCCACAGTGAGGCCATTTTGAATCTGCCTGTCCCACTGCTTTATTAAAGATCATATCAAGAAAAGCTGAATATTGTTGTTCCTGTATGAACGAAAAACAAGAAGAGAAAAGGAAACTGCAGTTGTTTTTCATGACCTGTGGTTCTGCTAATCTCACACTGCCAGGCCTCTGTGTGGTCACACTGATAATGATAAGCTGCTGGTCACTGAAAGGGAAAACACTCCATAAAAATTATGGCAGAGGCAAATTGTACTTTCAAAGGATCATTACTCAAATGGAGTTTTCAAAGAAAGATATATTTGAAGCTAAGAGCAAAGCCTGAATTTATGAGCCGGACTCTCACACTTCATCTCTCGGCTTCTCCCTGCAGAAAGTGAAATTTTCTTTAAATTAACTTGTGACTGCATATATTTTACGACCACATTGCAGTACATTAAATGACGTTTATTATAGGTATATATCACATCCCAAAAATATATAATGGAACGACAACAGAATATAAAATAATCCTGCACAGTTTTGTTAAATTTCTCTACAGAATGTGAAACAAACTTAATTTTGTCTCCTTTGTGATCCAGTCCAGAGCTTCCAACTTAATATTGCTTCATAGTGAGAAATATTATGCAAAATAATATGCATCGTTGTTGCTTCTTTGCTTGAACCATGTTTCTGAATCTGAAGGAAATGAAATAAATAACAATAAATGCATTGTCTCTACATTTATGTAAAACTCCATCAACTTAATTTATCCCCAAACTGGATGAAGGAGGAAGAAATCAGAAGCTTGAACAATATTTCCATTTTGTGCCAGTGACGCTCGGATCAGTGTTTTCATGCTGCTCGTTCATCTCTTGGTTAATAAGTGTCTAATTGGAGGAAGTCTTTTTCAGTATCTGCTGACGCCATTGCTGCAGGAAGGCCAGCCAGGATGAGAACTCATTACTGGTTGGTTGTTCTGGCTGAGCTGAGAGCCAGGCCTGGCACAGTGAGACACACACTGCCAACGCTGCTGACACACTTACACACATTCTGTGCTACCAGCCTCAACTCTAAAATGGCTTTTCAGAAAACTTTACCCAGCTTTCCAGAAATGTTGCCCACTCCTTCACATCCAAATCCCAGTAAGAAAGGGGATAAAGTGGGATTTTTAGGAAGCACTCTGTACATACATGACACTCACACAAACAAACACGGACGCCCTGTCCAAGTTTCGCAGCAAGAAGACAGATTGGAGTCAGTGTGAGCGTGGTGACACGAATGTTTTCTGGCAGTCAGTGATAAAGATGACATCACTGCACAGCCGTGGCGAAGAACAATGTGTTCTGATCCGTCTCTCCTGAAAAGAGCATCCGTCCCTCACGCTTCATGGTCCGGTTCGCAGCCCGCCCGAACAACGTTTTCCTTCAGTCCAGCGAGGATGACGCTCCTGTGTCACACCAACAAACTGGTTTATTATACATGATAAATGCTCAGTGGCTCAGCTGAGGAGGTTTCTGATCTCCAGGTGCATGTGTGGGTTTTCTCCAGGTACTCCAGTTTCCTCCGACAGTCAAAAAATATGACTGATGGGTCGAAACGTCTCTTCAAATTGTTCTCAGCTGTGAGTATTTATCCTGTATGTTTCATTTCAGGACTTCAGTACTCAATAAATTAATTAATCTGAGAATAATTAGTTGCTCATGAATATCTCTTGTAATTGTTTCAAATGCATCTCAAATTATTATTTAAGACTAATTCTAGCAGAACGGCTCCTTTTGGTTTTGCAACGCATTCTGAACAAATGTTTGTACTTTGGGACGTGCTTTAGAAATCTTGTGCATTTAGCTGCAGCTTTATTTAATTATGAATGTTTGTTTATTCATGTCCTCATGCAGCTCGTTCTGCACTTCAGCACTTAGGTTTTTCATTTTTTACACACAGCTTCTGTGTTTTTGAATGTATCTGAGGACAAGGTCCATTTTCTGCTGAAGAAAGTTTTCTGGTCTAAAACGCTTACCACTGAAAGAGAAAACAATCTTTATCTTTATTAAGATGAAAAGAAAAATGCACATTAGCTAAGATGGGCCTATTCCATTGCATAAATGTGCCATGCAGAGATATTTTGATCTGCAAAGCCTGGCAGGTTAATAGTTAGGAGAAAAATGTCCTGATTTCACCGAGTGCCAGTTTGAAACAACATTTGAGTTGATAAAATCAATGCCAGGTTGATTTTAAAATGAGCAACTACCCCTCAGTAGTTGCTCATTTTGAAATGACCAACTGAATGTTTTTCTGTCCAAAGTGAAATGTCCAGACTGCAGATGTTTTTGCAGAAATGCAGGACGCTGTGAGATGAGGAACATTCATCTCACTGACTGTCCCGCTGTGAGATGAAAACCACAGACAGAATCAGGAGTTTCAGCTCCTTCACGGTTATTGGCGCCCGGGATAAAGATATGAACAAATACTTTAAGACTAGCAGTTGTGAGCTTGATGACCAGGCAGGTGGCAAGATACAAGGTTCAGCCTGTTTGTCACAGTTCTGGTTGTAATTCTAGAACATAGAAATATTTTAGCATTTAGTATTTATTTACTTTCTTCCCAGAAAAACATCTGCAAATGCAATAAAAGGAGCATTCCAATATTTTTGTATCAGGATTGTGGAAGGCGTCAGACTTTGATACAGATCATCTGATGACACTCATCCCTTCACCGAAATGAAATTATGACTGACGTTTAAAACAAAAAGGCCTACAACGTGTCTGAAGTGTAAAACGTTTTGTCTCACTGCTGCTTACAGCTAAATCCTGATCTTTTTTTGATGAAGTGTGATAAACACAGAGCTCTGATTTTAAATTTAAACTCTATCAGTGCGTCAGTAAAACATTAGAAAGTCCTCCTGGCTGCAGAGAGACAACTTCTACTGAAGACTGTCACGGTTTATTTTTATTTTTTCACTTTATCTCCACGGTGACCCTGTGCTTGTTCAGGATATGTGATCACTTCAAAGTCAATAAATGGTTGCCTTTCAGCATCTCTCCCTGCAGAGATGCTGGAGTTAAATTCACTAAATGAGACCAAGATGAAAAATGTTATTGGAATCTGAAGATCAGAGACTTGATCCAGTCATTTTGTGTGAGTGAATCTTTTTATTGGGGCCCTGCCCATAGCAATGCATAAGGAGGCAGTTACTGCTTGCGAAGCAAGCAGTAACTGCCTCCATGCATTGCATGGCAGGCACCTATTAATCTACACCCAATAGAATGTTTCTTTATTATTATTATAACTTCTTCTTCCGTGACCGTTAATGCGGCTCGTACCGCTGCGTGCCCACCCACAAAAGTGGTATCAAAACGTGCGGCTCGCCGCCGGCATTGGAGCTATTACTTGTGGTGGGATTCGGAGTTACGATGGCGACGTAAAAAGCGAAAAACGATCAAAAATTTTTGGCAGTTGGAAACTGCCCAAACTAGAGTGTAACTGACGATTCGTTAGAGTGTGGGAAGCAGGGCGATTCTGACCCCAAATAAATTTTGAAATCGCCGTCACGCCCAGAAATATCGCCCGATCGGTATCAAACTCGGTCATGACATTGATACGCATGCCTGCTCCGGTAAAATGTTTTCAAAATTTTCCTAGGGCTTACGGTTTTCTGTCAAGGTGCTTCAGAGCGAAGTCATGCGACAGGATTTTCACACGCTCTTCCAGGATCTCTTCCATGTATTTCTGAAAAATGTCAGACCCCAGCGCACACCATTTTTATCTCGTCGCTGTTAATACTGTGAGCGATGTACAGATATGAATCTCGGGATTATCGGAGACGAAAGATAGGCCTCTCAAACGCTTCAAACGGTTTTCCGATACGTATCACGGTTTCCGAATGGGAAGGAGCTGTTCGGACTGCTTTTTTCATTCAAACTGACTGAGGTGTCTCACAAAGATAGAATTCTTTCTCCACCATTATGTCTCACACTCCACAGCTGGCAGAGAATCCATGACCATAGCAACGGAACACACCAGGGCCGAGCAGCTAATTAGAACTACGAAAACGCATCACTGTAGTTTTTACTGTGGCAGAGCTCTGAGGAAGTCGTTGGCCTTTAGAACTACTTGTGTTTTGGGCATTTTATAACTGATTTTAACCAACCATTGTTACAAATGGAATTAGTATGTCAATTTTAAATTAAGCTTGATGAAAATTTCAAAATAAAAACTTAAATATTTCAGGCCTTTCAGAAAAACTCACTGATTCAAGCATTTAAGTCTCTCCTTGTGTGTCACACTGACATGACAGTTGACTTCATCTTTAGAACTACAATGACAGCAGGTTAGGATAACATGGTGGAACACTCAGTGCCTACAAAAGAGGTCAGAGCTGATTCTCAGAACTACAACATGGCGGAACTGTCAGTTACTACTGAGGAGGAATGAGCTGGCCTTTAAAACTACTTGTGTTTTGGGCATTTTATAACTGATTTTAACCAACCGTTGTTAAACATGGAATTAGTATGTCAATTTTAAATTAACCTTAATGAAAATTTCAAAATAAAAGCTTGAATATTTCATGCCTTTCAGAAAAACTAACCGATTCAAGCATCTAATTAAGTCTCTCCTTGTGTGTCACACTGACATGACAGTTGACTTCCTCTTTAGAACTACAATGACTGCAGGTTAGGACAACATGGCGGAACACTCAGTGCCTACAAAAGAGGTCAGAGCTGATTCTCAGAACTACAACATGGCGGAACTGTCAGTTACTACTGAGGAGGAATGAGCTGGACTTTAGAATCACATTGTGTTTGGGCTTTTTATAACTGATTTTAACCAACAATTGTTACACACATGATTAATGTGACAATTATAAATTAAGCTTAATTAATTTTAATGAAAATTTCAAAATAAAAGCCCCGACATTCTTTTATATGACGTAATTGCCTTCTTTGGCATTATGTGACTTTTTTTTAACAAAACCACTGTTACACATGTAATCAGTTTGGCAATTTAAAATGAACCCAACTGAAAATTTCAAAATAAAAGCCCTGAAGATTTTTAGATCAAGTTATTGCTTTTTTGAGCATTAAATAACTGATTTAATCCAATCAATGTTAATCATGGTATTAGTTTAGACATTTGAAATGAAGCTTACTGAAAATTTCAAAATAAAAGCCTTAAGATCCATCTGTGGCTAATGCAGCGCCACAAGGCGCTGCAATGATATTAGCTTGCATTATCGTTTTCTCTCAAGTGAGGGCACTGCCTTACGTAGCAAGGCAGAGCATTAGC